>CM059602.1:187755142-188230142 GCA_030412105.1 Cyclura pinguis
ACAGTTCTCTATGCTTATCTATAATAATTAAATAGTAATGGCTTTGCAACAATGGCAGTCATACAGGATAATATACCACTAAGGCCCTTTTTGCACACCAGTCCTCTTGCGAAATGGCTTTGCGAAAGTCGCATGATTGTGAGAACCATTCCACATGATGTCCTCGCAATCGCGCAACACTTCCAAGGCCAGTAGGTGGTGATTGTGCATTATATCATTTTTGGCTTGTTGCCGAAAATGATGCGTGATCGCACATCTCTCCCGTGCCCCCCACACACTTACTTTGTGTGCGGAGGCTCTGGATGCATGGCCGTCATGCTTCCACCACCAGCGCAGCTTGGGAAAGTACCTGGCTGCACTGCAGAAGGAAGGGACAGAGCACTCACGCTTTCTTCCAGCCAGCACAGAGCTGGTGTGGAAGGGAAGCGGAGGGGATGCGAGTGCCTCCCAGATGAGGCTTTTCACGCGATCCCCGTGCGACGCCAGCAGCACCAGGTAAGGTGCGAAAAGGGCCTAACTGTAGAAACAGTGGCTGGCATCCTGTTCACAATTTACAGTGGCATGCTTCTGACACATGCCATTGCAATTCTCTTGTGCAGTCATTGCTTAGGTCAGAAGATCAAATACCCCCTTCAAAAAAACTCCCTACCTTTTTAAACAGTACAGCTCCTCGAACACATCCATTTTCAATTTGCCAGAAAACAGGGGAAGGAACAGGGGTGACACCATCTCTTTTCAGGATGCATTTCTGCTTCCTCCCCCACTCTCTGGCAACATGGAAATGGCTACATTGGGCAGGCAGGCTGCATTGATTAAAGGTAGATAGGAGGAGTATCAGGAGATGTAGCTAAGTGTCTATATTTATGTCATCCAGTGCAGGATTTCTCAGACAGCTCATCTCAAAAACGTATGTCGCGAAAACCAACCATGCATGCTAGAACCATTTTTTGATATATGAAAGGTTCAAAAAAAAAAAAAAAATCAAAAATTAATTTTTTGTTTCAAAATCTCCTGATAATGATGAATGAAAAACCCTTTAGAGAGTGGAATCAGGAATTCCGAAGATATATATGGAAGGGAAAACGACCGAGAATTAAAATTAAAGTATTAGAAGATAGCAAGGAAAGAGGTGGAATGGGACTACCCAATTTAAAATTGTATTATGATGCAAATTGTTTAGAGTGGATGATTGAATGGATAACGTTGAGAAATATCAGAATTTTAAATATAGAAGGTGAAGATTTATATTTTGGATGGCATGCTTATGTCTGGTATGGCAAATCATCCATAGATAAAGAATTTAGATCCCACTTTCTGAGAAAATCTCTTAACCATATGGTTAAAATATAAAAGACAACTATATCTAAAAATCCCACTCTGGGTTTCAACCCATGAAGCCTTTTACAAAAGAGAAATCCCCAAGTTATTACTTATAAAGATATTTTGAGCATACATGGGGACAATATAAATTTTAAATCCAAAGATGAATTAAAGGCCCATGGATGGCAGACACATTGGTTATTATTTTCACAATTATTGGAAAGATACAAAAAGGATAGAGAAGCAGAGGGATTTGAAATTAGAGAAAGAGAGTTTGACAAGATATTAAAACCAGGAGAAAAACATAAAATAAGCCAAATATATCATATCTTACTTGCATTACAGAATGAGCCAGAAGTTGTTAAGAAGACTATGGTAAAATGGGCACAAAATCTGGATCATGTAATTACTATGGATCAGTGGGAAAATTCATGGAGAAACACCTGGAAGTTATTAAAGCCATCTAGTTTGAGAGAAAATTATTTTAAAATGCTTCATAGGTGGTATATTACTCCAGTCCAAATTTCTTCTCACAGCAGTAGGCATGTCTTCTCACAGCAGTAGGCATGCCCATACAAAAAAATCAGAAAGATATCTGTTGGAAATGTGATTTGAAAGGGACATTTTTTCATATATGGTGGCAATGCAAAGTAGCAAAAGCTTTTTGGACATGTATACATAATAAAATACAAGACACTTTAAAAATAAAATTTTTATTATCTCCTAAAGTATATCTTCTTCACATGATAGGAGATTTACATTTAAATAACTCAAAAAAGAAGATAATCTTATATATGATAACGGCTGCTAGACTATGCTTTGCCCAGGTGTGATAGTAAAAAAGGCCCCCAAGGTTAGAAGATTGGTTATTAAAACTATTTGACATGGTAGAAGCGGACATGATAATAGAGTCTTTGGAAGATAGAGGAAAAAAGAAAGCTATTGAAGAATGGAAGATAATTTCTTCTCTTTGGGAAACCTATTGGGGAAAAAATGTGATTATCTTTTAAGATTATCGATTTTTATAGATTTTCCTATATAGATTAATGAGTGTCTAGAAGGAGTGATGTTTTAATGAAAACATAATAATATGACGGTAAGGAAGATAACGAGGGAATAGAAGGGTGTAACGTAATGCTATGATAAGTTTTATGTAGTATCATTATTAAATTAAATGTATTAAATTAATTGAGATATTACAAATACGGTACTCGAGGTTATAGCATAATGGTTATATATATATATAAATATATAAATAGAATTTGTTATTAGAAGGAATAATGTAGATAAGTGAGCATGCGTATCTTGAATTTCGGTGGGGGGGGAGATTAAGAGAGTGGAGATGGTGGTATTAGCATTATTATTTTTCAATGAAGTTTTCTTTTTTAACATTATGTAGAATGGAAAATATAAAACTGTGAGAATATATCATAGAGAATATAGAAAATTAAGAAGGTTTAGCAGAAATATCTATTTTGTATGGTATATTTGGTTATATACAATTATAAAATTATCAAATATTATATAATTATATTGAATTATGATATATGGAAATACCACCATATTTAGATAACGGGGATATATGTTTAATGTATTTATTGTATTGTTGTTTGTTTTTTGTCCTGGTATTTAGTATTGCTGATTAGTTTGTGTATTTGTGTTGTTTAGGTAGTTTAGGTAGTTTATGTACTTGTATTGGGCTATGGGTTGTTTTATGTTATTTTATGCACTTGTGTTATGTATTATGTATTGTCTGTATTCACTAATAAATAAATTAAAATTTAAAAAATTATATATATAAAAAAAGAAAGGTTCAAAAAATGTTAAACAGAAAAATGAGAGTTATTTCCTATCTAAGGATTCTTATGACTCTTGATAGTTGTGCATTCACATTAAATGAGTAAGTTATAACAAAGAATAAGGAAGTTGAAAGCCAGTTCTAAGTCCACATACTCCAATAGTGGTTCTCTATCATTCATGTGTGTGAACTATAGTCAGCCCTTTGATTGTCATTATTTCAATGGAACATTCCAAGCATGCTATGTTTTTTTTAATTGAAGCTGCATGTTGCTTGATAACTATCATCATGCCACTAAAACAGAGACTGAATAGTGGCAATAAGAAGTACACTTGGCTAATGTTAAAGCTTGAACTATATGTTAACATATTTTCCCAAAATATGAAACTCAGATACTGATAAGAACAAAACCATCTTCCATTCAAGCATGTTTTGGTTTTGTTTTCCTTCAAGATTAAGAATGAAACTAGCAAAGGAAGGTAAATGAGGCTCTGTATAAAAGAAACAGGATGATAGTTGCCTTTTATTTTAAGAAGTCTCATGGAAATAAGTAGCAAATCCTTGCCAAAGTAGAGGTTACACTATGACCCCAATTAGCCCAACACAGGTAGATGAGGGCTTCACTGCTTCTTGTTGGCTTTCTCTGCTGATGTATTGCCCTAGTAGTAGTGCTTCTGTTGAAAGAGACCTACATCCCCTGAGACATAAGCAAGATATTTTCCTAGCAAGGAACGGAAAAACCCTTACCTTGTTAATAAATTATATGCATTGATTAGTTATCTATCTATTTGGGTTCATTAGCCTGTTAAAATGCTATTTGGCAGAAAGACAAGAGTGTTCCTATGTTTATTAAACAGAGCAGGGTGCTCAGTTCAGTGGAGTGATGCTGCTTTACATCCATCAGAGATCTGGACTAGTTTCTTTTATATTCCCATTGGCTTCCAGTCCAAGATTTCTTCTGCTTTGGTGTTGGGCTTTTCTCCAAGCCAAAAACAGAAAAGACTACATTGTGCATTTTTTTTCTTCTGTGAAGACTGATAACGATAAATAAACATTCCGTGTAGTACCTCTCACTTTTTCTGTTAACATTCCAGAGTGGTAAGAAATGAAAAGGAAAATTACATTAAGATTTCTAATTTCAGACTGACAAATGATGTGACAGAGCTAGAACTATTACATCGCAAGTTAGATAGGTGTGTCACAGAGCCAATACACTACAGAGTTAAATCCATTGCTGAATTCCTGGAATGACATGAATATCTCCATGCAGGACCAGGATGCTATTCCGACTCAGTAACAGAACTATATTATTGTAGAATCATAAATGGAAAGTCCTGTTTGAGGCTTGTGGTTAATACAAATGAGAGTCAACCTGTTTACACTTTTTAGTAACAATCTGCTGATCAGTAACTGATGAGGTACACAGAGAAGCATTACTGAAACTGATGATGGTACCGTGGAAGAAATGGTGGAGCAGATGAAGGTCCTGTTAGAAAGAAGTGCCTAAGAGAAGTGCAGAGCTTGCAAATATAATTTTTTTAGACTACATCCTCCCAGAATGTCATGCCGGCATGGCCACTTTCATACTGAGTGAGAGATTCTGGAAGATATATTCCAAAAAGTAACATTTCCAAGTTTTGCAGAAATGTAATTGAAAACTATGCTGCAAAAACAATTATGTTAATTCATATTTTTTTCTGAAATTTAGAATAATAGCTAAGTGCATTATAAACACTATAGCTTGCAACTCAGCTGTCAGTCATTGTTTCATTTTTGCAGTACAATATCTCAGCCATTCAGGTGGCAGTTTGAGGTGGTTTCATCTCAGGTGACTTAGTCTACTAGGGTACATCTCTAAATGGGAAATTAAAGAGCCTGAATGTCCACTTGTTGTGATTTCTGTCTTTTAAAGAGACAAAGTAGATTCCTTGTTCTTTCAGTCACTCACCCATCTTTCCTGGAATATAGATTGGAATCAAGTTCAAGTTCAAGTTCAAGTTCAAGTTTATTGCATTTTAGCAGCCAGCCATTGCACAAAAATGAAAAAAATAAAATAAGATAAAATGAGAAAGAATAATCCAGCCAATTTACATGTAACACATAATCAACAATAAATGAATCACTTTCCATACCCCTCCTTGTTCTTTATAGCACGTAACTGTAAGGCCCTAACAAGAAATTTAGATGTTCTGAAAGACACATATTTCACAGTATCAGATAACAGAAAACAAACTTTCGCGAAGGAGGAATTTCCCTTAAAAGACTTCAATAAAGGAAAAATGTACTTGCTCCTGAGATCATTATAAATAGGGCACTCAAGTAGAACATGAATTAAATCTTCTATTGAAACAGAGTTGCAAGCACATACTCTGTCCTTCATGGGAACATTATTGTACCTGCCCATCCGAATTGCCAGTGGGAGAACATTCAATCTAGCATGCAGAAAGGCTAACTTCATTTTAAAAGTTGGAAGATCAACCAGATAATGAGGAAGGGGTGAATTCAACGGGATGTAAGAACCAAAAAATGTATTAGATTGGCAGGACTTAATCTCAGTCATCTGGGATTGCATTGCTATATCCTTGAGTCTTTGGAGTATAAGTAATTTTGCTTTATCATACCCTTGAGTCAGAAAAAAAGGAACAGAGAACCCCAAATTCATGACAATCAGTTGCATTTTATGCATCCATGAATTTGGACCAGGCTCTTCGAAAGACATCAAAAGGAGCTCAGATACCCGCTTAAAAATAATTTTCAACCAGAAAAGGAGGGCTAATCTAAGAGCCTCTGTTTTAATTGGCATTATACCTAACTCTGCACGGAGCAATGCTAATTTTGTGGAAATGGGAACTGCCACAAGTCTGCGTAGAAATTTATTTTGTGCTCTCTCTAATATATCTAAATTGGTCAGAGCCCACAGTGGTGCTCCAAATAGCAGTTTAGGCAGGACTCTGAGCCTATAGAGTTCTAAAGTGGGTTGAATCATATTGCCCCCTTTTGTGCGATAGAATCTTAATAATCCATTTAATGTTCTTTCAGCTAACAGGGTACTTGATTGAACCTGTGAAGACCAATTACCAGTCCAGTGAAAGACCACACCAAGATATTTAAAAGAGGGGACTTGTTCCAATTTATTCCCGTCAAGTGGCCAATTATAAATTTTTTTGGATTTGCCGAATACCATCACTTTTGTTTTTTGATAGTTGATGGAAAGTTGTTCATTCTTACAATATAAACTAAACTGATTCAACAATCTACGCAGGCCTACTTGAGTATAGGAAATCAGGATAGCATCATCTGCATACAATAGGATCGAATATTTCCGATTTCCAATTTTAACTGGGAAAAATTGGTCACCTTTTAAGAACTCAACTACATTATTTATAAATAAATTGAAAAGAAGGGGAGCAAGCAGACACCCTTGTCTTACTCCTTTAGAGACAGGTATCGAGTCTGACAGGTGTGTACCATCAACTCTGACTTTCAAGGATGTATTTGAATAAAGGGATATTATACATTTTAGAAGATTCTTATCAATACCCATAGTTTGTAATTTAACCCAAAGACGTTCCCATGAGATAGAGTCAAAAGCAGCCTTCAAATCAATGAATGCTACAAAAATATGCTTTACAGTTCCTGCCAGATATTTATCAATAACATATTTCAACATAAAACAATTATCCAAAGTTGACCTGCCTAAATGGAAGCCAGCCTGTTCTGGGCCCAGCAATGCGTGCTCTTCCACCCAATCCTCCAATGTATCTAAAAGAGACCTGGCATAAATTTTCCCAGAAACATCCAAGAGACTAATGGGCCTATAATTGCCTGGATCATTTCTAGGACCCTTTTTGTAGATAGGAACTACAATAGCAGATGACCAATTAGGTGGTGTAACTCCTACATTATTAATTAAAGAAAATAATGAAGCAAAAATTGGAGCCCACCAGTCTGAAAATGCAATATAAAAGTCTGATGGAAAGCCGTCTTCACCAGGTGCTTTACCTTTCTTTTGTCTTAATATTAATGAATTAGCCCTATCTATAGAAATATTTTCCCAGCTATATTCCCATCTAGGCCCAGTATAGTCTGGGGGAATAATCTTAAGATGGTCTGAATCATTAAATAGCTTTCCAAAATAGCTTTCCCAGTTGTTTTTAGAAATAGTTCCTTCTAAAATTGGAGATGACCTTTTTTCGAGCTTTGCAATTGTATCCCAGAATTTCGATGGATTCTTTTGCAGGAGTGCTAGGCTTAGTTCCTTCCACTGTTCCCTGTAATATATCCTTTTTTTCTCACTAATTAATCTTTTGTATTTTTTACGAAGATCATAGAAATATGAGGGAATTTCAGTGGAGTCAGTGGATCGATATAATTTGATGGCTTTTCCCATTTGCCTTTTTAGATTCCTGCAGTCTTTGTCAAACCAAGCATTATTGCTTTTGGTTTGGCAATTTTCTGAGTGGGATACCTTTTTTATAAAAAAGGGTCTGAGGGAGTTTGTTAATTGTGTATACAACTGACTTGCAGACTCGACATTGGATGCTTGAATCAGATCTTTCCTTAATTTCATAAATTCCTCAGAGTAAAGTCTCTGTTGCAAATCTGATTGCAACAGGGGATTCCATTTGATCCTTTTATCAGAGGTTAATTGGGCTTGTTCAGAATTAAGGTGGTGATTGGAATCATATTCATAAAGCTCATTTTGGCTTGCCAGTCAAAGAAAGCAGCCAATCAGAGCTCATCAGTGTAAATAATGGATGTTCAAAGTGAATTAGCTAACCTGTTCAAATCAGAGATGACAGTAAAGACCGGCTTTGTGGTCTGCTGGGTACTTATTCCAGTGGGGAGTTCCCCACATCTGGATGCAAGAACAGTTGGCTTGCCCATCTCAGAAGTAGTCCTTTAACATTATGGGTTTCACCCTTACATCAGAAGAGAGCTTCCAACAACGGAACTTTCGATGAAAACTATCTGGGATGCAAGTAAAGCCGTCATGCGTGGTAACTTTATCAGATGGATGACGGAAATCAGGAAGGAAAAGAGAAATACTGAGCAGCAAACTTTGGAAAAGATGAAAGAAATTGAACGTCAGCTGAGACAAAAACCGTCAGACGAACAGATTAGATTACAGATGAAGATACTGCAAGCACAGTTAAATCAACTTAAAGTGGAAGAAATAGAACAACAGATAAGGAGAATGAAATATAATTTTTTTGAGCAAGCTAACAAACTGTCCAAACTATTGACAGGAATGTTGCGTAAAAGAAGGGCTCGGAATGTTATAACTGAGATCAGAATAGGAGAAGAAAAAATTACAAAACAAGAGAGATTAAAACAAGTATTTCATAAATACTATGTGAAATTGATGAGCAAGATCCCAAAAGAGAAGAATCAGCAAGAAATGGAAGAATATTTGAAGAAGATGAATAGAATGAGCTTTAATGAGGACCAAAGATTAATTTTGAATAATCCCATTACTATGATGGAAGTAGTTGAGGCTATCAGGAACTTGAAGAATGACAAAACTCCTGGACCTGATGGGTTTACTGCAAGATATTATAAGATTTTGGAACATGAAATTTCAATGCCTTTGCAAAGTACTATAAATGAAATAATTAATGATGGAATACCAGAGACCTGCAGGGAAGCCAATGTGGTTTTGATTCTGAAGGAAGGAAGAGACTTGACAGATGTTAAGAATTATAGACCAATCTCACTTTTGAATACAGACTATAAGATCTTCGCTACAATATTAGCAGAGAGGCTTAAGAAAGTTTTATCTGAGATAATTGACGAAGATCAGAATGGCTTCCTACCTAAAAGATCTTTGCGAAATAATATTAGAACAGTTCTAAACATAATTGAATATTATGAAAAACATAATGAACGGAAATTGGCCATGGTTTTTGTTGATGCGGAGAAAGCTTTCGATATGATTAGTTGGCCATTTATGAAGACATTGGTTAAACAGATGCAGGCAAGAGAGAAATTTATTGCATGGATTGAAGAAATATATAGACAACAACAAGCTTGATTGGTAATCAACGGCGAAAGAACACAAGAGATAGAACTCCATAGAGGGACGAGACAAGGATGCCCCTTGTCACCTTTGCTGTTTATTTTGACAATGGAAATACTTAACAATGCTATAAGAAAAGACAAAGAAATAATAGGAGTTCAAATTAAGAAATATCATTATAAATTGAAAGCTTTCGCAGATGACCTGGTCCTTTTTTTGGATGATCCATGCAAATCTATAGAAAAACTGAACGCTACAATGCAAGAATATGGACAATTCTCTGGTTTTAAAATTAATAAGGATAAAACAGTTCTTTTAACCAAAAACATGTCTGAAAGAGAAGAGAGGGAACTAGTACAACTAACAGGATTTAAAACAGGACTAAAGGTAAAATATTTAGGAATTTGGATAGCGAAAAGAAATAATGAGTTATTTCAAAATAATTACGAGAAAAAATGGAAGGAAATAACAAAAGATCTACAAAATTGGTCTTCTTTGCGGCTTTTGTTGATGGGGAGAATTGCAGCAGTTAAGATGAATGTTTTGCCAAAAATGAACTTTTTGTTCCAAAACCTGCCTATGATAACAAATATGAAACCTTTCTTACAATGGAAGACAGAGTTAACTAAATTTATATGGCAGGGGAAGAAGCCTAGGATAAAATGGAACATCATGACAGATATAAAAAGTAGAGGAGGAATGGGTCTACCAGACTTGCAATTATATTACAGAGCAGCGGCTTTTATGTGGATAAAAGACTGGATAGACCTGCAAGATATGAAAACGCTGGCATTGGAAGGTGCAGACTTGAGGATGGGGTGGCATGCCTATATGTTTTATGATAAAGCAAGAATAGATAAAGATTTCTCTCATCACTATATCAGAAAATCGCTTTTGAAAATTTGGGATGATTATAAAGTCAAAAACATGAGGCAGCTCCCCACATGGGTATCACCGCAAGAGGCTTTTTTTGGTAGATGGACTGATACAGATAAATGGCTGCGCTATGATGATATAATTGAGAGATCAGCGTCTAATAATTTTAAGATGAAAACAAGGGAAAAACTAGAACAAGAGAGAATAAGACTGAGTTGGTTCCCTTATAGACAATTAACCGAAAGGTTTCATATGGACATAAAAACTTACGGAATTGAACTAAAAGAAAAAGTTGGAGTAGTTAAATGGATTTTTGAAAATCCGCCTCATCTTCTTGCTCAAATCCATCAAGAGATATTACAGCAGGAGAGACAAGAAGAAACAATAAAGGAAACAATGATTTTATGGGCTCAAAATATTGGTCATTCAATTCAATTAGAGTCTTGGGAGCAGAGTTGGAAAAAAACGCAGAAGTTTACAGTAGCCCAAAATTTGAGAGAGAACTATTACAAACTATTTCACAGATGGTATATGACACCAGAGAAACTGGGAAGGATTTATAATACAGGTACTGGACAGTGTTGGAAATGTCAGAAGGAGGTTGGTATGATATATCATATGTGGTGGACATGCTTAAAAGCTAAGAAATATTGGAATGAAGTACATGATGTGATTTGTACATTACTGAAAGGTCAGTTTGCTAAGACACCTGAATTGTATTTGTTAAATATGACTGATATTATAGAGGGTGCTGGTATAAAGAAGCATTGGAGAATATTACTCTATATGATAACAACAGCTCGTATTGAATATGCAAAGTTATGGAAAACTCAGCAAATACCTACAATAGAACAATGGTGGGCTACACTTATCGAAAATAAAAATGCGGACATGGTCTCCCAGAGATTAAAGGGGAAATCAGACGATGAGATACAGAAAGAATGGCAAATTGTAACGAGTAATTGCTGGGTTTTAACAGCTGGAAATACTTAATTCATGATTAAAGTTATATTACGCGTGGGCGACAGGTATATATCATGAAGCGGCAATATGATGAATGAAATGTAAGAACTATCAGATAAATTAACAGTATAATGTTGTACAGTACCCTAAGTTTGTAGAAATCTGGAAAATGGAATCTAGATCAATGTGGAAGATCAGATATATTTCTATTGAAGCTGACAATTGAATATGTATGTTTTTTTTATAATGAGAATTTTGAATAAAATGATTTAAAAAAAAAGAGAGAGAGCTTCCTAGTGTGTAATTTCTCATTGGAGGGATTATTATTACTATTCCTGAATAGGAACACAAAAACCTCTACTGTTATTATTTAAAAACTACAGTAAATAAGAAACTTAGCAGAAACTTTGTCTTCTTTCATACTCCTAGTTACTACAGTTTTGAACTTAGCATTTTATCAGACTGCACATATTGTTCATCGTAACAACAATGTTTGGAAAGTAACTATTATACTCCAAACATAATAGTTACTTTCCAAACATTGTTGTTACGATGAACAATATGTGCAGCCTGATAAAATGCTAAGTTCAAAACTGTAGTAACTAGGAGTATGAAAGAAGACAAAGTTTTTGCACCAAGCATGGGAGATGAAACTGCAAATAAATACCAAAAGAGGGACAAACAGAAAGATAATATTGTAAAATGTTATCTCCAATCATTTCTATTTAGCTTAGGGTGTAGTCCAAGACAGGAAACTTTTGAAGTTATGAATGTAGGGATGAGTAAGAATCCAAGCATATGTGGCAGAACATAAAGAGTTGATTTTAGTACTTATTGAGGCACAGGAACAATGAAAACTATCATGCTAAAAAAAAAGAAAGAAAAAATCAGCTGAAGGCACAGAAATTAGAACCTACAAAAGATGCCCTGATAAAAAGATCAAGCATGAGCTTAAAAGAATCAATCCAGAGATCAGAGTTTTGCAGAGAATGAGTGCCATCATAAATGAGATGATAATAGAAACTTGTCATTTTATCTGTCTGAGAAAGATTAACAGCAAGTACTACAATATGGCCCAGGAGGGCATGCCGATGATAAGTCTGAATGTCAGACATGTAGGTGGGTTAGGCAGAGATGGGCAGGAATATCAACACAGCCTGGAAAATCTAGTTAGACATACAAGGAGATTATTTCTGAACAATTCTGTAGGGTTTTTTTTTAAATAGTATAATATCAAGCACGTGAAGATTGTTGTATAGTATACTTCTTACCTAGGCAATGGCTGGTTATGGAAATGGAATAGCTATTATCTGTTTTGCAGTAAAGATATTAGCTGCAATTAAAAGAAATATTAGATAACTTTGTTTTGGGGGCTGAAAGATTTTCACAGTAGTGGAATGCAGTATCAAAAGTGGGGAAGGGTCAACTCTTAGGTGGTTGGTTTTAAAGGAGTCAAAAGTGTTTGTCAGTATTGAATTGGTTTGTTTGTCTTAGGGATGCAAATTTTCATAAATTTTGTTCTTGCAAGCAAGAACAAATAATTTGATCATTTTCCTCCTCACTGTAAGAAAGTACAAACTGCAGTTTTCCAATATTATTTGCAGTTTCAGACTATTGGCAAGCACCCTGTTAGTGACATACACAAGCATAAGTCCAGCATACACCTGTGTATGTCTTTTTTGGTCATAGCAGAGGTTGATAATTTCTTCCTCCCTCTGTAATGGCCAAAGCTCCCTTCCTGACCATTCAGTAATTGGTGGACAGTGGAGGGATCAGGGAAGCATCTGCTGCCATATGATTGCATTACACACCAAAACTTGAAGAGCACCATGGCAAATCTCAGCAGAAGATGTCATCAGTCTGCATCTGATTATGGGGACATCGTACCTCTTAACCCAACTTTCACCCTGCACCAGCTACTGAAAGGTCACAGAAGGGCTATTGCAGAGAAACCTGAGTCCTGGGGTTGGTGAAATGGGATCCACAGCATAGTTCTACCTGCAGAATTTTTGCACTATATTCAGTAATGAACGCTCTTGGCTATTCTGTGCATTAAAATGCACAGGATATTTTTGTGCACAGAATGGCATTTTTGATAAATTTGCTATGCAGGAGTACTATTTTCAACACAGAAAATGCTATTTTCAGAGAAAATAAATGTGCATTTTTTTCACACAGCAATCTCAAGCTCTGAAGATTTTCACCCATCTCTTTGGCCAGGTTTTCCAAGACTCAGGAAACAAACCTAATTTTTGATTATTTTTCAAACATTTTCAAATATGCTTTCTATCCCTAGTGCTCAGCAATGGAATTAAATTGGACGATATATACAATAGGGTTTTGCTGTGTTAAATTATTCATTCCCACAGAACAGCATAAATAATTTAATATATTTTTTCCCCACTGCCAGATATCTTTGAAAACTCTAATATTTTGGGAAGATGTCTTACGAGAGGAAGAAAGTCTCCAGAAGCAGGTGAAGGTAAGGAATCCAGCAAGGACTGAGGAGGCTATAGCTTTCCCCAATCCTCTCTTGTCTCCCCACCCAACCCCTTATAATATCAAGAGTTGGGGAGCCAAGAAAAGACTGAGGAGGCCTTCAACTCTTAGTTCTTCCCTGCCTACCACCACCACTGACATTGTGACTGTAGAGGGGAAGAGAGCAAGAATCAGGAAGACTATAAATTTTCAGAATCACCTCTTTTCTTCCCAACCCCCTACAGCATCAGAAGGTAGAGAAAGCCAAGCAAGATGGTGGCAGGTGTAGTCAATGAGTGTATTGAAGGAAATGGGGGGGGGGGGACAAGAAGAGACCTTGAGAAGGATTTTTTTCATCTTGGTTTTCAGACACCAAAGAAGCTCTTTTCTCATTTTAATTCTTTTTGAATCTTCAAATACTCTTTTCATCTCTACTATTGTGCAGTTGCATCATCCTGTGATAGAATCCCAATTGGCTGAGATTAGCAGTAAGAAAAAGGAAAGAAATGTTATCTTCACTTGGGATTCAATGACAACATTGTATCATTAAACATCAGGGTGGATTTTACCTTGCAGTGGATAACTTAGGCAGGTCTATGGGCCAATTTTCTGCTGAAAATAGAGCAGACAAAATCAGAAGTTGCTCGAAATCTGTTTCAACTGTTTTTTTTTTAAAAAATGTTAAGCGTCCAGGACATGCAGTTCACCTGTTTTACAAGAACAAGAGTTGTCTGTGTGAGTGTAGGGCCAAATCTGCAAAAACTGATGCCCCACAGGCACACTTTGCTGACTATCTAGTTACATAGTACTGTGATACCAACCCATGCACTACTTGATTCTCTATTACAGGCGTCCCCTCCTTTTCGTTGACTCAATTTTTGACCTTCCACTGTTTCTATACTTTCAAATTGGACAGGTTCATTAATTTGGTGAGGGGTCCACTCTTTCACCAGTTCTTCTTGGCTATGGATGTTTACTTGGGACCACAGACATGCACACAGTCCCATTTCTTCCCTATGGAAAAAGCGGGCCCCTATCAAATTAAAGGAACTTGCCTTTAATTTCCAAGCATCAAAACAGCAGATTTTAATCCATTCTTCCTGCCACTTGGGACTGCTGACTTGGGACTGCTAGCACGAATGCACTCATGCAGTTCCAATTCTTGTCTGTGGAAAGACTGGACCCCTTGTTGAATTAATGGAACTTGCCTGTAATTTGCAAGTATAAAAACAACAGACGTTCATTGGTTCTTCTTGTCTACACTTGAGTTCACTTGCATACGTGTGAATGTGTTGTTTGCAAAGTTTGCTGAGAGGGGAATAAAAGTCACCAAGCCTACAGAGAGACTCTGCAAACAGTGCAGATGTGTGGTTGGCTGGTCCGAAATGAGCCACCATAATTCCCACATGATTTGGCATAATTCTTACATAGATTCTGCTTTTCAACCAATTCTGCTTTCAGACAATACTCCAGTCCCGAACCTGTCAGAAAATGAGGAGGGAGCCTTTATTTGAGTTATTCCTGTGATTAGTGAAGAAAACAGAAAATACAGTAATGTGGCAGGGAAGGGGAAAGAGAATGTCACAAAAATGTAGGGCTATTCAGGAAACATATCCCTTTCATTCCTTTTGACTTTAACCTGTAAGCAAAACTTTGGATGAATCTAAGTGAATACTCAGTGAAGCCCTAGTTTTTCCTCCTAACTGTTGGCTCTTCAAAACAGTTTTTGGAAGACATAACTGTACACTGATGATGAAGGGATTCCAGTACAAGCCTCCACACTGGCATCCAGCTGGGGGAGGCTCAGAGCTGTACTCTAAAAAGTAACTTTTCTGAGCTCTGCATGAGAGGCATCAAGGCTCAACCGTTCATATCAATGTGATTACACTAAGTACACAGTAGCCTGGAATGACCCAACATACCATTTGGAAATCTGTTCTTCTAGCTTCTCCCACACACCCCAATGTATACCAGAAATTACAGTATACATCTATTATCAAGATCTTGTGTGTTAAGATGACAATTTGGTATTTAGGCCTTAAAGGGCAGCCTGTGCTGGCAGACCATATGGTCATCTCCTGCCCTTTAATGTTCCTATGAAATAATGTATTAACAAAGCAACAGAAAGACTATGGAGATAATGCCATCTGCTACCACAGAGAAAAATAGATTAGAAAGCTAATAAATGAAGACTCACAAGAAACAACCAATTCTGAACAGACTCAGTTTAATTTTTATACTGCCTATTTGCATAGTATTGACTACTGTTGACTGCTGGGGAAATTTTCTGACTAGTAAAACAAATGATGAAGAATGAAAAATTGATCATTCTTTGATGGAGGTAGATAGATAGATAGGTATTTGCATATGTATATAGATACAAATTGCTAGCCAGTGTATTCAGTATTAAGGAATGGATGACTAGAGCCAGCAGTGGATCTGTTAAACCTGCTCAGTGTAATTCTTGCATGCCTTGCAACTTGCCATTGTTAGTGCAACTATATGAAGTTGCATTGTATTGCTATAAACTCAGCTGATCCCAATTCAGCTGATCTTTGTTACCTTCACTAAGATCTGAATTTTTATCCATTTTAAGCTGCTTTCAGTAAACAAATTGAGAGTTCTCCTGTGGTGTTCATGCCATTATTCCAGAAAAGCACATGGGATTTAATCTGGAAATTTCCTCTTTAGGGAAGAGGATTCCACTCTTTTTCTAGAAAGAATATCTCATCTGTCTCATACTCCAGAAGGGAAAAAAATAGCTTGTCCTTTTTGGTTTATTTCTGTAATAAATTTGTGTGTTGCTTGTCTACAGAGAGCAGGTCTAAAGCAATGGACAAAATGTTGACAAGATGCTGACAAGATAAAAGCAAAAACATCCAAACATTAAAATCACACAAACCACAAATAATGAAATATAATTTCAGTTCCACAACAGTGTAAAGAGCAGATTGGTACATTCAGAGCTTCCATTACTGACAATTAAAATCCTGTCCGAAAGGTATTTTAAAATTTTTGTTTAATCTGAGATAGCAAGGGAGGTTGGGTCACATCAGGTCAAGGCTTTCCAAACAGTGTGCCATGACACATTGTGTCACCTACAATCTTGGAAATGTATGTTATTATTTATAAATCATATATTTTTAAAAAATATATGAAAGGTTTTTCATGAGATATGTTGTGTCCCCATACATTTGTTATTACAATTTATGTCTGTAACTCTTGCAAAGGGTTAGTTTAACCTCTGGTTTGCTAGTAAAACTGAATTACTGTGTTGCAAAATGATGCATGTCTAAAAAGTGTGTCACCAACATGAAAAGTGTGGAAAGCTCTGCATTAGGTTAAGATTAGGCCAAAAAAAAAAAAAAAGGAGAGTATTAGGGCAAAATTCCATAATTTTGGACCCACCATCAGAAAGCTGTTGGCCTACCAACCAAATATCTAATTGTATCATGTCAGTAAACAGGACTTCTGATGCCAATCTTAACTTATGGAGTGGTATTTGAGGTACTGAGGTCTTACTAGCTTGTTAAGAATGTTATTAAGACCCACACTTTCAAATAGAAAGTCAATATCATGAGGATGAAGTTCCCTGAAATCTGGACAGAGCCCAATATTACACAGCTTATCAGGGAGTTCCCTGAAATGCTAGAAATTGATTTGGGGTCAGAGGAAGTTACTATGAAATGGAAGAGGTAGGAATGGAAAAGACAGATCAATTTCTTGAGCTGCTTTCTGTTCATACCAACATAGCCTATGTAATTGTTTATAGCAATAGTCACTCGATGTTTAGTCAGTAAGTTTGTTAGAAATATAGGGGTTCCTGGGGAGTAATAACTTGTGGCATGAAGTACACATGATCTTTCTGAATGTGCTGTCATAGCAGATCAACTTCACTTCTGAGGCCCTTTTTGCATGGCATTTACCATGTGAAAGAAGGCCTGGAGCGTTGTACGATTGTGAGGAGCGATCTGCATGACGCACTCACAATCGCATGACGCTCCAGGGACCAGCAGGGGCTGATCACACACTGTTTCACTTTCAGCTTGAAGCTGAAAATGGTACACAACCGTGCATTGCTCCCGGGTCCTGCTCGCACTTACCTGGCATGTGGAGCTTCTGGAGCAGGGCCGGTCATGCTTCCTGCCCCAGTGCAGCCTGGGAAGGTCCCAGGTTGCACTGTGGAAGGAAGAGGCAGGGCTCTTGTGCGAGCAGGCAGCTTGTGCAGAGCTGAAGCAGCAGGGAAGGAAGAGCCTTTTGGCAGAGGCTACTCTCGCGATCCCCGCACCCCAGCACCAGAACAAGGTAAGGTGCGGAAAGGGCTTTTGATTTGGGTGTTTCATTCTCCCACCCTGGTGGATTGAGGAAAGACTTAAATGATTTAATTTTTTTTTTCAAAAAAATGTAATTTTAAAATGAAAAAGTATAAATTAACATGAATCAGACATCTCTTCTAGTGACAATATGTCAAAATCCCCAAAAGTTAGCTATCCACTTAGGACAATGCTAATGGTAGATATCAGATCATGGCGCTCAGACGATTGCTGTGATCAGACACAACCATGACAGTGAGGTGGGCTGGGGTGCCCATGTCCTTCACAAATTTGCTGAAAAAAGCGATCCAGCCACCTGAAATAATAGATCATTGCAGGGCAAGTGGTGTGGACAATATCAGCAGCCATCACTTGGTGAGCAAAAGGGGAGAGGCTTCTTTCCTCCCCATCACAATCTTAGCTACCTTGCCTCTTGAATAAATGGCCTATTAAGTGAGTAGTTTTAAAATCAAGAATTGTATCCCAACTGCATAGGAATCAGCCTCAAAGTGAAGTGTGTAAGATGACAGTGTATTTTTATTTTCATTTGTAAAAACTAAGAGATTAACTTTCTCCAAGAAGAGCTGGCAAGTGTATGGCTAATATAAAGAGAGCAAGAGGGGAATGAATGCAACTATATTTGATTCCCCTGTTTTGTTTTGTTTTTATGATTATTGTTGAATAATATCATATATTTATTAACTTGCACCCTCATCCTTCTTCTCTTTCTTCTCTTTTCTTCTCTTTTCTTCTCTTCTCTTCTCTTTTCTTCTTGGAAGAAAGGTTGCTAAAAGGTAAACACTGATATTTTAGCTGATTGTTAAAAGGAAACTCAGCTCAAGGGAAAGCAAGCCTTTTGGACTAAACTTAACTTTTCCCATGCCTTTTCTTTTTTTCTCTTTTTTTACCATTCCTTTATACATAGTCTCCATTGGTAAGACGTTTTTGTGTTTATGCTGCTATTTAGTTATTTTTTCTTTTATTTTTTCATTCGATATCTATCTATCTATATCTCTATTTTTATTTCTATATACACATAGATATAGATATATTTACACTTATTTTATATATCTTTTCTCTGTTTTTTTCCTCTTTATTTATCTTATTTTATGTTTATTGTTTCTTTTCCCAATATTTCCTAGCTTCCTGATCTTACTCTTGGGAAAGTCGGAGAACTGTTAAGAGCCAGTCTTTAGACCTTGAGAATGTAGAAAAAGAAATAAGAAGTTCTCACTAGATTGCCTTTATTTTTAATAGAAACCCTTTTAAAGTAGAAGTGTATTAAGGAGACACAGCAAAGGATTGTTTTTTCTTTATCCCCCCCCCCCCGTCTTTTTAGGTTAGAAGAATTAAGAATTAAGAATTAAGAGAAGATAGAAGGAGTTTGAAGAAGGAGGAGGAAAAATTTGGAAAAAAAGTGCTTGATAGAAAAGGATTGAGAAGAAAGAAGATTTGAAAGGCAAAGAAGAGAAAGAAGGCAGTGATTGAAGGAAAGACAGCAAGAAATAAGAGAAGAGGAAAGAAGGAAAAGTAAAGGAAAGTAAAAAGAAAGGAAGAATAAAAGAAAGTTTACAAAAAGTGGGCAAAGTTGAAAAGAAGGAAAAAAGAAATGTAAGATAGTAAAGAGGAACTGACAAGAGGAATCTGGAGGGAAGAGCAGAAGGAAGGAAAAGGAGGTGCAAAGTAAAAGTAGAAGGAAATAGATGAAAAATAAGTAAATTCAAAGATATTTGGTACTAAAGAAGAAGACTAAAAATTGATTAGAAAATGGTTACAGGTTTAAGACAGAGGACAAAATTTCACGAAATTCATTCTATCCAGCAAAGAAGAGGAACAGTTAGCTTTCATGGAGGAAATGAGGCAGTTCAAAAAGGAAACTGTAATTAGACTGGATGATATGAATACAAATTTAAGGCAATTCAAAACAAGATAGTTCAAGTTAAGAACCAAACAGAAGAAAATAGAGAAGAAATCCAAATGCTGAATTAGAAAGGCAACTTGACTGGTTAGCCTTGGCAGAATAAAGGGAAAAAGAAGTGTGGTTGAGGTTTTCAGGTATTCCAGAATTCAATAATGATGATATTAAAAGTAAATCAATTAAAAATTTAGCAATTAAGTTGGGATTGGATGAAGATTACTTGGAGAATGAGACTGATACAGTGTACAGAATCAATACAAAAAAGAAAAAAATTTCTGAGAGATGCCCTTTAGAGAATAGAACATTAGAGAATGTGTTTTAGAGAACCATTATAATAAGGGTATTAAGACTGATAAGAAATTAATGATAGTTCTGACAGAAATTCCTGTGTTAAGGAAAAGGAAAGATTACACTTTCCTAGTAAATAATCTGAAAAGGTGGGGAGTTGTATTCAGTTGGGATAAACTGGAAGATGTCAATTTTACACATAAAAAAGACAGATATAATATTAATTCAGTAGAAAAGACCAGGGAATTTGTAAGGGGAAAAAAAAGATTTTGAAAGAGTTCAAGAGGAAGATAGAGAAAAGAAAACTTCTGATCAGAATGAAAACTTAGATCAACAGAAGAAGCAAGTTTTGAGGTGATAAAGAAGGTAAGATATTTAGGAATTTATTTAGGATTTAATTTGACCGCTAGAGTAAGAAAATATTTGAGAACAATTGTATGAAGATTTGGATTAATATAAAGCATATGTGAAGAAATGGCAAACCTTGAAACAGTCTCTGACGGGTAGAATTTCTGTAATTAAAATGAATGTTCTTCTGAGACGGATGTTTCCATTCCTGACACTTCCAGTAATTTTTTTCTATTGCACCACTTACATCATGGCAGAAAGAATTGAATAAGTTTATATGGTCAGCCCAAAAGCTGAGAATAAAAGTGGAAATTATTGACAGATACCAAAGAGAGAGGAGGGATAGGGTTACTAGATTTAAAATTATATTATGAAACTTCTGGTATTGTTTGGATAAAATAATGGATAATGTTGGAAAATTAAACCTTGCTGGAATTAGAAGGACATAAACTAAGGCTATTTCCTCACTACACTGTTATAGTGCTATTATTCCACCTTTAGTATCCTGTAGAATTCTGGGATTTGTAGTTTAGGGAGGGGCATTTAGAATTCTCAGCCAGAGAGCTCTTTGGCTTCAGTAAACTACAAACCCCAGAATTCTACAGGATGTTGAAACTGGAATAATAACACTATAACAGTATAGTGTGAAAATGGCCTTACATCCAGATGGCATGGCCACTACAGTATGGGAAGAGAAAGTGAATGCTGAATTTAATTGTAAGGTTGTCAGAAGAAATTTGCTAAAGATCTAGAAAAATATAAAGACCCTGACCAATAATTCTGGGGTGCCTATCTCCACATGAGGCATTCTGTAGACAAGAATTAGGTAACACTCAGAAATGGTTGAAATATAAAAGTCTTCTTCAACAACATCATAGAGACTGCAGGTTTAAAGATATACGGGAGTTAGAGAGAGAAGGTCATAAAATGCTAACCTACTACCAAATTAGAACAAAATGAAAAGAAGACATTGAAAATTTCAGATGGGTCAAGGATAGATCAGAATTTGAGAAATCAATAGATGCTGGTCATGGAAATTTACTTGCCAAAATTTGCAAATTGTTGTTAAGGTTCAGTACTAAGGAAGAACAATTAAAAGATTGTATGGTGAAATGGGCAAAGATGTAGGCCACAATATTCAGCTAAAGCAATGGGAAGATATTTGGATTGAAGGTTTGAAATTTACATACTGTTCTGATTTAAAAGAAAACCTATACAAAATGATGTATAGATGGTATATTACCCCAGCAAAACTATCAAAATGTACAATGTACAAAAGTGTAAAAAGTATGTGTTGGAAATGTGTTAAGTGTGTTGGTCCCTTCTATCATATGAGGTGAGCATACATTAAAGCAAAGAGATTTAGATTAAAAAAACAGAAAATTACACAGAAAGATTTTTTAATAAATCTGAGATAGGACAGTTATTATGTTATATGATAATGGCTGCAAGACAGATTTATGCAAAAAAGTGGAAAGGTACAAAAAACCCTACGATAAATGAATGGATAGCAAGATTAATAGAATTAGCTGAGTTAGATAAACATTTTTTTTCTTAAATAGTAAAAGTATAGATTTATATTTGGTTATATAACAACTCTTATAGTCTATATGAAAAAAGAAAGAGGAGAAACTGTGATTATTGGTTTTGATTAGAATATAGAATTCTTTCCTGATAAGCAATGTGAATAGTAACAAGATAATGTAACACAGGAAAGAAAACTAGAAAGGATGATTATTGTGAGAGCAGAAATTATAGGATATTATTATCTTTAATGCACATGGGCTTTGGAGGGAAGTCAATTTTAATGTAAATCTCATGATTGAAATAATATTAGTAGTATAATGCAATGTCTTGGAGAATAGTTTTTTTTCTTTTGTAAATATGGAAAAATTTAATTAAACTTCTTCCCAAAAGTTAAGATTAGAATTCCTTTTTACCGCATATTTCTAACCACCAAAATCTTGCCCAAGTGAAGATTTTCTCTTTCTCCTGCAAAAAGCCAACCTTGCCCTCCAGTGGATCTCTGCTTTGTGATCTTGACCTGGATTCTAATAGAACTGAGATCATATTTTCCTCTTGGCAGTGCAAACAAACTTTGGCCAGCTGAATCCTTTTGATCTGAGGCTCTAAAACCCTAAAGTAGCCCTGCAGCCTAGGTGATAGTGACCTGCACCTCTAAGGCATGGCTAGAGTATTCTTATATTGTTGTTGCTTATACAGTAGCATGTCTTGAATCAGGAAAATGAACCCAATGCAAAGGAAGATAGCAGTCTGATTTTGGTTAAATATTAGCCAGATGAATTTCCACAGGTGAGTCTTTTCCTAGTTCCACCTTTTCACATTTCTGTATGTCAAGCTACAACTGTTCTTTGAGCTAGAAGGCAAGGTGTTGACTATAATTCTACTCTACCAATTTCAGTATATGCATTTTCCATAGCTGTACTGTGGGTGCCTGACAGGGGAATTACAAAGCGGGAACAGGTACAAAATCTATGCTTCATGTAGCCTGAGAAATGACCAAGACATCACTGAAATTCCCTTGTTCTTTCATTACAGTGAAGTAGATCATAGAACAGCCTACTCCTCTGGTGCAACAAAGTCAATCTGTTACAAAAATGCAGAGCCAGGAGTTGACACCCATGTCATAAACAAATATCCAACCTAGTTTCCAATTTTGAAGGCAATGCCATCAATATAGAAAACATACTGACACAACCACGGGAATTCTCTTCCTCCCACATACTTCTTTTTATGTTGTATCTGCCATGGTCCCTCAAGGAAATTCATCAGCAAGGTGGCTGTGGAAGAATTCATTGGCATCCTCCTAAGAAACAACATGTTCTCTCTCGTCCAGTCCAGCATCTAAATAAAGCACTCAAGGAGTTAATGGAGTCCGCTGTAGAATGTTTGCTTTCTTCTGTTTGAAATCAAACATCTGATCTTTATCTGAGGTGACAGGTTTAATGCCTTTCTTCTCTGACAAATTTTGAGCTGAAGAGGAATGCAAACACATATATCGGTGTGGTTTTATAAGTGCTCATTGGAGCAAGCCAATATTGGCAGCTTCACTCTCTAATAAACAGGCATGCCATGAGCTGGTGCCATGTGCCTTAAAAAACAGATAAATTATATCCTTGACATCATTTACATGGTTTTGGTGGGATTTGTTAGAGGTCAGGTAATTTTACAAGGATAAGGGCAAAGAGGGAAATTGCCACTTTTTTCATATTTGATATGTTTTAGCCTAATCTTTATTTGTACTGGAATACAGAGCTCATAAAATGTTACCATTTCCAGTGCTGAGAGACTAACAGCAAATGAAAACATGTCAGATATTTGATATCGAGATGTATGTAAATTAAATGTGTGTGTGTGTGTGTGTGTGTGTGTGTGTATGCAAGAGTGAAAAATAGTATCAAATATAAGGAATGACATAGAAAAGAATGAGATAAAACTGGATAGGAATTACAAATAGTTGGAAGGAAATGACCGAAAATCAAAAACTAAAAAGTGAGCACAAAAATTAAGATGAAGTTAAATTAACACACGTTAAAGTATGGCATATAGGTATTTGAGCAAAACATTACAGAAGAACACTACAAACCATTACAGAGATCAGTTTGGAGGTTGTACATGCTAAACCCTAAGAGAAAGTAAGTCATGTGAAGATGTAACAAAAGACACTGCTAGGTACACTGCAAATGCCATTATGTCTAAGGGCTCATTCATGAGGGTAAAAAGTCTCTGGAACTGGATTTTTCCTTTGTTTGGAATATTGCCAGAAAATACATCAGAGTGAAGAAAATGTCATATGGATCCCCCAAACAAAAATCAACTCATACAAGAACAAAACCTGGGACTTTCATAGACTTTCTGCCTCATTTGGAGGTGCTCTAAGATGTGGAAGGTTCTGAATAAATTTTGCCTTAGCTGGAGCAGTATTAGCCTTCCTAATATATGTCTCAATGGACATAGACTAAACTAGTGCAATGTGTTTATATGATATTGCCTTTCAAAAGTGTTCAGTAACTTCAGCTGATCTAGAGTAATTCATCTAAATTACTGATTGGTACTAGATAGCAAGAATGGAACTCAGGTTCTGAAACAATTCCTTAGCCTACCAAGGAATTTCCAAGGTAAATTCAATCTATAGATGGTAATCTTTTAAGCCATAAGCGGTCTGAGTTGTCAGAAAAAGTGACTGATTCCTAAAACTTTGTCAATGAGACAAAGAAAAGAAAGGAAAATTCATGAAAAGGAATGCTATGTCCTTGGGTTGCTCTGTCTTCTGAGATGTCACAGATGGCAGCCCAGCGAATGTCTTTGCTGCTCCACTCTTTCAAAAATCTTATTGAGACCAACATAACTTATTCCCTTCTTCCTTATTTTAGGAAGTTAGTTCCTTTTCAGAACAGCAAATATTTTAAACCTCATGCTCTTCTATCATATAGTTCATTACTATTACTCCTATTTTATTATTCTATTTTTCAGATATATATTATCATATTCTACTGCAAGCTACTTCACATGCCTCCTTAGCTTGGTACTCTGATATAACTGTAGCTTGTTAATAACAGTAATAATAATAATAATAAATGGTTCACCAGTTTTATTACCACGTTTCAACACCTGGAAAAACAACAACACTGCAATGCACTTTGTGGATAAAATCTCTCAGACCTGCTCTGACTTGGATGCTGCCATTGATACACCAGTTGTAACCTTGTACCTTGTTTATCCAGTGTTACTGGATGCTTTTCAGATTTGTGCAGCCTGAGTATGTGGACAGGATCCTTGGAAAGATGAGAGTCACCACATGTGTGCTTGACCCTTGCCCTTCCTGACTTACCCAACAGGCCAGAGGGGGACTGGTTGAGTGGGGAAAGGGGATAATCAGTGCCTCCTTACAACAAGGCAGAGTTCCAACTTGCCTAAAGGAGGCAGTTGTGAGGCCTTTGTTGAAAAAGCCATCTCTGAATTCCTCTATAATGGATAATTATCAGCAAGTATCCAACCTACCATTTTGGGCAAGATATTGGAGCATGTGGTAGCCTCCCAACCACAGGAGTTTCTGGATGAAATGGATTATCTAGAACCATTTCAATCTGGTTTCCAGTCTGGCTATGGAGGATGACCTATGCAGGGAACTGGACAGGGGGAGTGTCTCCCTTTTGGTTCTGCTGGATATCTCATCAGCTTTTGATACCATCAGCCATGGAATCCTTCTGAGCTGCCTCACTGGAATGGGACTCGGAGGCATTGTTTTACAGTGGCTCTGTTCCTTCTTGGAGGAGTGAAACCAGGTGGTGCTGGTGGACACCTGTTTCACCCCCCTGATTGTTTGCCAGTTGGGTATCTTGGGATTCTATTTTTGTCCCCCATGCTGTAACATATACATGAAACCACCGGGAGAGAGGTTCAGTGCCATCAACATGTGGATGACACCTAACTCTACTACTGCTTTCCACCCCAATTCAAGGAGGATGTCCTGTTCCTAAACCTGTGTTTGTCATTAGTAATGGACTGGAGGAGGGCAAACAAATTGAAATTTAATCCAGACAAGTCAGAGGTGCTGTTGGTCAGTGAGAAGAGAGACCAAGGAATAGGGATTAAACCTCTGTTAGATGGGGTTACACTCCCCTTGAAGGCATGGGTTTGTAGACTGAGGGCCTTTCTGCACTACACTGTTATACTGCTATTACTCCACTTTCAACGTCCTGTGGAATTCTGGGGTTTGTAGTTTACTGAGGCCAAAGAGCTCTCTGGCTAAGAATTCTAAATGTCCCTCCCTGAAGTGCAGACTTGACCAGTGTATGCACTTTTCCTAAGAAGTTTTGCCATGTGAAACTAGGTTTTTCAAATATTTCTTTCTGCAGTACATTTTTTGTGCACACTTTACCTAAATTTCATTTTAGAATGGGAGAACAGCACCACAAAATCAAACAGTATTCTTGTTCACGTATTGATTCAAGAAGTTTGAATTTGGCAGGTATATATAGTGGGTGCTCCTTACCTGTGACCTCCTCGTGTGTGACTTCCAGTTAATGTGAAGTATCACATCCTAGACTTAAAATGGCAGCAATGTTAAAGTAGATGCACTGAAGCATCCATGCGCATGTCTCTGCCATTTAGTATTATGGGATGTGAGTATTTGCATTTCTTCTAATTAATGGGAGTTCCTGGGGTAGAACCCCTGCTGATACAGAGGGTCCACTGTATGTCTGTGTGTGTATGTGTGTGTGTGCATGTGCATATGTAAGATTAATGAGCAGAGTTCATCATATGGAATGGGAGACATTTGATACCTCTAAGTTAAAGGGAAGACATTTTTGCTTGTTCCAGAACAGTCTGGGAAATAGTACCAGCAATTCCAAGGGTTAATAGAAATGGTAAACACCTTTCCACCTACTCTGTATAGAAGCCTCCATAGAATCAGAACTCCAGAACTCCTTCTATTTGAAAAACTGAAGAACTCACTGCTTTTTTAGTCATTTTAAAAATGATTTGATCCCAGGAGTTTGCTGTTTCAGACAGATCATTCATAACATTCTTGCTCCAACAGAATGGTGAATTAGGGAGCAAATGTGTTAATGTTTCTGCCACAGTGCTATTTCTAACATCTTAAATGATAACTAGATTGCTGGTGGGGTTAAAAAAATTATAAGATTGCAGCACAGACCAAGATAATGGAAGGGATCAGAATTAACTATGCATTTAGTCTACTTTTCAGGCTTCAGCATAGTTGTTCCAATCTCCTGCTAAATGACATCAGCCCTTAGATAAGAATAAAAGTCAAGTGATCAAGTGTACCCTGCAATAGATCCCTCTAATGCAAAAGTGACCGGTTGCAATTGCAACCTAGATCTGAACTGAAAAGCAAGTTTATGTACCATTCTTCAAGCCTGTTTCAGATCTCTGAATGAGTTACAAGCAAAGTTTTACCGAGGCATACACAAAAGAATTTTCAGAAACAGTGTGTGTTGATATTTTAAGCTACTCTATCAAAAAAAAAATTGTCAAGTGCAATGACATTGTTGCCCCTGCACAACAGCAAAATGACTAGCACTTTTTTTCAATAGGAAATCATACTGGGTTTTGTGCAAAAATAGAAAAGAATCTTTTAGAAATTTTTTTGCAAAAAAAAAAAAAAAAAGGCCTGAAATGCCCCCTCCAAAAATGCAGAGAACCCCCTGTATTCTCTGCAAGCAGGAATAAAAGTTTTTTTGTTTGTTTGTTTGTTCTTGAAGGGAAGAATGAGCTAAGCAAAGATTTACATCTTTAAGATGGACATAGCATTTTTGTGCCTTCCTACCCTTCTAGCGGTATCATAAAATGAAGAAATATAGGGCTGTTTCAGATTTCTTCTTGGCTGTGTTTCTGCCAGTTGAATTGCTGTATTTTCTACTAGACAGGGATAGAGACATCCCAGGAAAGGGAAGACAGACCGTACTCCTATAAGATTCACAGGTACAAACAGTACAGAGACTCTTTGTTAAAGAGAAGAGCATGTTCCCATACTTTTTTTTTTAAAAAAGCAGCTTTTATTGACTGTTTCAACAAAATGCAATGGTGAAATAAATATGGATTAACACAATGCACTACACCGAGTTTTGAGACTAAAATATATAGACCTAAATCCAATTCCTAGTTCCAGCTGCAGAGGACCCATTAAAACAATTTTTGAATGGTAAACTGACACTATTAAATAACATTAATTCAGTGGTATCACTCTAGTTGATGGGGCAAGTGAATTTAGGCTATCATACAATCACAGGAAACAAAGCTGAACAGATATGTTAAATTGTAATGCACAGTAAGAATCTAAAAATGTTTTAGGCAATTGTCCCTTCTCAGAGAGGATAATATATAGGTTAGGCCACAGCTGGATTCCTGTTCTTTATATCAGCTTCTTTCTACATATAATACAAGAATTAAACTGGCAAAGATATAAAATATATTTGAAGGAACTATTCAGATGAACCGAGGAAAGAGATAATTTTCACTTAGTCCACCTTTTTAAAGTGAAGCAACCTATTTCATAGTTCCCAGATTACTCTGTAGATCACAGCCCTTCTCCAAATGTTGCAATGGAGTTTTCAAGTCAAAGCATATTTGTATTCAATTTTTGAGTCAAAAACTGTGTTGTAAAATCTGGAGAAGGGCTCTGATGTGGAAAGTAGTCTGGGAACTGTAAAGCAAGTTGGTTCACTTTTAAATGGCGAATTAAATGAAAATGGTTTCCAGCCCTACCTGGGTTCAAATCCTGCTCAGCCATGAAAACCCACTGAGTAACCTTGGACAGACCTAGCAGGGCATAGTGGTTTGAGCATTGGACTACAACCCTGGAGACCAGGGTTTGATTCTCTGCTTGACCATGGAAACCCACTGGGTGACCTTGGGTGCATCACACACTCTCAGACCCCCCAGAAAACCCCATCATAGGTTTAACTTAGTATCATCATAATTCAGAAATGACCTGAAGCACACTACAACAACACAACAACAAAAAAACCTTCAATAAGTCTTAGGCCATTTCTGCACTAACCTATTATAGCGCTATGATTCCACTTTCAACATCCTATGGAATCCTGGGGTTTACAGTTTAGGAAGGGGCCAGTAGGATGTTGAAAGTGGAATCATAGCGCTATAATAGGTTAGTGCGGAAATGGACTTACTCCTTCACCCTTGGCAGAAGGTAATGTCAAACCTTCTCTGAAAATATCTTGCCTAGTAAACCTTATGTCAGGGTTGCTGTAAGTCAGAGTTAACTTGAAGTCGAATAAAAGGAACAAATGCTATATTAGAGAAAGCTACATATACAAATAAACTTAGATTTTCATGCATTTAGAAATGAATTCACAGAACTGAAAAGTGGACAGAATGTACTTGATTGGTTGCATGCAAAACTGACATGGATCAGTGATAGACTGATTTGTCCATTAATGATGTGAACATGACTTTAGTTTGGCAGGTTGCATTTCCTAAATAATTTCCTTCATAAGAACTAGCAAATGGATCACAGTAACATCCAAATACCATTTCCAGGTATACTGGACGTACTGTTCACACATCCTGTTCCAGTTACTAAATGCAGACAAGCATTTCTATTTCAACTGTGTTAGAACATGTTCCTAGGATGATGTTAACCAGGAGGATAGGCATTTGCATGACACTCTCATAAAGCAAAGAAAAGCAGGCTTGCTCACTGACATCTGAAAACTTTTCCGGCTGCAGAGGTACATGATAATTGGCATGTCCCCGGCAGGACTGTCTGACCACATGGATTCCAAACAATTACTTTCCTCATCTGTTAGATTTTCAGAAGTGATCTATAGAGCGATACTGACAGTAGATTTTCTGCCAGCAATAAAGGTGGCCTGATTCAGAGAATAATTATTGTATGCAAATGAATTTGATTTTCCTCTGCCCTTTTATGGATGACTCTGCTCTGCCATTCATCAGGACGACAAATTTCACTTGGTAGGAGATGGATTTAAAGAGACAGGAACCTCTAGAGCTTTGATTTGGACTTACTAAAACCCATGCTTAAGTATCTTCATAAATAGGCGTGCATATGCTATAAATGGATGGCACATTTCCTCCTCTTTAATTACATAATGCTGCTGAGGAAATGGGGAAACATCAGAGCTCTTCGTCTGAGATTTAATAGCAGCCTTTCTGTCACTTGCATGAAAAATCATATATAGCTGGATGAAGAGCCACATTACACTGGGACTGGATTCCCTTCCCCAACCATGTGGGCAGGATGACATTATCTGTGCACCCAAGGTGGGGTGTATACACTTGTGTCTATCTGGCTCTGGGAAGAAAAGGCAAAAGCTATCCTTTTCCTGACTGTAATTACTCCTGTGATAGGCATGATGTCACCCTTCATGGGTCAGAGAAGAGGAAAATGTTGGATATTCATGGTTTGTCCTGATTTTTTAGGCCATTGTTGCATGCCTATAAAAGCTACAATAGTAAGCAGTGTGTGTACATGTGAATGTGAGTAGCAGATAAAAAGATAATGAAGTCACTCTCCAACGCTGGCCACAAGAACATGATGGAAAGCTCACAGGAAATCTGTAGTACATGAGGTGTCACGGATAAATATCAGTTTCTGCATTTGTTCTCTGCATGTGGTGTGCATCCTCCTCCTCTGAGTAAGGGAAGAAAGAAGATTGTGTGACTGATATAAATGGAACAGGTCCATCTGTCAGTAGGCTGTCTTGTTACTCATACTGTTACAATATACTGATGTCACAGAAGAACCAGAATGCTCCCTTCCTCCTAGTGCCTCAAAAAATCAGAAAGAAGAATCTGTGAGGCATTCTATTTAATTGATGGTGTGTGTATCAGTGTGCGTATATGTGTGGTAGTGTGTATACTCAACCCACTAAGCACCACTAGAGGCCATGATATACTTACCTAAATAAATATGCAATCAATGCAATTGTTTTCAGGATGAACCAGAGACAGAGGCTTAGTCCCTTACACTGGTAGAGTAACGTTACTAAGTTGAACAAATGGTTCCTTCTGTTTCACTGCTGAACAAAACATTTTTTATTGGGAAAAGGTTACAATAACCATTACAAAAGACTGTAAAAAATACTCATCAGTCTCTGTGAAAAAGTGCAGTTCAAAAGGAAAGTCAGAATTTTCTGTGGAGAAGAACATTGGACAGACTTCGGGAATGTTATTGTTTTGGACTACAAGTCCTTCAGCCAGTGACTCATTGTGTTGACTGGGAGATCTGGGGAAGTATAGTCCAAAAAGATAACTTTTTTTCTCAAGCTTTGACTTTTATCCAGGCAGCAGTCCCAGTCTGGAAGGTACTACAGCTGCTGAAATCCTGGACACAAACTCTCCCTGCCACTGTCTTTTTCTTAGCCAGGGCATATTGTGAGAGAGGGGTTTGATGATTCAAAGAGCTAAGCACAAACTGTTTTTATCCAGAAAAACTGAACATGACACAAGATGAGGTATATCCATTGACCTTTAGGTTTGTAAAGTTCTAGCTCTGAAAAGTGTTCAGAAACTGCACATTGCTTACTGCCAACAATTTTTTTTAAGAAAATCCATTTGTGAAACAATTGCAATGGGTTTCTAAAGCAAAGGCATAATATGAATTATAATCTTTTAGCCCTATGGATCATCTGAAGAGCAGAAATGGCCCATTTTTCATCCTCATTGCCACTTTGATGGGTGGGAAAATTGAAGTTGTCAAGGATCCTAAGACTAGAGTGGAGACATTTTGCCTCATGAGGCTGTATCATAGAATGCACTTGCAGAGAACTCAGTAGACAGAAAGGAAGAGAAATCCCAGAAACTGTGCTTCGTTCATAAAACGTATCCAAGAACATCTGTATGAACTCAGGATACAACTATCAATTTCTCTGATGCTTCTCTTAACTCCTGCTATCTTGCCTTTGCCATCTTGTCAATCACAAGGATGGGAACACATTATCTCAGGACACTTTTTAATATTATTGGAGCATATGCCTCTGAACCAGAATGCTATCTAATATCTGGGATATGACCTCATCCAACAGGAATTTTTTTTTGAAAAAACAAGAACAACAACAAACCCACCAAAATTATGATAAGAACAAATGTGGATATGTTAGAGAATATTACAGTCATTTTCTGTCCTATCACAACTTGAGCAGGAAGCCAGAGCTTGTGGCTACACAGCTGATAGCTAGGAGATAATGTGGGCAAAGTAGTAAACAAAGAAACTGAACAGCTCAAAATCAGTCACTTACTTTTACTCAGTAAGCAAAACGTCAAAGGCATAAACAGGGTCCAACAGAATCCAAAGGCAGAGCAAATAAGTCTAGAGTCAACATGATCCAAGAAATACAACTGGCAGTCAGGAAGATTGGATAAACTCTGACAACTTCTGGAGGGGAAGGCTGTGCCTATATAGGTCGCAGCTTAATGCAGCTGCTGCCCAACTAATTGCTGTCTCCTGTAAATCTTTTTGAAACTTGTGCAAGCTCACCCTTTGCTGTCTATGCTTGGCAAAGGTAGGTGTAGCTAAGTTGTCTTCTGTATCTGAACAGGCAGGACTCTCTGCTGTAGCTGGCACTACACCCTGTTCTATCTCTGGGATTAGTGGCTCTGTAACATCCACCTGTTCAGCAGGTCCTGGAATATCCACTGTTTCATTCTCTAATAGAGTCCATTTCCATGTTCTGGAAGCAGAGCATATTTTCAGATATGGATCTCTTTCGGAAGATGTATATGAAGTACCTTGGAAGATATCCATCTGAGGATCACAGATCGAGATCCACTGAAGTTACATGAAGGCCACAGCAAATGGAACGAAAATGGCTACTATCACACTTACAGATGTATAACCTGGATCCATATTCATCTGATCCATATTCATCATCCCTGCGTAGTCACAGTTGTAGCACTTTTGCTACAATGGTTGCTGTCTCCTCAGATCTACTTTACCAGGCATCAGCCGCACCAAGAGAAGGTGGTCCATTCTGCTGGAGATTTGGGCACAAGTGGATGACATTTCTACCCCCCTCCTGCCAGCAAGCAAGGCTGCAACAATCAGAAGCAGAATTTTTGTTGCACTTACATGTTGCAGCCTTGGATGTTGGTTGGAGGGGTATGGAAATGTCATCCACTTGTGGCATCATTACCAGTAAAACAGACCACCTCCTCTCACTGTGGTGGGCACTTGGTAAAGTAAGTTTGAGGGAGGGTCACGCCAGGAGATGCTCTTTAGTTATTCAAAGGTACCTCAGTAGCCCAGATAGAATCCTATCCTATTTCTTTAATCAAGTGACACAAAAATTTACATTGTCATTCCAAGCAACTAAACTCAACAGTACCAGGAAAACAAGATGAGAAGTCCAAGATAATGGACAGCCAACAACAATTTCAAGAATCAATTAGATCCATACAAAATAACAGATGTACAATTTTCTGCCAATATTCAGCTTCACCTGACAATCCATTATTAATGTCGAATTTTTTGTTGAAGGCAAGAAGGTCCAACAGTGTGTGACTGAAAACTAAAATGGTTAACTTATTTCCAAGATAGATTTGGGTGCCATGATTACACTGGGAGCTAAATGTCATGCTAAAAGTTTGGCTGATTTCACAACAGGTCCAAGTCAAATAGTTCAGTGAGAGACTCTGAACACAACTATGCTAGAAGTAGCTTTTCCTGATTTAACAAATGATGAGGAAAATATTAAACAGTGAATGGAATGAATCTTGCATTCAAAGCTCTGGTTCAAACAAAAATTATTAGACAGGAGAAGACTGAGTATGCCAGCACTTTTAATGGGCAATTGGAGAATGTTGTTAAATTAAATCTGTACCCTGAGCACTGCTTGCTGTTCTGAATATGATTCTTTATGGAACATGCATAAAAAATGATGGCATTATCACTCAACCAGCTTTCACTATATCACAGCTTCTTGGAGAATTTTTTGGCAAACAGAAATGAAAGGCAACTGCAAGCAGAGACCAGAGTGACATGCAACCTACTTTACCCATGTATTTGGGTCTTTCAATATATGAAAAAAAGAATGAGATAAAGGAAATTGTACTAATATTACATTGACCTGTCACTCTCATATGCACTAATACTGGAAAGGTGTTCTTCTCTTTGCAAAAGTGTTATCTTCAGCTTTAAAAAAGAAAAAAAGTTGTCTGAAAGATTCTGTGCTTTTACAAAGTATGTATCATGCTATTTCAGCATTTAATGCAAAACTGACAGGAGGAAAGGTGTGGAAGACATAGATGGACATTAATCAAATTACAGTAGCATCTGATTCATTTTTATGCCACAAAGTTCAATTGGCAGTGACATCTTACTCCTCTTCAAGCCATTTGTCACCCATCAGTGCAGTTCCATAACACTGGCAACGTGTCTGAGCCATGGATTACAGACAGCAATAGCTGTGTTGTACTCTGTTTTTATAGCACGTGTGGTGCTATATATGCAGAGCTCAGAAACTTCACACACAAACAGAGAGGGAGAAAGAGAAATTATTTTATAATTATCATGCCTTACCCTTGAGCAACTGGCTCCCTTTCCTGGGACTGCTGTGTTAGCTACTGCTCAGTGGCAGCGCAATAACTGGACTCCATTTCTGCCCCCTGAACTCTTCTCTCCTTGTGGCGTGATGCTGAAGTTAATGATCTTTCTCCTCCCTTCCCTCTCTGGTAACTGAAGAACTGCTCTGCTAGATCTAGTACTTTGAGAAATAACAGATATTGCATTCTGGTGTTCTTTTGCTTTTGGGGCATTTTATTGGCACCATGAGTCTCAGGAAGCAATCTACTGGGCAAAAAGGGGGCTTTGGGATTCAGTGGATATGCCTTTGCTATGAGGAGCTACACTGGCAAACAGAGATGGATGTAAAATGAAATCCCTCTGAGTATTCAATGGGTTGCTAGCAAGAAAACTATAATATGAATAGCATCTACTTTCTCCTGTCTTTCTTCAATTTTCTTTGTGCCCCAGTGCTGCCCACAACATAGCTGAAAATATTGTAGAAGGGAGGAAAGGGTTTTTATACAATACTTGAGTACTTTGTTATTTTGGGTCGCAATCTGAACATGTGCTACCATCCTAACACCAAAAATAGAGACATGACTTTCAGATCCATAGTACCAATGTTCTCACAGAAATGGTCACAAACCTTGGGAAACGCCTATGTACTTTGATGGCACTCTAGCAAATGGTTAAATAGAAAAGTGCATGGATTGTTTACTATTACATTAGGCCCTCCACATTTGCGAGGGATAGGGACACAAATCCCTCACGAATGTCAAATAATTGTGACTAGGGTACCCCCCTCCACAGACTTCTGCCCAGCCAGTGCACCCACCCAGGCGGGGGAAGGGAAGCAGGGAACCGGTGATCGGCCTCCCTGGGTCTTCATGTGGGTTGCGCCCGTACCTGCAGTGGTGGCAGGGTGGCTCAAGGAACACAGGGAACCAGTGATCAGCCTCCCTGGCCTTCTTGCCACCTGTGCGGGCTGCGCCCATACACACAGTGGTAGTGGGGCAGAGCGAGGAACTCAGGGAACCTGCAATTGGCTTCTCTGGGCCTTTGTGCCACCTGCCCAGGCTGCGCCCATACCCACAGCAGCGGCGGAGTGGCGTGAGGAGCTCAGGGAACCTGTGATCGGCCTCCCTGGGCCTTTGTGCTACTTTCACAGGGTGCACCCACACTAGAGGCAAGGAAAATGGGAAGAGCAAGTGGGGTGGGATGGGGTGGGAGTGGGACAACAAGGGGACAAGCAGGCACTTCGCAAATAATCAAATTCAAGAAAGTGAAACCCATGAATGTGGAGGGAGAACTGTATATCTCCAATAAGAAAAAAATAGTTCAACTATTACTTTCTTGCTCCGCTTTTTTTTTTTTTAAGGTGGTTTGCTGGTAATGATAGATAAAGCAATATTTACTGCCTAACACAACATTTTTGTATTTTCTGAGAATCATGCTTATTTGTCATTTCATTATGCAGAAATGAATCCTTTTTGGAATTGAGTCTTCTCATTCTGTTATCTACAATCCCTAGCAAGTTCTCTCTCACACATTAATGTCTGGAGCTTCCATTACATTCCAATAAATGCCCTGCGAAGTGAGAAGCAGCTATACTACCTCAAGCATAAGCTTTGTTGATCTGTTACCCATAATTCCCTAAAGTGGACAAGAGATCTCTGAAACATGTAGAGAGACAAACCATGGGAGAACAGTTAAAAGGAAAATAGAGCCTCTGTACAGTCAAAGCATCTTACAGTATCACCACTGTTACCCTGTGAACTGGGGGTCCTGGGAGGGACACCAAAATGTGCTCAACTAAAATTAGCTCAGAGCACTGCTTAGCATTACGAGAGGCAGGGTAACGTAGCGAGATCTTGAACTCTATGTCTACGGGGTCAGGTCGAGTCAAGGAGAACACAGAAGTTGAAATAATAAATGATGTTTATTAAATACAAGCAAAACAGTGTATGCGACACATTCATACAAGATAACTAAAGAAAATAAAGGTTGGAGTGGTATAGAGGGATTTTTAGAGGGATTGCTGGTTTGGGTGATACTTCACCTGTCCTGAAGCCCAGAAAAATAGAGAGTGAAGCTGGGGTGCGATGTAGCTCAGCACGTGGAGCTGAGGGGAGGCTCGCCAAGCAAAGCGGCAGCAAGGCGGGATGAAACTCGGGAGCCATCCGAGGAAGGTCTCAGAATCAAGGGTTTTTATAAAGAGAATTGTGACTGCAGGCTATGCCGTATTTGGGGGAAAACAATAGATTTGGAGTTGGAGACAAAAGCCTCCGAAAAGTCAGAATCTGAATGATTGAGTTATCGTAGCAATTCTCAATAGAGTAGCCAGTATGCAGACGCAGGGTACTTGGGTATTGTATAGGTTACCCATCAAGCTGCCATCGTGGGGCAGAGGCTCTTTTGTAAGTGGTGTGCATACTTAATTAGAGTACTTGCCTGGAGGTCTCCTAAAGCGGCGAGTCGGCTATTTTCTGGCCTGCCTGTATTGTAGTTTGAATATTACGGCTATTAACGGCCGAGCTTGTTTACATGCTTGTCCGGTGGCCCCGCAAGCACATGGAAAGGAATAGAGAAGTGTAGCCGAATTGTGATATCAGGGGATATCTTTTAATATCCCCAAAGCTCGGACTAGCCAAGGCAGTAACACCACATAATGTTTCATGGCATATGACAGGAAAAGCATTTTTCATCACCAGTCCAAAAAAGACAACCACGTCAAAAATAACTTCCCAAGTGGGAAAAAAAATTCATACGGACTAAAGAGTAAAACAGGTTATTAACTTCATTACTGAGATGCAACACTATTTCAAGACTGTATTCCAAAATTTATTCCCAAATTGGTGATAATATTTTCAGTCATTATCCCATTTTGTGTTCTCGTTTTGTATCCATGATGATCCTATAAACCCCATCTCAGCCTTCTCCTTCCCAGAGTTCTTTCAACTGCCCGTTTAAAAAAGGAAGGAAGGAAGGAAGGGAAAGAAAGAAAGATGCTTTAAAATGTACCTTGGTTGAAATATGCTAAGGTTTAAGCAAGGTGGTACATTTTAGAGTAAAAGCACAATGCCAGAAGAAGTTGACATCTTTCAAAGGAAATAAGAGAAATACTTGGGAGTTTTTGTTTCATTTATGTATTTAGTCATTCCTGAGAAACTTGTCAAGGTCTTTTGTTTTAGAGACCAGCTATAGAATTCTTCAAGTTTTTCCCCTCTGTACTTCTTCTATTCAGTGTCTTACACACACACACACACACACACACACACACACACCTTAAGTTAGTTTTTGATAGCAGCTGCCCCATAAGAAATAATATTCAACAGAGCTGGTGTCTGTCACCGCTTCCCATCACATGTCTGGTAATTAAACTCTGACTGATTTATTGACTGACAGCCAACAAATCCCAACCCAGTTTTTATGATATACATACTTCCTCAGGCTAAATTCACTCAAACAACAGCCCAGCTGAGAGGGAAGGGCAAGGTTGGATAAGGGGAAAAAGAGGAGGAAAAAGAGAACAATGTGGTAAGACAACATGCACTTTCAAAATCTGGTCTTAGTAGATGAAGGGAATACATTTTGTAAAAGGCTTGGGGAGGGGAGACCCTGTCAAATGCAACATCTCTTTCGAAGCTTTGAGAGGGAGAAGGAAGAAAGAAATAGTAAACATTACTACTTCAGCTTTAAGATTCATTTGAAACGCCGCATGTACAAAAGATCTCTGAAGGGGAAAACAAGACGTGCTTGCAGCTAATATTACAGTCAACTTCCAATTTTACCTAAGGGAAAGCAGCTTTATTAAAAGTCATGACTGAAATTGCGTGACAGGTGCCAATATTCTCCACCCTGACAGATGTGTCAGTTTGCAAATGCCATTTTCTTGTCAGCAGTCCCTAGATGGAGTTGCTCCCATCACCATTTGTCTCTCTTCCAGCTAGATCACACATGCCCATTGCCTGCCTCCAAGCTGCACTGCATTGTTTGATATGTGGAATCTTCACAATGAGACTTATTAAAAGACAGTCCATTATTTTTATTTAGAGCATTTCCAAAACAAGCAGAGCAGCCGCACAGAGATAATTTTAAAAATTGTGTGGCAGGTCATCTCCGGGCCAGAGCAACTCAATTTGAAATGCATAAGGAAGCAGTCTCTCCCCACTGCACCCCCTCAGTTCATAATGAGCGTGATGTGAGTGACATTTAACCCTTGAATAATGGCTTTGAAAGCCTGCAGTACAGTACTGGTATATGCTAGATACAGGCACTGTTCAACGTGAAGGATGAATTACGCTCTGTTTTTTCCTAAATCTTTGTTCCCTGTGCATTCTCTTACTTTGTTACAGGTGCACTTGCTTGCCACAGTGATAAAATATAAAATCTTCCTGATCAAGTCTGTTCGTGGACCCTTTGGGCTGTGTTTTTGGATTCAATCACAAAAGAAAAATGGCATTTCTTAATCACATACCTTATATGAGCACCAGGCAAAGCTGCAAATATGTCCTTTTTAGCACCTGATGAAAAAAATTACTTGCAGTGAAATGATTCTGTTAATAGAAATAACGATAGAAGAGGTTTAATCCAGGAGATTTTTATGTTAACACAAGTGGCTATGACTTGTTACAAATCTGAGCAAGAGGCCAGCCATGATCTCGAACAAAATCTTAACATGTTCGAGGAGATGCAGGATGTATGCATTTATAGTATTTATGTACCGTTATGCATAATATTTATGACTATTATCTTTATTGGTGAAGTACAGTGGGTTATGGTTGAATAAAAATAATAAAAATAAGGCACATGTATATGGACATACTTGTACACACCTTCCCAGCTGCTAACACATGAATTATAAAATGTATGAAGAGAGAAGTTCCATTTGTGCATGGCTTCTTGTTTTTGAACTTAGATTCTGGCTGCAATGGAAAATGAGAGGCTGGTTCTGAAGTCCTAGAATTCAATGTTACGTTTCAGGTTGGCTTATACCCTATAAACCTAATACCATGAATTGCTTTGGGATGGGTCTTTTCTTTCTTTGTACGGTATGTTGAGTCACATCCTGAGGTTGAAGTATTTTCCATATTCAGTCTTCTCTAATAGATATCTAAAATGAATATATATAGAACAACTCAGCAGACTTTGCTCATGCTTTCGACCATGCATGATTCACTTGAAGAAAGCAACTGAAGAACTGCGTTGGGAACCCAAGTTTCTTTCTCCATTTCATTAGATGCAGATCAGGTTCCAGAATCAGTGCATGGAATTACTGGTGGACTGAATGAAGGCAAATCTCTGAAGCTTAGTTCAGACTTTTTTGATCTACTGAGGATGGAGGGGTCAATCAATAGATCAGTACTTCTAGATGGCTTACACTTTTCAACAAGAGGGGCCAAACACTACAGCTGGATTCTAAGGTGGCATTGAGACCCAGCATGATATGTGGTTTGAGCACTGGACTGGGACCTTGGAGATTGGGGTTCAGTTCTCCACTCTTCCATGGAAACCCACTGGGTGATCTTGGAAACATCACACACTCTCAGCCCCAGAAAACACAGTGATAGGTTTGCCTTAGGGTCACCATAAGTTGGAAACAACTTGAAGGCACACAACAACAACAATAACAACAACAACAACAACAAGGTGGTCTCAGAATGCATTTTTCACCTTTATCTTTTTCATCATCTGCTGGAAGTTAAAAACTACCTGCTGTTGTTTATATTTGCTGTTGTGCTTTAGACTAGATTTCTGTAATGAGTTCTATCTATGGAAATTTTTGAAATGGCCCAGAAGCTTCAGCAATTAAAATTCCAGGTGTGGCTCCAAGCATATACATCACACCTGTTCTAGAATATAGCAGCTGACATCCTGTTTTTAGCCCATGCAAACATAACTGAAAGTTATCCATGCGCACTGAACTTTTTGGGGGTTTTGCAGAGAAGAATTCACTATCTCCCTCACAACTGACCAACACCCCCCCCCCCCAGGATTCAACTTCCTTCTGTAAAGCCCTCCATAGCCCTTCTCTGTTGTCCTCTATCCCCAGCAGCCACTAAATTGAGGAGGGTGAGTCCTGCAGGAGGAAGGTGAGTCCTACAGAAGGAAGAAGGGGAGACATATCACAGTTCTGCCACACCGAAGTTTATGAAATGTCATCTGTATGCAGGATCTTAACTAGTATTATTCAATACACGAACAAAGTAAACACTTACTCTCTGTTGCCCTTATGAACAGGAATGGATCTACTGGGTTTTAGTTACAGGAGGCTGTATTTTAGTTGAACCATAAGAGAAACTTTCTGAAACTGAGGTCTTTTTCATATGATGATGCTCTCCAACATCGTCTCATCACAATCCCAGCTACGCCTCTGCCAGGATGGGAGCATGTCCACAACACTGCCCTCCACACCTGGACAGCTGCCTGCAGAAGGGAGCACAAGGGACATACTCCTTCCTTCTGTACTGCAGCTGGCCCTCTTCTCATGCTTCAGTGGGGAAGGAAGTGTGTGATCATGCTTCCTGCCCTTCTGCATGGCCAGTTGCAACAGTAGCCTTGTGCAATCAGGGGCCATTGATGGAGTTTTTCTGTCAATGATGTGCCCCATGATCACACTGGCTGGGGGTGCAAGAAGGGTGGGACCATGACAATGTCATGTGGAAGCATCATTGTAGTCCCACTCCTCTTGTGCCCCCATGCCAGGAAGACGCTGTCTTGCAGAAAGGGCCTGAGAGTAATTTATCTAAGAGTGATGGATTCTCATTATCTGGCTTCTGGCTTCTGGCTCCTGTCCAATTGTTAGTTTAAAGTCCTATCCAAGCCAGCCTGGACTCCTGTTCAGGGAGAACACTTTTTACCATATGACCTCTGAAAAGATCAGCTGAAGAGGTGCTGTCATGGGCACTTCTCAACAGCTAAGATTAATTATCATCAGGAACAATGACTTTTGGCTTGTTATCTTGGTATAATCCTCTCCTTTCAAAGGTTTACTTTAGGAAAGTAAATTTTCATTCTCACATGCAAGAAAAAAAAAATAGCTGCAAATGTTTTTTACAGTTGGGTAAGACTACAGGCTTTGCACATTTTTGAATGATTTTTTTTTTATTATTATTTTAGGACTTTCTCCTTTTTTTAACAAAAGAAAAATACGTGAAAATGTTTTGGTTGAAATTATCTGTTGTTTTTGTGAAAAGTAATGATTTTCCTTCTGAAATAAGTAATAATCACGGCAGTTAACCAAACCTCTAGTAGGCCTGCAAAAGATGAGTATTAACTTTACATGATCTTTCTCACCCACAATTGCCATCAAAAAGGCCCAAAATAGCCACAACAAATCTAGAAACTAAAACTCCAAGTGACTTCCATTTGCAACATCCAGACAATCAATAGCCAATGATCAGGAGATGTGCTCCACTGCCAGAGTTTAGGGTCAAAAATTGGCACCCATTGTGATTGTCCCTCCTCCCCTCCATACATTTGTCCTCAGCTATTTTTAATTAATTTAAGTATCTTGAACATTTCAATGTATTTTGGTTTTTTTTGTTTTTTTTTTTGAAAACTACTTTAGTAAATATCAGAAACCTTCATGGATTCCAACATCCCTTCCCAGAATCTCTATCTATAGAACTTTCCATAGCAGCTAGAACACTAAATTTAACCCACCCTTTGGTTAAGGTAGGATTTGGAACCATCCAAAGCCATCTACACAATCTTGGAAACATTCTGAGTTCATAATATCTGAGTTCTCATAATAGGTTAATGGCAAGATCCTTCGCAATAATTCCTGGACCAAATTACTCAGAGCCCACTAATAGTAACTATTCCTTGCTAGAACAGTTCCATTGTGTAGCCACTCACATATAATTCTGCATGTTTACTTTCAACCTGTAATTAATTCTTCACTCATCATCTTTGATTGACCAGAAGATATCAAAAGATCAGAAGAATCAAAACATTTTAAAGAAATAAGCCTCTAAAGAAGAACTGCTCAGGAGTCTTTTCTCTTTTTTCTGATGTCCGAGAAAAGGAAGTAAGCCACAGTGCTGAAACTCAGCCTGTGAGGTGCGGAACTTGGAAGAATACTTTTAAGAAGAATCAAAATGTTGATACACTGAACATATCCATAACTGAGCAGTAGTAGGATAATACTCTGGATCCCAGCACATCAATCTGCAACTAACCAGTCATTTATGGATGTCTTCAACATGTTGTTAAATTTGTTCTTCTTAGCAGTAACTTTCCAAGTTCTGGAAGGTGTTGCATCATATTAAAAGACAACCAGCAATTCTAGGGCAGCAGAGAGAGAGAAGTACATTACTATTTTTATTTTATGATATATTAGCATTTCTTTCCTGGTGATATCCACAGGGAGTAACCGACAAATGGGGCAGAGAAGTAGAAAGAAACACACCAAATGTTTTGTAGATTTATTTAACTAATTGCCTACCTGCTGCCAACATTTCGAGAGGCTCGAGAAATGCAGAGTCCTCAGTTTGAAAAGGGTAAAATTGCTTTCATAAGCACTTCAGAACATTTCAGTGACTTGTCAATGGGAGTGCTGCCCATTAGAACAATTCCTCTTGGCAAACTAAGCCAATGGAGTATCTTGGACCCCTTGTGCAAACCTTCTGACTCTGGTCAAAGGGCTTAATAAACAATAAGAAAGCCCTTTAGCTTTATGCTACAGAAAATGCCACAGTTACAAATCCTGGTTGGGACAGTTCCCAACATTTGTCCTGCTTACCTTCTGTGCCCGTGTGTACACATGTAAACATCATGGGATAAGAGTGCTTGTGTCTTTATCATTACACAGAACAAGAAATATTCTTTTTTTTTCCTCACATGTTTGTGGATGAAAAGTTTCCATAGTTTTCTGCCAGTTGGGTTTGGGGGCTATTGTTTGGAAAGAATTCTGTAAAGTTTTGTTTTTGTTTTCATTCTGATTTATTTTAGTGCAAAATGCAATGGTTTTGTATGAAATACAGTGTGGGTTTTGTTCAAAATCTGTCCTATTTTGCTGTTGAAAAAGTGCTTGTCTTTTCACTTCCATGCAGGGGCAAGAAATCTGTGGATTGGGAAGGTTTTTTGGAAAGTTACCTTGATGTGTCAAGACACCCTTTCTCTTTAAAAATGGCAATATTTGCAAATATTCTTTGCATCCTTAAATAAAGAAATAATGTAGGAGGAGTATATCTGGTTTGCAGAATCTTGCCTTTACCATCAGTTGCTCCTATCTGTCAAAGGTCAGCTTGAAGCCAGGGTTCACAGGAACAGTTTTGTTTATTATTTAACAAAAATGCCATTTTAAAATTGTACATTAGTTATTAATTCATGAATCATAGAGTTGGAATAGGGCACCACAGATCACTGAGTCCAACTCCCTGTTCACTGTAGAAACTCCAGAGAAAGTATCTTCAACAGATAACTGTGCAGCCTCTTTCAGAAGACATGTGGAGAAAGAGACCTTGCTACTCCCTAGGCTGTTGGTTCTGTTGCCAAACTGCTCTTTCCATCAAGAAGGTCCTTCTAATATTCAATGGAAATCCACCCTCCTGTAACTTAAAACCATTAGACCTGGTCCTTACCCGTGGGGAAGCAGAGAACAGGTCTGCCCCCTCCTCTCTGGGACAGCCTTTCAGGTATTTAAAGAGTGCAATTATGTCACCCCTCAGACTTCTCTTCACCAAGCCAAACATGCCCAGTTCCTTCAACCTCCCCTCATATGTTTTGTTCTCCGTACCTTGTATCATCCTTGTTGCCCTTCTCTGAACCCACTCCAACCTGTCTATATCCTTCTTAAAAAGATCTGCCCAGCGTTCAGTGCAGTGCTCCAGATGAGATGTGACTAACATACAATATAGTGGGACTTTTACTCTCCCTTGATTTGGATAAAATATTTCAGATAAAATATTCTGACTCTGAACATTCCAATTCTCCACTGCCTTCTTTCCTTCCCATGGCTTCTGCATCTGTGAGCTGTTTGTACTCCCATCACCGGCATAGCATTTACTCCAGCATAGTTATGTAGCTCTTGAAAAGGATTCCAGCCATAGTAGCATCCCTGAATGTGACAGTGATGATAGGCAGAGGAAACTGCTTCAACAGTGTTTTACCAACAGTTAGATAGAGTATGCCATTCAGATTTTTTTAAAAAAATAATACTAGGTCTGACAAATGAGAAAATACATATTTTTCAAGGCAGCGCTCTCACCCTGAGATTCCTCACCTCACCAGGTGATTGAAGAAGAGTGACCTGACCTGACAATCAGGTTTTGTTATCAGTGTGCAGGATAAATCCCAGTGTCTAATCTCTTCTGTCAAAACAAACAACTGCAAGAAGATATGTATGTCTACACGTACCCAAAAGCACATGCTTACTTATATATGCTGTATAACTTACATACCCAATTTTCCATTAGGGCCAATATGCTACCTATTGTTAGCATAGCATAAATATGCACCAGTATAGTTATACTGGAGAGCCAGGCTGATGTAGTGATTGGAGTGTTGGACTACAACCCTGGAAACCAGGATTCTTCACTGGGTGATAGTGAATACATTACACACTCTCATCTCCAGAAGCCCTCATGATAGGTCCACCTTAGGATAACCAAAAACCAGAAACAGCTTGAACTCTACAGTTGAACTTGAACTCTACCATTACATGAGTGACTGTATAACATGTAGCAAGGTCTTGAGTTTATCTACTTTATACCTGTCAAATAACTCACCACCCACTAAGTCAAAACTGAGGGAAAGAGAGGCCTGTGTGAACATTTCCATAATAATAGTCTGTATTTATTGATGCACGTATATATCTTCTGTACCCTTTTACTGTGCACAGTTATAGCACTATGATTTCACTTTAACTGCCATGGCAACATCTTACAGACTCCTGGGATATGTAGTCTGAGCCCTAAACAACAAATCCCAGGATTTCATAGGATGGAGCCATGGCAGTTAAAATGGAATCATAATTGTGGAGTCTGAGAAAGCACCAATGCTAGCACAGCTATTTTTTGTGAGTCCAATTTAGGTAATGAACATCTCCTTAAGATAGTTTTTAATTAGTTGTCCCAGAGCTACATCACTGATATAAAAAAGATCATAACAGGGAAATGGAAACCTCTTAGTTGCAGTTCTCTCTGCTTTTGTTCTTTTTGAAAAGCCTTTGATAAATTCTTAAATCAAAACTGAAACTATATTCCCCAGTTTGTTAGGAGTCACATTCAATAGGTACAGCTATTTCCAGCACAAACAAGATACAAGCTTGCTGTATAGGTGTGAAAAATGAGAAATACTTTAAAACAAGAAAGAGTTGCAAATTTTAAGTTAACAGTGACTTAGCTGAACACATAGTGCAGCCTTGTGCCTGGATAGACTAATCTGATAATTTCAATATTTCCTCCCTCCCTCCCTCCCTCCCTCTTTGCAAAATGGCAGGCTAGCTGTTCTGTAGGAGGGGGATCCATGTTTCCCTTTCAAAGGGTACTCCCAAGGCATCCTGCCTAAGCCCGCTTTCCCCTTGGATCAACCCAAAGCAGCAGAACCTTTATATCTGCCCTCCATTTGTTTTGCTGGGGAACATGCATCCCTCATCTCCCCCTACACACATATCGCTGTTGGGTAAATGCTATGTATGCATGCTTTTGAGTTGGAAAGGAAAAAAAATTGTTCTGTGAAAAAAATAACAAAAACGTTAACATGATTTCTACTAAAACCCTGGTGCAGAATCAAACTGAGATTATATTGAGGCACAGTGATTTGGCAACAGTGAAAATTATTTCCACCATACTGGCACACTGAACTATGTAGCTGTGCCAGTGATAAGTAGTCCTACATTAATTTATATAGACACAATGCAGCAGACGTTGAGAGGATGGGGTGCACTGTATCACAAGCATTTATTTATTTTTGAGTGTGGTCCTGAGCATTCCAGTTAAAGGATTCTGGGAGCTGTAGTCCCCCAAAAGTAACTTTTCCAGGCTCTGTTTAGATCTTATGCTAGACCTATTCCTCTCGTATAAATCTCCATAAAATATAAATATAACATAAATCAGAAACGGCTAAGAATTACATATAGCATAAATGATATGTACTTCTTCCCTAGCAAAGACTCCTCCTTAAAACTGTTGTACAAATTACTGTTTTCTTCCTTTTTACTTTCTATAGTAGAGACGGGTAAAGTCTTGTTAATCAAGATGTTGGACTGCAAATTCTACCATCATTCACTATTGGCTGTACTAGCTAATGCTAATGGCAGTTGGAATCCACCAATATATGGAGGACAACTCATCCCACAGTTGACAAAAGACTTTGCAAATGTGACATGATGAACAAACAGAAACAATATTCTCAAGCCCAGTGATAAAAGAAATGCCATGCTTTTGACAAGCCAGTGTTTTGCATGGGTTGACACACAGCTGAAGGCCGATCTGTTTGTTCCACTTCCTTAAAATGAGACATATGGGGACAAGAAGACTAACACCTAAGGACATTCAAGATTTTTGTCAACTTTTTCTGGCCTTTCTTCCCTGTAAAAATTGACAGTGTCTTTATTTCCAGCAGAACAGCATGTTAGGCAGCAAGTAGCTGTAAACAAGTTTCACCTCCCAATTTACTTCAGGTCTGTCACTTCCCATCCCTTTATAAGTTTATAAAGATCCCCAGGCTCCTGGCCTTCCTAATCACGATAACTCTTATCAGATTCCCATATCTCTGAAGCAGGACATTTTTCTTGTCCTCCCCCAGGAAAGAATGGCATTTATAAGGCAATCTGTTGTAATCCTGTCAATTATCCTTTGGTGGACTGAGGCCATAGTGCCATACAACCTCCAGAGAGGTCAGTCTGAAGAATTTATTCCTAAGGCCTTGAAGTTTGGTATATAGCTTTAACTTTGACTAGCAATATCATGACATCTTCTTTCTTTACAATCCATTTTGTTTGAAAATACAGTTCAGGTAGCATAAGATTCCTGCCCTGTGGGTGGGGCACTTTTAATGGCATTTCCATAACAACCCTATTCTGTGCGCAGTAAACATATCGTTTATAATAGAAATGAATAAGTGATGAAACTGTGTAATTTTCAGTGAGATTTTCAGTGAGATGGAAAGATGTGACAGATCTACTGCTTCATTCCATGCCCTGTTGGGGCAAAAGATGTGTAAGGATTTTTTTGGGGGGAGGGGTGAGGAGAATAGCATTTCAGCCAAGTGTATCTTTAAAAAAAAATGTTAATAAATGCACCCACTGGCTGCAACAGGGGAATTAGCTGTGCCAGCTTCAGGCTGCCATGGCTGAGGGATCCTATTGGGTACGGGGTTGACTGTGGATCCAGAAGACTTAGAGATGTCTGAGCTAATCCCAGAATGTTTTGCTTTGAAGCTTTATGCTTATTACTACCAATGAAAGCACCCACAGTAGTAGCTTTCCACCCATTCAACTTTTTTTCAGGTAGAACTGGGTAAATAGGGCAAATGTACCATCTACCTATGAGCTGGAAACAAATGGGTGGCAGGATGAAGAGGAGCAAAAATGTTCCAAAGCTATAACCAATTTTCCACATCCCTCCCACCCCCATATTCTATTCCCTTTCTAGCAAGCCTATTAGGAATCATATTTTCTACAGCTGTCTGGACTTTCCACCAAGCCCATTGTCTGGCTTTACCAATAATGCAATCCCATGCATATCTACTCAGAAGTAAGGCTCTTTCTTTTCCATGGATTTTACTCTTAGGTGTTTTTAGGATTGCAGTCTATGGCCTGAATTTAATTGATACGTCCAAGTAGAACAGATCCATTCAATCAGTGAAAAATGAGTTAGTCAACTTTTACATGACATCTTTGATTTAATGGGTCTGCTTCAGTTTAAACTGACAAGTGTATTCACTGGCTTTGATGCCAGTGAAATGGTTTATCTCTTTTGGGATTTAGTCCAGACTTTAAAAGAACTATCCTAAATGGCTTGAGATCTCAGTAACTCTCCCATATAGGCCTACCTGAGAACTGAAGCCTGTGGAAATTGCCTCCTATCTGTCTCACCAGTGGGAGAAATAATGTGAGGGAAAACATGAGAAGGGTCTTCTTTGCTGTGGCACCCCAGTTACAAAATACCTTCTCCTTAAAGCTTGATTGACTCCACCGCTGGTGTTGCTCTAGCATTAAGCCAAAATATGGCTTTTTTAATTAAAGGACCTAATTGACTTTGACCAATTTGCATTTGTGTCATGGTTTCTAATAATTCAAATTGTATTAATTTGTTATAAATTTTCTTGTTTTAAGTATTAAATGGTTTTAATATGCTTTTAGTCTTTTTAAATTACTCTTATTATTTTAAACTCTTCTAAATGGATTTTACTGTATGCTGCCCTCAGCTCCTTGAACATAGGGAGGAATATTTCTAATCAATATTTCAATCAATCATTCAACACAGTGACTATCCAAGGAGCTTGATCTGTTTCTGGGACTGGATTCAGCGCCTTGGATAGCTACTTAAAATATGGATATCAGTTTTCCCTGTTCCAGTGTCGTCTCTTATCATCCATTCTTCCTCTTTCTTTCATACCTGCCACATCTGGACATGCCCAGAACACGGAAATCTCATAATCTCTCAGAAAAGGTAATTATTCTAACTGCACTGTTGGTGTTGTGTGCCATCAAATCATTTCCAACGTATGGCAACCTATCACAGGGTTTTCTGGGGCTGAGAATGTGTGACATGCTCAAGGTTACCCAGTGGGTTTCTATTACCAAGCCGGGAATGTAACCATGGCCTCCAGGTTTGAAGTCCAATGCCCAAACCATTACACCACACTGGCTCTCTCTAACTTCATGCATAATTTTGCCTGAAATATTGTGAGCAGGTTGAATTGATGATTGAAAATAAATTAAGGAAATTGCCTTAGTTTATGTTTTCTCTTTATAATGATTTTTTTTCTCATTCTATTTCACAGCATTAAATGCCCCTTATTCTTTGTTAACTGTGGCACTTCAGGATTCTATAAATGTCCTTTCTTGTAATGACTCCCATCAACAAAATACAATTTTGCATTAACAGTTTTTTTTTCCAATTGTTTTGGGCTTTCAAAATGTTGTACACTTTCTTGGATCCCTTGTTGGGAGAAAGGCAGGATAATAAATAAATAAACGATAAAATCAACTAGCCCCACCTAATGTGTTCAAAATAGACAGCTATCTTCCCACCTTTACTTCCAACCTTCCATTTAGCGTCAGTCCAAGTCAGCAAAGAACTGAAGCGCAAGCTTTATGTTTGGTTATTATTTTTTAAAGTCTTTGTGTGGGCCCAAATGATTCTCCCAGAGGAGTACTCACATCCCTCTTCTTCCCCCTCCTTTTTACCATCATGCTTGGAATAATCCTGCTCCTAGACTCTACATGCTGGCCTTCAATAAGGACAGTATGCGTTGTGTAGCAGCTGCAACAAGGCCTCACAAATGCTGGCTGACGAGAAGTGACAGCTCTGTATATCTCTCACTGGCACTGACAGCTGACAGATGGATACCACTCACACACAGAAAAAAAAAGCCCCTAGGATGATTCGCCAACATTACTCTCTGTTCATAGGGGCCACACTTGATTGAGTGCTGCTCAGAATAATAAACCCTTGTCGATCCATTCCAGAGCCAGTTTGCTCACAATGTCCTGATTTTTTCCCCTTGAAACACGTACAAAAATACACTCAAGCTTTGCTTTGTTATTTTGCCTCGCTTTGTCTTATAGATGAAAAAGCAGGGAGGGGGAGCTTATCTCTCTACTGGCTCCATTGCAGCTGCTTATTAGTGAAAGTGAACCATCAGCAGCTAACTTAGCGAGAGCATGTTAGTGGTTTACTCCTTTATAATTCCTTCCTATCTCCCCGACTGGTTTCGTATAATCCTTGGGATTGTTTTTATTCTCTTCTATTGCTCAGCCCTTTTTCGAATAGCAGTGCCGGTTGGTTTGTCAGAAGGCAGTAGCATACAAACAGGCAAAAACGCATGTTGATGCAAAAGAGGAAGTGAGTGGGTGGTGGAGAGAAGGAGAGTCATAAACTAAAAGAGTCATCCATTGACAGAAAGAGATGTGCAGAGACAAAGAACAGGGAGGAAAAGAAGGCAGAAAAAGAGGAAACATTTCCACAATTAGAGTAGCTAAAATCCCCCCAACATGTTTCTCTTAAAAGGTCTGAAAGTAATGCTGTGTCTGGATTTCAATCTCTCTCTCTCTCTCAATCTCTCCTTTTTGGCTGCGCTTCCATTCTTCCCACAAACTGCTCCATTATTTGTACCCCAGGAGGTAGGTAGCACTGCCAAAAGTCATTTTCAATTGGAAGAGAGCATGCTTTGCTAGCACCCCCCTCCCTTTTCAAATTACGAGGATGTAGCTCAAATAGAAGACACATTCTTACGGTTGGAAGATCAACTCTTAACAAGGGAGAAAGCAACCAACATAAGCCAGAATGTCAAATGCAAGCAGTTTGTATGTAGTACAAGTGTTGTTACGTACTTGTATGTATGTATTTGTACGTATTTTCCCTACAGAGGATAATTTACTCAGATGGCCAGATCTCTCTTCCCCGGACCCCTTGCTCTTGTTTAATCTGTTTGTCTCTGTGTTACAAATTACAAACCCCAGCTTTTTACAGAACAAATGATCTTCCTTTTCACAAATGTGTTATTTCTAACTGTCTAAAATGCTGTCATTGATTGGCCATTTTCAAAAAGAATATCACACTAAATGTGTGTGTATGTGTGTGTGTGATTACCAACATTAAGTGGATAAGGTCACCTGAAAGTAGGTGGAACGAAAACAATGTGGAGATCACTACAAACTGAAAATTTGGTTGAATACATCCTAGATGTGATGTAAAATATGTGTTCCAAATGCCTTCCAATTTTTCAGTGTTAAAAAACAAGCTTCAAAAACTAATATCAAAAATAACTGAAAACTATATACAAACTGAATTGAAGTTATTGTATGATTATCATTGGGACACAGAGATTGGGTCTGAGTTGTTGCAACCTTATGGGTTTCTTTTCCTCCCTTTTCCCTGCAGATACAGGTTCCTCCTGGAGTACAGCAAACCCAGGTTCTCCCTAACATGCTACTACATGTCTCTTGTCCCAGTGTCTCCATTTTGACTGCAATGATGTAGAGGCCTATTTGTGTTAGCTGTTAGAATAGACACGGCCACTATGCCTATCCAGAAGTTTTAAGGGTTGGCAGTACTAATATTACATTGATAAAATTCTATGGGAGTTCACTACATTTCCCATTAAGTAATTAGAACCAGTGCCATATCTAAATTAAGCACTTGAGGCTGAATAAAAACATGGCACACTGTCCTACACACTTTTACTTTGGTAGATATTCTATCAAGCTAATACGAGGAGCCTATGGTTCTGTCTAATCCAGTGCAGTTCCAGCCGTGTAAGATCGGCAGCTGTATCCCCAGCTCAGCTCAGTGATCACCTTGTAGCAACAGTTACAATGGGTTTATGTCCATATATAGGGAGTCTACCTATGAAAGCTCAATTAGGCCATGAATTGAATTATGACATACCTGAAGCAATTGAAATCATCTACATATTCACTGGCACAATAAGAACGTGAAATTGAAACCTCTTTTAAAAAAATTAATGCAGCTTTCTTCAGGCAGATTTTACATTGGCTGCTCAAATCAGGAGCAGCTTATGTTTGTGGGATCAATTGGATAAATGCATATCAAAATAGCATAAATATTTAGGTATTTATTATTAGGTTATATGTCCCATCCTATCACTGAAGACTTGTGATTTCTGCAGGGTGGGATTACAAAGCTACATATAACAATTGTCTTTTAATAAATTCAGTTTTTTTTTAAAAAAAAATCCCCTTGTTCTCCTACCTCTAAAATCTCAAATGGGAGGAGGTTATTTTGCATTTGCAAGTTGAATAGCTATCTAAGGTAGTTTTTTATGTTAATTAAAAAAGACGAAAGGTAGATCCCAAAAAGTATGTAGATCCCAAGCTGTTTGGAGTTCTATATATTAAAACAGCATCTTCAATTTTGTCTGGAATGGCAGAAGAATTCTGTGCAGAGGTTGAATCACTAGAACACTATTTTGCTCATCTTTACATACTTACAGCCAGATTGCCTGAACCTACCATAGTTAGTTAACATGCTATAGAAAAAGACCTTGGTTGAAAGCCTGAGAGATTTGGTGAATCTGAACCAAACCAAATGACCGGACCCTTTTCTACCTGACAAGATCAGTCCAACTAAACATTAGTTTAAGGACAAGCATAAGGAACCTAATCATTTGTAGGGGAGTTACCATTCTCTCACTTCATCCTGACTTTGGATCATGTCCTTTGTACTTCATCTTGCCAAAAAGGAAATCCATTCATTAGTCTTATTCGGAGAACTTCAATGAGCAATGGTATTTCTCCCCTATAAACTTCTCCAAATTAATCTGTTTAACTTTATCTGCCAAAGCAGAAGGTCTGTTGTATTCTTACACATCCCTAGGCCATACATCTCATCATGGAATTATGATAGGGATTATCCAGAAGAAAGATATGTGTGAAGATATCCTAAAATACACAAAAGGTTATGGAAACTTTTTATTATTCCACCTCTTCAAAAACTATAAAAAGACAAGCTAACAATTAATTTATGCCCATGAGAGATTGCTCCAGGCCAAAATCAGTTTTGGATGCACTTTTGGAGGGACAGTCTATATGCATGGAGTAAGTCACTAAGAAAAAATGGAGGCATCCTAACATCTTGTCAACATCAGAAATGTCACGCCCGCAAATACCACATGAAAGGGAATTAAGCCAAAGCAGAAAAGCTCCTCTTTGAAAGAAGCCCTTTGTTTTCCCTAATTCTGATGTTTCTTTTTTGAGATGACAAAGCAGAAAGGGGGAGAAGAGTTTGGCTTCTCCTACACTAGCTCTCCTGCCTTATCTTTCTTGACTGGACCACTGAAACAACATTATACATTAAATAATATTTCTCTCCACTATAGCTGTTCTAAGCTAATATGTCTGATAGCTACAGAACGCCACTGAGTGAAAGAAGGGAACTATATTTACTTCAGAGGAGTCTATAAGATTATTTTGATACAGAAGGTGCATGTTTCATGAAAAAAAAGGCAGATGAAATGCACAAAGAGATTTTTCTAACACCCCCTCCCATTTTTTCTGTCAGTCTCCTATAGGCCAAAGTATTGCTTGTAGATAATCATGGATTAATTGTGAAAGTAAAGAGAGACACACGTTTTCTTTATCAAAGCTGTTGCCTCAGGGCAAACTCCAATGCCACGAAAACTGAAATGTTTTCTTTTATCAGAGTTCCCTTCCTGGCACCTGAAATTATTTCTTTCATGTCTGATAGTGAAGAATGAGGCTGCACAGCTCCCTAGAGATGAGCGATTGTTACCATGGTCTCATAACATATTGGCAGCCAATGTGGCATCCATGTACACCTGTCATTCAAATAAAGCTAAATGCAGATGTGGCAGGAAAGCCTCAGTTCAGACACTTGGCAGGCCCTCCTCCAATCCTGACAACAGAGCCACACACAAATGAGGGTGTGCATGGATACACACACACATACAGAGTATGCACAGTGCTTTTTAGGCCACACATTTGCAAGCCTACTCAAATGCTATCAGGCCTATTTAATACAATGAACCTGCATTAGCATTTCTGCAGGGCAAACACATATAAATAGAAAGGCACAATGAAAGAGAAACAAAGCTAATTCCTCTCTCAAAGAAAAAAAAATCTCTTGCAAGTCCAGCACATGGTGGAAGGGAAATCAGGCCATGTAAGTGGTCTGATCGCCCTTACTGGGAAGGGAACAAAGGTGTTTTCAAGGAAGGCCATAGGGAGAAAGAGGAGAAAGGTTCCTGGTTTGATTTCGAGTAGAATCTCAGGTGCAATTGTCATTTCAAAAAAGTGTGAATGGAGGTAAGTACCAAAGGGCAAATTTATGTATATACAAAACAGGGCATTCAACAACAACAAGTAGATATGCTACATTTTGGAAGATGGTTTTAAATTCTTTTTATCATAATAGCTTGAATATCTTAGGTCACTGCATGCTATTAATCAGCAAAGGCATAAAAGAGGATATTGGTGAGATATATGACTTTACATGGGGGTGAAGGATCTGAATGTGCATGTTTGTGCAAGTATTGGAGTATGAAATCATGCATCTAAAAGACTGTACATACAGGTTTAGGTGAACTGGATTTACTCATCCGAATGATCTAATGCTTTTGGCTACTAAGACAAAATGTATAGTGCAGGGTGATGGAAAATGCAGACCATTTTTTAAAAAGCGAATTGTCAATTTAGCTCCTGGGCTAAAATAAACAGTACATTCACATTTTTAAAGGGGAAAAATATGACAACAAGCCCGAATGCATTAATCTTATATTTATAAATGCATCGCTTTATTGAACCATTTGTCCATTCTTATATGTTGATTTATAATAAACTTAACATGATTCATCATGTCATCTTGTAAGTAAATGTGACACTTCATTAAACACAGTAATCAAATTTAAGCAGCCCCACTTTCATGTTAACAACAAGGACCTTAACAATTCTATTGCTCTGGAGATGTTCCTTTTATAATGAGTTAGAAATGGGGGTGATCAGGGAGCAGTTGTAGATCTCTGATAGTTTGGAAAGAAAGTAAAGATCTGGAAGCTTCTTATATTTACGGGGATAACTGTGATGCTAGAATGATGTTCTTGGCACAGTTGCGATAAAATCATGGTTGGTTACACAACATAGAGCAAGAAGTAGGCATCACATCTACTCTAAGCTTCTTGTGTGTTAGTGTCTCTGGGCCTTTCCTTACTACACAGTTATAGTGCTATGATTCCACTTTCAACATCCTGTGGAATTCTGGGGTTTGTAATTTGCTGAGGCCAAAGAGCTCTCTGGCTGAGAATTCTAAATGCCTCTCTCTAAACTGCAAACCCCAGGATTCCATAGGACATTGAAAATAGAATAAAAGCACTATAACAGTGTAGTGCAGAAAGGCCCTTCAAACATGTGTGTGCATGCATGCGTGTGTGTGCACAGTGATGCAGCCATTGTTTATACTGGATTTAACAGTGAACACCAGTAGCTGACCAAAAAGGAGGACATCAGGAAGGACATCCAAGACTGATCCATTGAGGGCCACATGGAGAGCAGGGGGGGCACCCACCCAAGAAAGAAGACTGCTCCAGAGACTTGGACACAGAGCTATAGATTCAAACTAGAGGAAAAAAGATTTCACCTAAACATCGGAAAGATGTTTAGGTGGAATATGCTGACAGTAGAATATGCTGCCTTGGAGTGTGGTGGAGTCACCTTGTTGTGGAGGTTTTTAGGCAGAGGCTGATGGCCATTTGCTGGTGGTGCTTTAAGTACGTTTTCCCGCATGGCAGGGGGTTGGTGTGATAATTGAAGCCCCTGTCAGAGCTGCTGATGACGAGCAGCAGCTGTTGGTCCCTGTGGCTCTGGCTGGAGGTGAGTCCTGCAGCTCAAGAGCTCCCCCTGCTGCCATGGACCAAGCAGGCGCAGACGTTCCTCTGCCTGCTCCTTTAGGGCAACAGGGATCCGATTCTGAAGATGGTTTGGAGCCTGTGCCAATCAGCCCACAAACAAGGCGGAGACTCAAGAGAGCTGAGCAAAGGGAGGCTTCCTTGATTAAGTTCAAGAAGCAGTGACTAGCCACACCTGTGTCTTGGGCTATATATCTGTCTGCCTGGAAGCTTTCCTTTGCTTGTGGCAAACTTTCTACAAGCCTCTCCTTGCCTGTTCCTTGTTTCCAGCACCTGGCTCCTGATACCTTGGATTGATCTCTTGGCTCGAGGCCCCTGGCTTATGGAACTCTGGCTATGGCTTTTGCTTGTTGCTCTGGCTTAGGTAACTGGAATTCCCTTGTGTAAGTGCTTCCTTGACTCCTCCCAGCAGGACTCTGCTAGCTCTCCCACTCCCTTCTCCAGGCTGTCTTGCCACCTGGGTCTCTGACCCTGACAGTCGGACCTGATTGCCATTGTGGTCTCTTCCAATTCTATGATAGGTACACTCTATCCTAGACAATATTGTGTTCCTACAGGCAGCCATGTGGGAACAGTTTCCTTCTCAGCTGCAGCTCTGGCTACCTGTTAGCTTTCTCTATAGCTAGTGGGTACCTAATCAGAAACAGCATAGTCCAATCCAAGTACTGGAAACCTATGCATTCTTCACCAGAGGTAAGCCCAATGAACTCAATCTAACAGTGCCAGTATATGGCACATATTTAACTCTGCTATTGAAAACAAATGGACTAAAAATGGCTTCCCAATGATCAGGTTATACAACTTAGAAACTATCTTTTTTTTTCTTTGTTCTTTTTTTACAATTTGTTTTTGCAACAGGTTTCACATGAATAGAGTTGTTGAATAATTGGTAGGACAGTTAGAAACATTTTGGGAAATTACGCTGTTGAACTACAAAATGCATTTTGAGAGGAGATTTATTTTTCTCTGTGCTATTTTTATATTTGCCATCTGCAATGACACTGCAAGCTGGCAATCCTGAGAACAATGTGAAATATTTCTATCACATACCATTAGTTACCGATTCATCTGGGAACAAAGGTATCTGAACAACATTGGCCAGATATCCATAATTACACCCCAAATTTGTCCTGCATTGAAGATCAGGCAAACATGTACAGAAATCTGTTTCTCTGCAACGTAATTACATCGGGCTTATGGTAACTGGACATGTATGTGGCCTATTTCTGCAACTATTCAAACCTCAACTATATAGTAAAGGAAGTAGTAGCTTGCTTGATTTCATTAATCACAATCTGAAAGACTGCACTTCTATGCAATTCTTGAGCAGCAGCTGTTCATGCTAAGTGACATATGACTTTTGAAACTCAGGGAGATTTTGAAAACTAGTTTATAATATGACATGGGAGAATGGACTTCAAAGGGAAAAAAAACAAATCAACCAACATTTCCTGGTCTAGCATAAGCCCTTGGACATCACCTATAACAAGTGAAGCCTAGCTACTGCTTTCAGCCTAATTCAGGATTCTAAGAACAGGTCAAGGTGAAAACTGCCTAGCAAGCTCTAAGAGTCATAGATGTTGGCTTGCTGTGGTGCTGGTTGGAAATTGGTAGTGGCACTGAAACTATAGGAAAAGTGATTTCACCTAAACATCAGGAAGAACTTTCTGATGGTAAGAGCCATTTGACAGTGGAATATGCTGTCTTGGAGCCTCAGAGTGTGGTGCACTCACCATCTTTGGAAGTTTTTAAACAGAGGCTGGATGACCATTTGCTGGGGGGGAGGGGCTTTGAGTGTGTGTTCCTACATGGCAGGGGGTTGGACTCAATGGCCGTTGTGGCATCTTCCAAATCTATTGTAACCATGATTTATAATCACAATCGGCTGACAGCGGGAGTGAGATATTTATTGCATGCTGCGAGACCCTATCTCAGGGAAGAGAATTATTTAATGTTCATTGAGCCAGAGGTTAACTGGATGGAAATGTAGATATCCAGGTCTAAAAGGCTGAAACGCCCCTTGGTGTAGGTCTGGCCAAGTAGCCCCCAGTCATGTATCCAGAGGAAGACCTCAGAAAGGCACATATACATTTCAAATGGACTGACTGCAACTTGAGAGACACAAATGTCTCCTGGGTGAAGTCAGCGATCACAAATCACAGGAACTACAAAGCTGAGGCCCATCTGCATAATCCTATTACTGCCCCTTCCCAGGAAAAGGGTCTGCCCCCTCCAGTATGTTCTGCCCTATAATCGCATCCCATTTTGGGGTTCACTCTCTTTCTCTCTTTCTTTCTGTCTGGCTAGCTCCACTCTTTCTATTTCTTTGTCTGCCAATCTATTCCTTGTGTTTTCCCAAAACAGTAATCTTCAAGATCAGGTGCAGTATATTTGCTTTGTCCCTTCAACTCTTCCCTCTCTTGAGATCTTTAACTCAGTAATTCTTGTGTGTTTGTGTGAGTGTGTCATGTCTACGGCAGAGCAGGCAGTAATTCACAAACAACACAGCTCCTACTTATGAGGTGAGAGTCAAAGAATGTCTAAACAGAAAGGAAGCCTAGAGCAAACAAATCCAAAGGGGCAAATTCAAACCGTAGTCCGAACAAGCAGAGTTCCAAGACAACCAGATCCAAAAGCACAGGGTTTCAGGGCCAAAGAGACCAGTTGCTGACCTTGGGAGGAAAGGCCAGCTGGAGCCCTCATTTATCTATGGCTGCTGTTGCCACAGGTGTTCCCTCATTAGGGCTTGCTTACTACTTAAACAGGCTGTCCGATGCAAGCCCTCCCTTTCACAGTGTCTCTGCTGCAAGGTAGGTGTGTCAGCTATGTCTTCCTCTGTTTGTTCCCCTGGCTGAGACCTTTGTTGTTGTTGTGTATTATCTCCCCCTGGACCGGCCTCTGGGGAAGCTTCTGCCTCGGAATCAGAATCCTCCTTCTCGCTGCCACAGTCTCCAAGGCAGGGCATGACAGAGTGAATGCTTTGTGTGTAAGTGTGAGTAAATTTTGCCAAGTATACTAAATAAAAGACCATTTAAAGGACACTTGACTTCTCTCTTTCTCATGCAGTCTGACCCCATAAACACAGGATAAAAGATGTCACTGTGTTGCCCTGCCCTCTATTTTGCTAAGCAGTGCTCTGCTAATTTCTTGAACCTTTGTAAAATCCAGGTGTTCCACCAGTGACCCCTAGAAGCCAGGGTAACACTATGATTTTCTTATCTTGTTTGTAATGACTCTAAAATGCAAAAGTTTCCAGTTTTACTCTTCCTTATAGCTTATGTAGTTGTGTCTTCAGTCATATTACCTTGCTGTCAATAAAGCTGAATATTATTCCAATCCTGAGTATATAGGGGACCTCATTTTTCCCTGCTTTAGCTTCAATAGAGATTTGATTTGTACCATGTATGCAAGGGGGGGGCAGATTTAGGGTTTTGGAGGGATGTCTTTTCAGGAGCCATGGGGGGAGGGGCAGCTACATGCAGACTTCTGAAATCTGATGAGTATGAATTCTGCTGTCACCACCAAAATTGGGTGGTAACTGCAATGACTCTTTATGGTGCAGGATTGTCTCAGAGTTCCTTCCTGCTACATTGAGCTTTGCCATTAGGGTAAAGTAGCCCAATCCTATTAGCATCTTCCCCTATGGAAGCAGTTGGACATTTTTTTTTTTTTTTTGCACAGTGTCTGCAATCAGTTCATGGTTACCGAAGTGGAGCTGTGAATGTGGTGCTGCTGTGGATGCACAGTCTCGTATAGTGTTACCCTGTGTACTGGGGGTCCCGGGAGGGACACCAAAATGTGCTCAACTAAAGGTGGGGAAAATTAGCTCAGAGCACTGCTTAGCATTACGAGAGGTAGGGTAACGTAGCGAGATCTTGAACCCTATGTCTACGGGGTCAGGTCGAATCAAGTAGCACACAGAAGTTGAAACAATAAATGATGTGTTATTGAACACAAGCAAAACTGTATGCGACACACTCATACAAAATAACTAAAGAGAATAAAGGTTGGAGTGGTATAGAGGGATTTTTAGAGGGATTGCTGGTTTGGGTGATACTTCACTGGTCTGAAGCCCAGAAAAATAGAGAGCGAAGCTGCGGTGCGATGTAGCTCAGCACGTGGAGCTGAGGGGAGGCTCGCCAAGCAAAGCGGCAGCAAGGCGGGATGAAACTCGGAAGCGTTCCGAGGAAGGTCTCGGAATCAAGGATTTTTATAAGGAGAACGTGACTGCAGGCTATGCCATACTTGGAGGAAAATGATAGATTTGGAGTTGGAGACAAAGCCTCCGAAAGGTCAGAATCTGAATGATTGAGTTATCGTAGCAGTTCTCAACAGAGTAGCCAGTATGCAAACGCAGAGTACTTGGGTATTGTTTAGGTTACCCATCAAGCTGCCATCGCGGGGCAGAGGCTCTTTTGTAAGTGGCGTGCATACTTAATTAGAGTACTTGCCTGGAGGTCTCCTAAAGCAGTGAGTCAGCTATTTCTGGCCTGCCTGTATTGTTGTTTGAATATTACCACTATTAATGGCCGAGCTTGTTTACGTGCTTGTCTGGTGGCCTCGCAAGCACGTGGAGAGGAATAGAAAAGTGAAGCCGAATTATGATATCAAGAGGATATCTTAATATCCTCAAAGCTTGGACTAGCCAGGGCAGTAACAATAGCCAATGTACAACCATTTGCTATTGTTGAAACAGGCAGTTATACTCCAGCTGTGCATTCAGATATACCTTCTGTGGGATATTTGGTTATATATTTGAAAGCATATGTGGTTGCATTCAACACAAGTGTCACATAGAACAGTAACTACATAACTCTGCTTATAAAGATTTATACTAAGCAACTCTGATACAGTACACCCTCCAGCATTTCACAGATGCAAACTGGGACACAGATGGCCAAGCAACATCAGAGTGTGATCAAAATGGCAAATGTTTTTAATAATAGACAACACACATGCTAGGAGAGGTTGCAACAGTTTGATTTAGCCTGAGTCTACTGGGGAGAGCAAGATTCTACACCCTCCTCTCTTATTACCTCTGCTGAGTTAATTGGGTGCAAACTACTTTGGCATTTTGAATGTGCAGCAATTGTAGTAAGCTGAGGACAAAGGGGGAAGTGAGAGGAGAGAGCAACTGCGACATTTTAACAGGAACTGGAAAGTGGGATGACAGAGGGTTAATGACTATTTCTGCCAACTGGGGATAGTTGGGGGATAGCCCATGCCTTTGTGTGTGCTTGGCCCTTTTTTTTTTTTAACCCTGTGTACTACTGCAGTCAGCTTTCAGTGCTGTAATTCAGTAGTGGAGCAGCAAAGATAGGGGAGCAGGAGCTGAAAGAACTGCCTAATGGGGAGAATTGCAAACAATCGATGGCCCAAATGTCACCCAGTCTTATTTATGGGTTTAAAGGCTTCTGTTTCATACAATTTTGAATCTCTCTACTATACCACAAGGCAGGGGTAGGCAACTACAGTAGATCCAGGAGGCAGCTGAGACCCTTTGTGGGCCACAAGGACTGCCATATAAATGCCAAAAAAGAAAAAAAAATGAAAGAAAGCTAGAAGTGGGAAGAAGTTTAATTCTGGTTTTGAAAAACATTTTTTTTTAAAAAAAAAATAGATTATACAGAGGTACCCTGCTACCTATTTAAAAGTGAATTTCCACTCCTGGAGCTTCCACTTGAATCAATTCACTCTCTTAGTAGATGACAAAGAGGTCACTCTCAGGAGTCTGGAGAGCTGTGTGAGGCCTCAGGGCCCCACTTTGCCCATCTCTGCTTTGAAGAAATTCAAGAAAGCAGTAGCCAGGTTAATGGAAAGAATGTGAACTGTTTTGGGTTAGTCTCAAAATATCACTAGCAGCTTATGGGCATGGGGATAGGAAGAACACATTCTTAAGCGCTGTGCCACTAATTTATTTTATTTATCTAAAATTTTTATTTTATTTTATTTACAGTACAGTAAAAAGCCTAAATACCTAAAGGCATCCGATCCCATCTGATTCTGGAAGCTAACCACAGTCAGGCCTAGTTAGTACTTGGATGGGAGACCTCCAAGGAATACCAGGTACTGTAGGCTGTATATCAGAGGAAGGCAATGGCAATGGGCGATGGCCTCTAAGTATTTCTTGTCTGGGAAAATCATATTGGATCACCATATATCAGCAAGCAACTTGAAGACAAACAAAGTACAAGTTCCCTTCCTCTAAATGCACAGAATATACTTTTGGCTTACAGAGGCAATGTGGCTGGGATAGGGAATTGCTCAAGATATTTGCATGCAAATGCAGTGGTGAAAAGTGTTGGTGACTGTAAATTGATATGGAATATCAGGTCTCTTTTCTGACCCTCCTGATGCTCCTAGATCAAAACATTTACAATCCTCCTGACCCAGCTTGTTCCAGACCTCATACATATATAGACCTACAAGCTCTGTATCCTGCAGGAGAGATAAAAGGGAAATGACTACATATATACACACATACCCCAGACATCATCCCACACAGAAATGGTGTCCACATTATGAAAAGATAAATTGGCAGTTAGAAAAAGCTGTGATCCATTCTGTCATACTGAACCCAGTACTAAAGTTTATGCAGTGTGGCCATAAACCTTTGAAGGCAATCCTGTATATTCTACAATCTCTCAACAGACAAAGAGTGATTTCTTTTCAGGAAACTATACTGTGACTTTAAAAAAAAAAATAATCCTGAAGAGTAGCTAAGATAGTCCACAACAGCAAACAAGGGGAAAAAAAGAATATTTCCATGCCACTGTAGTATTTTACTAGTTAATTGTGAGAAACTGCTAGGAGCGTAAGTATGTGGTTTGAGGTACATATGTAAGGGGAAAAAAAATGTGTTTAGAAGAGAGGAACTAAAATGAATATGAATTTTAGCACAAATAGTTATTTCAAATATAGTACACAATTGCTCTGGATACGTGTCCTCCCACCACTGAGAACAAACAACTTTTGATCTAACTTAGATTGTTTCGACAAATTCAGTTCCATAACGCCATGCTTTAATTGTTCACTTTCCCATTCCTGCAGTGGAGGGCTCAGAGAAGAGTAAAACACTGGACTCGGGCTTCCGTATACCCTGTGGTCTCTTCTGGACACATTTATCTATGCTCTGATAACCTTCTGGTTATATTACTCTCTCTGTGTATGTGTCACCTTTGGAGGATGGTTAGTAAACTGCACTTACTGCCAAACTCAGCTGCCAGGCTGCTAATGGAGATTAGATCATATTTTACTTGTAGTGAAACAGCATTAGCAGCTCATGATCCCATTCCAAGCTAAATATGGTTGCCAATATCCAATACTGGTTACTTAGGCCCTTAACCACACCATGGTGCTATCCCGGAATGGGAATGCATTGCTGCCGGTCTGTGACCCGTGCCATCGCACAACATCATTGCAGTCCCACTGCTATTGCATCCCCAGCTGTCACAATCCTGCCAACTATCAAACACTTCCTTCTGCATTACAGTCAAGGAAGAGGCCAGCTGTACTGTGGAAGGGAGCAGCATTTCCCAAATGTTAGCCATCCGCTGGCAGCCAACTGATGTGGTGGGGAGTATTTCTGTCTTGATGCCATCAGGGCAATTGGGTCTTGATGCCATCAGGACTGCAATGGGAGAATAATGTGGGATCACGGCGTAGCGTGGTAAGGGCCTTAGTTACAAGTGCATAACGAAATAACATCTCTTGGTGCGGCGTCCTCCACAGCCATAACAGCCAGCAATCACAGTAAGAAAAGGAAGTCTGTTCAGCTGGTGATCAAGGTGCAAGGTGGCTGTTAACATGGGTTTGTGGAGCGGGATCATTTGTGATCATGGCAATAACACCACAGTTATGACTATAATTGCGAATGTAGAGCAATGATTGATCTGTAACTCTAGCTTTCAAATCTGTAACTGCAGTATAGAATACCAGTCAAATTCTTTAAAATCCTGCATGACTTACGGTACAAGGGGATGTTGGACTCTCTTTTTCCTCAAAGTATGCCATATCACTACATTCTGAGGCTGTCCTCCATGTGTTCCATGGGACTTACTCTCAGGAAGATGTCTGCATAGGATTTAAGTCATGGTTCTTGCTTTTGTATGCCTTGAAGTCATTTTCTGACTTATGGTGACCCTAAGGTGAAGTTTTCTGGAGCTGAGCGTATGTGACATGCCCAGGGTCACCCAGTGGGTTTCCATGACCAAGCTGGGGATCAAACCCTGGTTTCCGGGGTCATAGTATAACACTCAAACCCCTACACCATGTTGGTTCTCATTTAAGTCATATGGCATCCTATACAATCCAAAGTTAGAACTCATTGTCCAGTTAGTGGGTTTAGGACTGCAGCCTTACAGTGGAATCATCTGCATGCCTACCAGTATGTCCAAGTGAATTTAGTGGGACTTATTTCAAAGTATGTCTACAGAAGCTTGTTGTGATAGGTTGCCAAACTATTGAGAAGGACACAGTTAGATTATTCCAATCTCAGGAGAAACATTCCATCCCAAGCCATGCCGGATATTTGCCAGAAAGGTGGGAGGATCGACAGAATCAATTTTTGCCTTTGTTTCTGTGTGCAGTTTTTTTTCTAAAATTAATCAGAATCCCCTTCCCACAAGCCTTCCCATTGTTAAATTAGATGTGTTCCAAAGGCACCTGAATTTCTCCCTGTATTGGGGGCATGGTTAGGTGGTTAAAAAAGGCTATGGATCTGCATCCTCTACCTATTGGGTGACCCCCGACCCCCACATCATGTCCCTTTTTATCCTCTTTATGAGCTTGGAAGCTCATCTTTATTGATGGACTGGATCTAAGACAATCTCCATCTCCAGCTTTACAGCATCATTGACAACCCCAGAGATATTTTTGATTTAACCTGTGGCCCGGGGATGTATGAGGGAGGGGTACCATATGATTGAAGTGTTGATGTGCAATTGGCACTGATTCATTCTCTTACATGCTGTCTCCTATATAATTCAGTATCTAATATTTGAAGAGTATTGCTAGCAGATGATGGTATTGTGTAGAGATGTAGATTAATAAGGTTTTGATAATGTAATGTGCATATTCTTAATGGGCATGTTCAAGAATGAGGTCTTGATAGTCTGTCCTGTAATGGAGATAGCAAATATTTCATTGGAATAACTGTCAGACCAATGTCCTGAGTATGGCCAGTGTGGTATCATGGCTGTTATATTGGTCTGGAAAAGAAGTGGGCTGATTCCTTGACCCTTTTCTATGTTGGACAATCCCCTGCTAGTAGTGATCTGCTGTGTGAGGTAGCATTTAGTTAGCAACAACAGACTTGAAGTTGTCACCTTGATAAATTGCGCTCACTCCTCAGTGTATTTCCTCACCATATGCATGCAGAAGTGACAGAAGGAAAGGCTACTAATTATTAGAGACTGCATGTCACTTGCATATCGCCTGCATAAGCTCGTGCCAAACTAAATTAGCCACTATGGCGCTTCCTTGTAAGGTGCCAGGGTGCAAATCTGTCAAGAAGACCCAAGTGTCTTATTCTCTAGCACATCATGACAGGTAAGGAGGTTTGATCTCTGCATTATCAATTATAGCCTTTACAATATGAACTGGTTCATTCTAGACCAGGGGTGGAAAACATGGGCCTTCCAAACGCTTTGATGACAAGTACTAGAATTCCTGATCATTGATTGTGCTAGCTGGGTGTTTTGGGAGCTGTACACTAAATCTGGATGGCACCAAAGATTGCTACCCATGACCTAAACTAATGTGTAGATTGGAAAGTTGCAGCCCACCAGATCTCATCTCCCTCTACCTCCGCTCACTCTGTATTTAGAGATGATATGATAGTTTGCTCCTTTTTTCTCTTTACACAACACACACACAAATGATCAGGTGCAGTTTTCAGTTCAGACCTCGCCTGATGCTGAAAGGGATCAATAGATTATGCCCACTAGGAATGGCTACTTCAGGAGAGCAAGATTTGAAGAGTATTCTAGAGGAGAGAAAGGGAGAGAGAGAGAGCTCAGTGGTTTGAAAAGCTGCAGCCCAGACTGATAAGTGCTTTCAAAAGGCAACTCAAAGAGGGAGACTACTAGAATGTTTTCAAAAGGCATTGCTGCTCAGACCAGAAAGGAGCAGAGAAAGAAAAGAGCTAAGAAATAGAAAAGTAAGAAGTGAATGGAAGGAGTGAGTGTCAGAGAAATTATTTGATTTCTTTTGTTCATTTGTTTGTTGAATTCATATCACACCTTCCTCCCAGTGCAAATTCCAACATCAAGAAAAAGAAAACATCAAGAAAAGCAAAACACAGCTAAAAATAATTATTTAAATTGAAAAAAATCAATACGTTATGTTACAACTAAGCACTGACTTTAAAAAAAAATAAAAACATGAAAACATAACAAGAAAAGGGAAAGATGTACAACATAACTCATTAAAGACCCTTCTGGAACTACTATTTAGTGGCCTTTCTCTGTTGGTACAAGGACAGCAAAGCAGTGGCTGGCACAGGAACCTGTGAGAGGGAGTTCCACAACTTGGGATCAGCCTTTTCCCCATTCCCTAGCAGAGATCTGCAGTAGGAAATGTACATGTATCATTTAGCTATATATCACAATGCTACCTCCCCAAAACTCACTTGGTAAGCACCATAGTGTCCTTCTCTAACATGGCCACTTCCATGTTGTCAGAAAGATAGGATGCAATTTTCCTGAACCAGTGGATGACCTGCAACAGGCATCTACAAAGACCTCTAAGAGTTCTCAGAAGGTTTCCGTAGATAACATCCCTGCAGCTCATCCAGCTACTGGAAAAGAGGTGTATGCATCTCTGCTGTTTTTTTTGCTCTCCAACATTATTATACTACTGTTGGAAAGGGATTGCTGTGACATTTGCCCCAGTTAAAATACTTTAGATGTGCATGTGGGGAAAGCACCTGGGGAATGACTTGGCAAGTCATGATGTAATCCCCAAGGGACAGTAAGGTTGAGTCATGATGACATGAAATTCTGGCAAGGGGTTGCATCAGCCATGGTCCCTAGCTGATGAGCTATCAGCCGATATATATATAAAGAGGTATGCTCTGACAGGCTTTCTCTTGGTCTCCCTAACTCTTGCTGACACTGAAACTCTGTCTGAGCAAACCTCTGCCTGATGTGATGATGATGGAATGCTGAATCTTTGACTGAGGATCTGCAAATCCTGCCTGTACAGATGTATATATCGGAACTTCAAGAATAAAAGCCTCCAGGTATTTTTTTGGATGACAAAACTGTGTGCTAGTGTTTCTGACTGGTGGGTAGTTTGGGGTCAGAGCTACTGCTGTATGTATACACTCTGCTACTGCTCACGCTTGTGGCTGTATTTTGATACTCTGCTGTGTGTGTTTTTGCTTGCCTCTGAGCCATGTTTTTGGTCAGAGTGCAGCGGTTCCAGGGAGGATTTTGTGCTAGGTGCTTAAATCCATCCCCTGTCAACTACTACCTCTGTTTTAGACAAGTCGCTAGCCTATGGCTTTAGTAGAATGAGGTTTCTCCTCAAATTTTGGGAGAATAAAAAGGGGATGGCGAAGATTCACCCCTTTTTGTTGTATGCCTTCAAGTTGTTTCTTGCTTATGGAAATCCTAAGATGGGGGGGGGTTGGAAAGATTTGTTCAGAGGGGGGTTGTCTTTGCCCATCTCTGATGCTGAAAGAGCATTGCTTGCCCAAAGTCATCCAATGGATTTCCATGGTTGAGTGGGGATTCACACCCTGCTCTCCAGAATCCTAGTCCAGCACCCAAACCACTGTATCACACTGGTTTGCTTCAACTTCTGGGAGAATAAAAAGGAAATGGCAGAGACTCCCCTTCACATACATACACATGCACACACAAGCAGAAAGAACTGGACACTATTAAAAAGTAGAGGCATGAAGAGAACACAGACCATATAAATGTGTGTGAATCTGCCCACAAGCACATACAAGCATTTAGAAACCATATTAACTGAAGACACAAAAAGGGGACAGTAGCACTGTCCTCAACTCCAGTTCCATTCTTCTCCTCAAACAGACAGTTATGGTCTGAAGAGGAGAGCATCTGGTATGCTTGTAGGCTCCCCATAGGATGGAAACCCTAAAAAAAAAAAACCCTAGGGTTCTTAATTTTTAAGAGAGCTTCCACAGGTAGCAGAAGCTCTCCTGTTCAGACTGTTTGCTTTCCACAGATGGCTTCAATGGAACAGGATATAGAAGGACATGGCTAGGGAGCTCATTTCTTCACATGTTGAGTCAGCATGCTTCTTGAACACTTGAATAGGGCCATAGGTAAAAAATGTAGAATAGGCATTGAGATTTGGTTAGTTTATTCACTATTAAATTTCCATATTGGGCACAGCACAGATAGGGGTACAGTACAAATTTGCTGACCACTGTGCCAGTTTGTTTCCAGATACAATTTAAAGTGCTGGTTATGACCTATAAAGGCCTACCTGGCTCAGATGCAGGTTATTTGGCAGACTGTATCTCCCTCTATGATCCATCCTAGGCTCTGGGATCATTGGTAGAGGCTCTTCTCTCAGTCCCACCTTCAAACATAAGCATGGGTTCTGGGCACATGAGACAGGGCCTTTTTAGTGGCTGCCCTTAGACTCTGGAACTTCATTCCCAGGGAAGCCAGAATGGCCTCCTCCTTGTTGTCCTTCCATTGGCAGGCTAAAACCATTTTATTCAGACAGGTTTTTAAGCAGAAAGCTTTTAAAGAACAGGCAAGGGGGTAGTGCACTGTTTAAATCGTTCTTTTCAGGAGCTTTTTTTTTCTTTTTTAATTGCATTGTATTCTTTTAGTGAAGGTAAATAGTTTAATTAACTATTAAACACTGTAAATAGTTTAATTATGCTTTAATATTCATTTTTATGTTTTTAATTGTATTGTTCTTTTAAATTGTGAACCACTTTGAGTCCCAATTTTGGGGAATAAGTAGGATATTATTATTATTATTATTATTATTATTATTATTATTATTATTATTATGCTTTTAGAAGTTTTTCTAAGAGGCATCTTCAAGATAATTTTTGACACTGCTAATAGTACCTTCCTTGTGGTCACATGGCTGGAAACTGTAATTGCTGGTTGGTCAAAAGAAAAATGTTTGTGTCTGCCACAGTGATAGAGCTCTAGCCATTCCATGAGGAACTAACAATTATTGATGATCTGATCTTTAAAGGTGAAAGACTTGTAGCACCACAATCACTGAGGTCTGAAATGATGAAGATCATTCATTTAGGACACACAGGAGCAGAGGAGTGAATTTTGTTGCTGTGTGTTCTTATGGACGAGTTCACGTGATTTGGACAAATCCCAAGTCCTAAACTGAACAGGGCATATTCAGAAAGATTCTGTTCATTGCTCCAAAATAATCTCACTGCTCCCATCCTCATGGATGATTCAAAAATTTAGAGGAACACCAAGATATGGTCAAAACATATTAACCTAATTTCTCTATATAAGGAAAAAGCCAGGTAAAGAAGAAGGATAAGAGAGGAGATGCAATTTTGCGACTAGAACTTTAGCTTCCAATCAGAATATAAATTCACCAGGCTTCTTATATATGTGACCTAGCCTATTAGGGGTGGGTGCCTTAGTTGCCACCTCTGTGGGAATATACTCATGTTTGAGCAGGATGTAGCTAATCTGTTCAGAGTGCAGTCAAATAGTCCGGGCTGGCAGTAACAGCCATTGTTCAGACCTTCAGGGTTGCCCTCCCCTACTGTCTTCTCAATCCTCTCCAAAGTTCCTCTTGTAAATTTATTGCTGTCTGGATGTACTTCTTTTTCATACCTATTAGTTGTGATTATAGATTATGTTAACATATAGCAAGATAGACACATGAATCCTTAAAAAAACATATCAGCAAATTTCATCACACTGGGGCTAAGCCCCAAATCTCCAAGTGAAAAAAAATGCCCTAATGACATGGAAAACAATTATTCCAGCCCCCAAATGAGTTAATAGCACAACCTTGGAGATCACACTTATTCAACAGCCTTGAGAGATGGAAGGTGGGCACATTGAATGCTGACCAAAAATGACTAAACCTGCACTCCACAGGCTTGCTGAGATTGCAAAACATTCTTTACCATTCAAGGTTTGGCATAGGATCTCCTGAGAATCTCAACCCTCTGAGACTTATCCCATCTGCCACAGATCTTGGCTGACCCAGGAAGTAAATTGTGAGGTCTCCCTCATGGTGCAAGCACTCAACTCTACATATGTGATCTGTGGTGGCTATTTTCCTGTTGTTGTGTGCCTTCAGGTCATTTCCAGCTTATAGTGACTCTAAGGCAAAGCTATCATGTTTTTTTTGGGTTTTTTTGGCAAGGTTAGTTCAGAGGCGGGTTGCCTTTACCTTCTTCAGACTGAGAGAGTTTGACTTGCCCAAGGTAACGCAGTGGGTTTCCATAGCTCAGCAGCGATTTAAACTCTGATCTCCAGCATTGTAATCCAATCCTCAAACCACTATATCAAATTTGCTACTCCATTCATCCCCCCAAAAAAATTCAGAGGGGTAAGTGAATCCTTTTTTGAAACTGAAAAGTTGTGTACACACTTCTTTTTTCAGGCTTTATCACCTCAGAAAGGGCAACTCTGGGTACAAGTTTCATCAAGAAAAGAAAATGAAAACCTTATGAACATGCGTCAATAACCAGCAATAGTCACCAGAAAGGCATGATGCTTCAGATGGTTGAGGTAAAATTCTTGTTCATTCCCAAGCTGAACTGGATGGCTTTTGAAACAGACCAAGCCAAGTTGATATACTGTCCAAATTGGTGTTTGGGGTCTGAACTGAATCTTGTAGTCAGTGAGAACCCCATAGTAAAGCAGCAAATCACAGTAGTTCTAGGACCTTTTAATAGCTTGCAATATCATAAAGCAAATCCTAAGATGTTAGAAGCCTATGTCCTATACATCAAATCAAACATTCCAAAGAATGAAAGGAAGTAAATCTGTATCTCCCAGCTCAGACAATGTCTCTGTTTTAATTATCTTTTCTGTTAGGCTCACATGTGGGCACCATGACTTCAGCCAGAAGGTTTGTGTATGCTAGCTCAGTTAGCCCAGCTATGACAAAAGAAGTTAGGATGCAGAAGTGCAAGTATTATTTTCAATGCTTCTTCATCATATGACAAAGAACTTGATCCAGTACGAAATGTACAGTAGCACAGACAGTTATACAACCATTTTGGCAAAATTCCCTCTTCTGGTCAAAAGAACCAGCAGTGATGTACTTAGAAGGCAGAACCTATAACCATAAATGAGGGAGGAGATTATATGTTTTCCATCCTATAATTAGCAGTGGTTTGTGAATGCAATTAGTAGCAGGAATTCAGCAGAGAAGGAAGTTAACTTTGAGCTGGGCAAAAAATAATCCTAAAAGTTGTCCTGCTAATCTATGGATAACTGCATGTAAAAAAAAGAGAAGGCTTGTAGAAGGGGAACAAAAAAAGAGAAGGGGGGATTTGTCACTATGAGCAAGGTAACTATCATTCTTTTTCCTAGCTGTGGTACCAACTGCGCATCCTTTGTTCTTTCACTCTAATAATCCTATTGATATAACACTGAAGTATTGTGGAGGAGGAGGATTGCAGATTCCAGAGAGTATTACGGTGGAAAAGAAAGTCACAGCTTGGAAAAGTTACTTTTTTGGACTCCACTCCCTCCATTTTCCAGCAGCATGACTGGCAGATGCAGGGAGCTGTAGTCCAACAGAAGTAACTTTTCCTACATGTGACAAAAGGTTTAGCAGAAAAGAACAGAAGAAAAGAAAAGAGGTAACTGTGTTACTGTGGGCAGTCCTGTATACCAGGCCATTCAACTCTCTCCAAATTCAGTTTAGAGATGTTTCAATGTTTCAGCACAGCTCTGCGGCAACTAAGCCCCTTGTCTTACAGCCTGAAATCGAATCTCCCAGCATTAGAGTTGCCGGTTCAAGATCATCACAGGCCCTGAGGTTTCTGGGTCAAAACTTGAGACCTTGAGATGGCCCCTGATGATGGCATTAGACATTATGCATTAACTACCAACAACAGCAGCTCACAGTTGGTCACTCAAAAGGAAATTGAGAGAGACATTTGGAAATTAAGAGACAAATATTAGCTAAAGTGGCTATTTCTAGATAAAGGTGAAATGAAGCAATTATTCCTCCTCATTTATTTAGGGAGGTGGGAGAAATAACATTTAAACTAGCTTACTTGCTTCTATGGCCTAAATACCCTAAAAGCACAAGATCCTATCTGGTTTGGAAGCTAAGCAGGGTCAGATGTGGTTAGTACTTGGATGGGAGTCTGCCAATGAATACCAGGAACTGTAGGCTATATTTCAGAGGAAGGAATTAGCAAAACCACCTCTGAGTCTCTTCCTCATCTAAGAAAACCCTGTTTAATTCATTGGGTTGCCATAAGTTGACAAGTTGATACACGCTTGCTTCTAGCCAGAAGATGGGAGAAGACTGAGTAAGCTTTGGTATCACAAAGATGGGGAAAGCAGGAGAAATATATTGGTAAATATACAGATTTCCTGGAAAGTCTTTGTGAGCTACAGCAAGAAATCAATTTAGCCCTGAAATTGTAGAAAGCTGGTGCTATATTAGCTGAGCTGGAGATTTTCACACAGCCCTTTCTTTGCCTCAGAGACGACCTCCCCTCGCAACCTCCACATCTCCTGCCTTGAGATAACCCATGAAAATTGGATAATCAGGCCAAGCCCTGTGATCTGGGAAGCTGAACTAACATGCATTTTTGTACAATACAAGGACAATAGTAGATCCAGTCACTGGCCCTTTCCGCACCTTACCTGTTCGCGGAGGTGGGGGGGCAGCGCTCGCGCAAGCAGCCTCTTGCGCGAGGCGCTCACATCCCTGCTCCTTCGTCGCCGCAGCTGGCTTGCTGGTGGCGTGAATGCCCCACCCCCACCCCGCCCCTTCCATCCGCAGTGCAGCCTGGGAGCTGTAGGCTGCGCTGGGGCAGGAAACGCAACCAGCCCGGCTCCAGAGGCTCCGCAGGGCAGGTAACTGCACGCGGGGCTTCGGAGCGATGCGCGACCATGCAGCATTTTTGGCTTTAAGCCAAAAATAAAAAAAATGCATGCGCGGTCCATGTTAGGCTCTTGAGCGTCGCGTAAATGTGAGTGCATCGTGTGGACTGCTCCTCTCATTTATGCAATGTTCAAGGGGTCCTTTCGCTTAAAAAACGCCATGCGAAAAGGGCCACTGCTCTCCTACATGAGGTTCAATTTGTGTTCTACACATGTAGTCACAAAGGTAGGACGATGGGTTATACAGCTTTTTTGATCAAAAGGGGATAATCTCTGAAGCTAGCAGAGCCTCTAGTTTTAAAAGTCACTACCCTTGTCTTCATCTTTTCAGACTGGCACTTTTCCACAACGTGCTGCTGAAACCCTAAGAAATATAGAGGCTGACTTGAATAATGTACATGATGCTGTCAAGTATTCTGACTTGCTGGCAGTAATATTGCTATTATTTATTATTTACATATTTAATGACCTTATTGCTATTATGCGCTGTTAGCCCGGCTAATTGTAATGCAATAAACATAATTTACAAGTATATACATAATCAGCCCTTAGTGGCAATACCTGAAGCAGCTGCAGACTTTCCACCACAGTCCCCTTAAAAGTGATATCATCATGATATGTGTCTGTTTTGATCATCGTATGCATCAAGTGACCTACATAGAATCATTTTTGTCTTCTTTAATGAGAAGTGATCAAAGCTATAATTAGGATATGATTATCTTGTTTTGAACCGAAGATCGCAGGGAAAAAAAAAAGTAAAATCCCACGTACAGAAGGTATTTGCAGAGAAAGACATCTGCTCTGATGGCATACTGCTTCTTCATCCCCCCCCTTTTTGTAAAGATAGATTGCTTTTGATATGTCCAAAAACATAATGTTAGTTTAACTGTGACAGGCCCAAGCTGCTTGGTCCAACACTAATTTAGGAGTTGTATATATTTTCAAAACTGAGGCAGAGAAACTCCGATGGGTATAAGCAGCTGAACTATGTTCAGGATTGAAGCCAGACAGTGCAATCTCGTGCATATTTACTCAGAAGTAAAGTAAAACAGACATGCAAAGTGTTTTTTTTTTGGTGGAGGGACTATAGACAGGCAGTGGGGATGCATAAGGATTTCATTTCAGTTGATGTTTGATCAGAATTTATTTTTAAAAGTGTGAGAGAAAGAAAACTGTCAGATTTGGCTATTATTAGGAACTGCAGTGAATAATTTTTCTCATTGTTTTTTGCTCAGGATTAAACAAAATGTAAGACTTGAAGGAGAGAAAAAGTAAAATTACTGAGTTTGTCCACCTCTAACAAACCATGTTATTCTATATAGATTTAGAAGACTCATTGAATGCAATAGAGTTTACTCCTAGCTGAATGTTTATAGGATCAAGATGGCCCTGCCTTTAGGCAGAATGAACCAAGTGGGGAGTGGGGGTAGAAGAAAGTTGTGATGGACCACTGGAGCTCTAGGTACAGCACACACAGTTTGCCCTGTGCTCCTAAGCTAACTTCACCTCCAACATTTCTAGCACTGCAGAGTGAGCTACTGAAAATTCTCACTAAAAGTTCTCACTAGAAAACCTGCAATTCTTATATTTTCTGTGTTCCCATTTCCTCAGTAACTTTGCCTGCCTCTTTTTTTTTGGATACCTAAACTGCATTTCTAAATGCTCAACTGAGATTTTAAGTTAACGCAATGCAAGAAATTCAGAAACAGAAGGAAAATTTCATTATGATGCATAATTCTTATCTGTTGCTACATTCCCTGAGTAGAAGCAAGCTTCAAGAAGCTTCTGTAACCATGTCTAGCTTTGCTTATACTATTTCTGAATAAATTTCCTGAAACAATACCCATGCTTTCTCTGCTTTTTTCTCCACTTTACTACAAACATCTTAAGTAGTTACTCTGGTTTTGCATTCAAGTGTTCATCACTAGCCAATTGTACTTTGCTGTCATAAATACCAAATATTCTTATAGATTTTATCAGGAGCTCTAGATTTTTAATGCCCTCCCATCCCTTCTGCTTTGCCTCTTTGAAATGTAAGTGAAATTAGTTCAGGACTTAAAAATAAAAAAATAAAAACTAAGATAATTGATTATGTAAACCAGCTTTACAAGGGCTGGGATGATTGACTTCCTGACAATGACAATAATCTGAGAACATAATACTATCTTTCAACTGCTTTCTATTAAGTATGCGACTGTTGAATAATTGTCTTTAATGTGGGAAAAGATTTGACCCACCTTTATTAAAACATCAATATTTATGCCTATTAAACATGGATATAACTAGCTCTGAATAAGGTTGGATTGTTTAAGCATTAGTGTAATGATGTCAGTACTTCCATTTTATTATCATGATGCTATAGCTATTGATTACAGATAATCATCTGAGGTTTAGAGCTATGATTTTCATAAGGGATATAGTTGGCTTCATCTTCAGGGAGGAAAGCTAATACATCTCAAGAAAGATATTCTGGCATTTTATATTCCATATATAATATGATATCCCCTAATTAGGACTGAGAGCCAGTAGTGGTTTGAGCATTGGACTATGGCCCTAGAGACCAGGGTTTGATTGCCTGTTCAGCCATGGAGACCCACTGGATGACCTGGGGCATGTCACACACTCTCAGCCCCAGAAAACCATATGATAGGTTCACCTTCAGGGCACCATACATCAGAAATGGCTTGAAGGCACTCGACAACAACAGTTAGGATTTGTAGTTGAGGGAGGCATAATATAGTTGTAGCTGAAGGAGGCACAATGTTTAAGTTGGATCTGACATGGGATAATCAGACATCACTGGAGACTATACAAGCAAAACTCCAATCGTGAATACAGCTGTTGCTTTTGAAAAGACTTAAGGGCAAGGGTAGGAATCATTTTGCCCTCCAGATGTTACCTGCTAGAGAAGCTCTAGCTAGAGATCCTATACTGACAATGAGGTTGGACCTGATGGCCCACAGGACCCCTTCCAACTCTAAAATTCTATGATTTTACATTGTTGGACCTATATCTGGACAGCTGTATGATTCCCATAAATATCTGCTGCAGTCAGTGTAGTTGTCTTCTAATTTTCCTCTACACATATTATGAGAGAGAATCCCTCTCTCATTCAGGTGTTCAGAAAACTGTATGAGGACACCACCATGTTTCTGCCCTCCAAATTTGGGGCTTTGCTCCCATCTGCAAGATCCTTACAGATCCTTGTTCTACCTACATCCATTTCCAACCTTTGTATATTTACTATGAATGTCTGCAGAGGGATTCTAGCACATTCATCTGAAACTGTTTAGAGGTTTCTCCACAACAGAGAACCTAGAGTATGCCTTCACTATACAATTATAGCATATTATGATGGCTTCTGGCTATAGAATTGTTATGCCCCCCTTCCAGAACATGGACTCTAACTCAGAGGCTGAAACAGAGAGCATGTCAGAACCTGCTGTACAGGAAGAGGTAACAGTGCCACAAACAGAACAGGGGACGGTGCCAGCTCCAGCAGAGAGTCCTGCCTCTTCAGACATAAAAGGGCACTTACTTGTACCCAGCTTTGCAAAGCACAGACAGCAAAGAGAGACCTGGTGTCACTCTCTCAGAATTTATAACAGGCAACAATTAATCAAGCTACACCTGCACTAGGCTTCAGACTTATATAGCTGATGTCCTTCCCCTCCAGGAGTTGTCAGAGCTTATCTGATCTTCTACCGTGCTGGATACCTTGCTGATTACTCGGAATGACCTTGGACATTCCTTTGCCTTGGAACCCTGTTGGACTTTATTTATGACTCGGAGCTTACTGCCTGGAAGTAAGTAATGAGCTGGGAGTTATTCAGTTTGTTTTGTTCATTTTATTGGCCTGCTGGGACTGATATAGGAGAAGAATCATGGAATTCAGTGAAATATTTAAAATTGTTTGCTAGAGACCTGTAGTTTTGTAGTTTGGGGCCTCAGCACTAAAGCTCTTGAAGTGCATCACCAAAGTACAGATCAAAGGATTCCAAGCAATAGGGCCAGAAGAGTGGAAATCATTTCAAAATGCCACAGATGTGCAGTGTAAGTATAGTCTTAGAATCTCTTAAGCTGGCACTTGAGAACTTCATACTGAAGGCACGCATTCTGGGAAGATGTATGCTGTGGGTTAAGAGCCAGCATGGTGTAGTATTTTGGGTAGTGGACTACGACTCTGGAAATCAGGATTCAAATCCACATTCAGCCATGGAAACCCACAAGGTGACCCTTGGCAAGTTACACTCTCTCAACCTCAGAGGAAGGCAAAGGCAAACCCCTTATAAACAAATCTTGCCAAGAAAACCTCATGAGAGGTTCACCATTGGTTGCCATAAGTCAGAAATTATTTGAAGCCACCCAACAACAGTTCTGAAGCAAAGCCATAGTTCCACAGACCTGAACTTTCCACACTTGTGAGCAAAATAAACATTAAAGAAAGTCCAGACTTGTCAAGCAGTAATCTCTGAACTTCCTCAATCCTGATATCAGCAGTTCTGGAAAATCTGTCCTTATACAAATTCATGGATTCCTGTTTGGGATCCAATGCACTATATATAGTGTCTTCCACCTATGTAAGACAATGTGTTTTTTCAACAATCCTTCTATGCTCAACAATAAACAGCAAATAATTAAAAATGTATCATTGACAATGGACTAGTACTATTTTAAGATGTAAGTGTCTGTGGCACATCTAGATGGGCTCAATAAAATTGAAGTCAGCTTCTTAACTGGGCCAGGGTAGTGGCAGAACATAAAGGTATTCCTGTAAGATATATTCAACATGGACAGGAAATTGTGTTAACTGACCCTGTTCTCCTTGCAGCCAGAGGAATGCAACAGTGGAATCCTTCTGGATTCATGTCACACCCAATGAAAATTCTCCTTGGGGATGCCCATTTAATTAAAATATCCTGAATACCAACATCAAAACCTGGCCAGAAGCCTTAAAGAGAAATCTAAGATTTAATAAGGTTGGAATAACAGCACAGCCACTGAGAATTTCTTCGCGTGGGTGGCTTTTATGCTTCTTTATAGGGGATCTAATAAAGCCTCAGAGCTGTTCTGTTCTTTCTAGTTACACACTTTGTAGCACCGAATCAAATGCAAGCCTTAGAATCAGCATTCAGAATTCTTTTGCACACGGTTTCCTTTAAAACTTTTACATGTTAGACTATAATGATGTGATAAATCACAATTTCAGATTAATGCTTTATGTTGCCTTTTTCACAAATGTGATGGGAAATTGTGGAAAATATAAACTTGTTGGCTATTCCTATGGCCTCAAGTAAAAAAAAAGAAAAGATGGTCAGTTACTTCTTATATTGCTGGGGCATCCCCTGCTTATATCTACATCCAGTACTTGTGCAGTCAGAGAAATGGAGCTATAAAGAAGTTCATCATAATTGAGGTTTGGAAATGAACTGCTCATCAGGAATTTCAGGAGATACCAATAGTACTACCTTAAAAGTGCCAAGCCATGCCTATTAGAAATTGAAACCAACTTCTCACTGAGGTATATAAGCGTAAAGGTAGGCTGTACCACTGCGCAATGCAGTTAGGACTCACTTGACAGAGTGCTCTTCCATGTAAAGCATTCCCTATAAATTTAAAACTATATATCAGGAGGAAAAGTTTGAGTCAAATATAGTTTTCTATGTATTCCTTGCCCCCAACTTGGACAGAGTTCCACCCCATGAGATTCAGCTTTATCTAAAATTGTATGTATGGGTTTCTCACATTCTGAGTCAAACTAGGTATGATGATGGTTGACTGAGCGTTCCCAAAGGGTGCTCACCAATGGCTGCTTTTCATCCTGGAGAGAAGTGACTAGTGGGGTGCCACAGGGTTCTGTCCTGGGCCCAGTGCTGTTCAACATCTTCATCAATGACTTCGATGAAGGAATAGAGGGCATGCTCATCAAATTTGCAGATGACACCAAATTGGGAGGGGTTGCTAATACGCCAGAGGACAGGATCAAAATTCAAAATGATCTGGACAGATTGGAGAGCTGGGCCAAAGCTAACAAAATGAAATTCAACAGAGAGAAGTGTAAGGTCCTACACTTAGGCAGAAAAAATGGAATACAGAAATATAGGATGGGGGATACGTGGCTGGATAGCAGTATGTGTGAAAGGGATCTAGGAGTCTTAATAAACCACAAGCTGAACATGAGTCAGCAGTGTGATGCGGCAGCCAAGAAAGCCAGTGCAATTCTCGGCTGCATCAATAGGAGTATGGTGTCTAGATCGAGGGAGGTACTGGTACCACTCTACTCTGCTTTGGTTAGACCTCATCTTGAATACTGTGTCAGTTCTGGACACCCCAATTCAAGAAGGACATGGTCAAGCTGGAGCAGGTCCAGAGGGGGGCGACCAAAATGGTGAGGGGCCTAGAAGCCATGCCCTATGAGGATAGACTTAGAGAGCTGGGGATATTTAGTCTGCAGAAGAGAAGGTTAAGAGGGGACATGATAGCCATGTTTAAGTATTTGAAGGGATGCCATGTAGAGGAGGGAGAGGGCTTGTTTTCTGCTGCTCCAGAGACCAGGACAAGGAGCAATGGATTCAAGCTGCAGGAAAGGAGATTCCACCTGAACCTCAGGAAGAACTTCCTGACAGTCAGGGCTGTCCGGCAGTGGAATATGCTGCCTCGGAGTGTGGTGGAGTCTCCTTCCTTGGAGGTTTTTAAGCAGAGGCTGGATGGCCATCTGTCAGGAGTGCTTTGGGGGTATTTCTGCATGGCAGGAGGTTGGACTGGATGGCCCGTGTGGTCCCTTCCAACCCTACATTTCTATGATTCTATGATGATGATGGCCACTTTCATTTACTTAGGTATTTGCTCTATTCATGATTAAAGTAAGAGTGGGGGAATCATCCAATTATTTCCCGAAAAGGAGCCCAAACATGTGAGGCACAAAATTCTCTTCTGAACTTCTCATTTTTTCCCACTTTCCAGACCAGGTTACTACTAGTATTGAATGAAACTAGGAGAAAGTTCATGGAATGAGGAAGCTAAGACATGGTAAATGGATTCAGCAATCACTCCTCAGTCATTTAAAGATCAGGTCCCTACAACCCTTCTTTAGAAATACTTGACCAGGCACATGGATGTTTAAAATTGTGGTGGCAACTGCCAAATCTAGCTTGACCAGAGAACTTGTCATTTGGGGACAATCTATCAAAATCAGGGAATCTGTGCATGGAAACATAAGAACAAAATACTCAAAGTCTGGAGAGGATATGGGGACTGAGGCAAAATTCATACATCAGAAAAGAGAACTTGCAGAACTGGAGCAGACAGGAAGTAATTTGTCAAAATGGGGAATGCAGAGAGTCAGATGGGAAGACTGACTTCCTCAGGCAAAGGCCAAGAGAAAGCCTGGATTCTCTTATAGTTTCCCAGAAGTCAAAGGGATATTGGAACTACACGGAAAGAAAGAGTATTCATAAAAGAAGAGTCGTTTTTCAAAAATTTTTCTGGGCAAAAGGCAGAATATAAATTAAATAAACATGTCACATACTGTTTGAAAATGATTGCATGGACAATGTTGTAAAGAATCATGGAGTGATAACTGGAAAATAATGATTGAGAAAGTAAAAGAAAAATTGGGCTATGAAGATGTGATTAATTTGATTAAGATTATATCCTATATCTCTGAAAAAGCTTTGTGACATAAATTGATACAAAAGGGGTATGGAATCTCTGTTAGCTGTTTGGGGGTGGGAGGGTTGGATAGGTTGAAAAGGCATTGCTGTTAAAAAAAATTTTCCTTGTAATAACATTGTAATACAATATGTATTAATGTATATTTAGTATGTGATTCATAATAAAAGGGAAAAAAATAAACAAACGTGTGTGCATGCGTGCCTTTAATTTGCCTGTTCACTTATGGCAACCCCATGAATTAAATGGATACGTTTATTTAAATAAATGTCCTAACGCCTCAACAAATTGGAGTAGCCATCCTCAACGTATTTTTAGGCCAACATTCTTTTTATCTTACTGTTCTCAGATGATGCAAAAAATGTGCTTCCTTTCTCATACAAAGCTCCAGTGTGGAGATGAGCAATTTCCAGGGTGGGAGGAGACATTGCTTTCCCACACCCCAAAAAACTCCACACCCTACAACACTACTATCATATCTGACAATACCTGCTGCCACAGTGTCAATGGCAACTTGCTCCCACAGTTTCCCTTTTAAATAAACTGTGTAGGGAATGCATGCATGTTGTTTTTAAGCCAAGTTGTACCTCAAGTAGCATGAAAACTTGAAAACAAAGTGTAAGATCTTTGCTCAATTCAATTTAAAGGAACATCATCCTCATTTTTTTTTTCTGATACCACCATAGCAACAAATATTGTGAGAAAGAATGGGAAGTACAGACAAAGACTCCCAAAACAGGAGGGGGGAGATAGGTTACATGAGCCATATGTTGCTCACCCCTATACCACACAATATTTTTCTGGGGTTGGGCAAACTGATCCACCAAATGACTTGGATACCCAGTTTCTGTGCTGCTCCTCCTAGACATATTACCAGCATGGAAGATTAAATGCCATGGAGGTCGCACAGGGCTGAATCCAAACTGAGAAATATTTAGCAGGCAACAATAAAAGCCCCATGAAACTGGTACATCTGGTGGTACCTTCCACACTTTCTGTGTAACAGTATGGTGTCAGACCAACAGTTGAGGAAGTTCCTATGCTGAGTGTTTTCTATATGAGATGGTAATGGAGATTTTTGAGTATTATAGATTAGTTAAAACTTCACATTGTCATAACTGTGAGGATGCGGCTGCTCAAGTGCCATTCATCAGCCAGAGGCAAATGGTATATCTCATTGGGAGCTGAGAATGTGTAGGTTATTACTTTGATTAGCTCCTATAGGCAATTGGTGGTTCCCATAATTGCCTCCACAAGTCTAAAATGAGTATACATTTCCTCTGACAAGAAAAAGGGAGGGGGAAATATGTGCCTACTGGAAACTTTAGGTTCCTATAATGCCATGGAGAATCAAATTAAAAAGGGACAAGGAGAGGAAGGGAGAGAAGGAAGGAAAAAGGGAGGGAAGGAGGGAGAGGGGAAAAGCCTGTTGCTATAGTATTCTATTAATTAAACATTATGAAAATATGTGGCATTGACAGGTTTGGTGGATGACTGTTAACTGTTGCACAGAGAAAAGAATTCAAAAGTTTAGACCTGCATTCCATATAAAGCAGTGTCAATTAAAACTTGGGCTTTTAAACTATACTGTAAATTGCTAACTATTGTTTTCCCAATGACCTACATATTCTTTTCCTCTAATTCTTATTAGAAACTACATGCCATGCTTGGTCTTATGACAGGAAGGGCAAATGAATTTCTACAATTCTGCTGAAATGTTTGCATGTCCAAGCTGAAAAAGTGCAGAGAAAAACTGTGAATGACTATTTCAGGTGAGATCCAACAGGCTCTTTCACTGACCCAAACCCTTAAGAATTTAGGAGATTAAAAACTGGTTTCAAGCATTGTACTTACTTTTTGACAAGTATGCTTAGGACTGGAGATTAACAATCCTGTTCATGTCTACTCACTGAATTCAGTGGGACTTATTTCCAGGTAAGTGGATATAGGATTGCAACCTCTTGTCAAGACTGAAATTCACTGGCATACTTCACTTTTCAGAAGCACTGGCACACCTGTAAGTCAAAGAAAATGATCTGTATTTTATTGAATGATGAATCAAAAGCCAAAGTCTGTATTGGAGGGAAGGGGAAGAAACTTTTCTAGGATCGATGAGATGAAAGTTTCAAAATTACCTTGAATTTTGATTTCTTGTCCATATTTATTTTTCTGTAGCCCATACACATTTTGTAACATGCTATGTGAAAGCAGGCACACCAGTTCTATCGTGTCAGTAGCAACATCAGCCTTTCTTTTTAAAATGGCCATTGGAACATTTGCTAACAGAGCACAGTTCCACAATGGCTTTCCAGACTATTTTCTTGTTCATATTCTACTTACCTTTAAATATGTGAGTGAGACTCATGTTTAATGATCATGCTCATTAAGATAAAAATGTATGCATGCCTTTTACCATTTGCAGTGTAAATATTGGAGGTTCTGTAAAATAGTACAACTTTTTTTATTATTATTCTTCATGAATCAGCCCCTATATTTGAAACAAATCGTTGCAGCAACAAGGAATGACAGCCTGACAGCCTAGAAGGTTATTAATGGTGGTGGCAGCCTGCAAATCAAAAATCATGCCAGTGCATCTGTATGAACGGCAATTTGTGCTCCACTGAATAACCACAAAGCCACTACTCTCCCCCCAACTCAACACCGGAGCAATTGGTGGGGAGAGGAGGAATCGTAAATATAAAATGTTTCTCCAATGGGAAAAATGGCCTGAATGTAATTGTTAAGTTGGGAGAACAACAATGTGCAAAAATTTGGTAAATCCCCTTAAGCTCATTGTCTGTTGAATGTTTAGTGGAATTCTAGAATTGTACTAACAAAGGGTGTATTTTTTTTTCTCCTTATATGAGTATCTGCTGTTGTTCACCCCTTATGTAATGTAGGGCTAGGCAACTTATTATCTATTTTTGATGTACTTCACTGTATGCAAAAGGCAAAAGTCAGGAACAACAGTCCCTTTTCATGTAAAGTAACCATCTGAACAAGAGGATAGGGTTGCTATAACTTTAACAGTTGTGTGGATCAGGGATCTTCAGCAGGTGTAGCTCTCATGACCTACTGAAATGCTCACTTCCACACAACTAGTAATGGTCAAGGATCCTTGTGTTTCCTCTACCACATTTTGACGTAAAACTAAATCGTAGTTTTAGGATCCTGGGAATGATGCAGCTTGAACCTTGGGCTAGGGCTCATCTCATTTTTTCCTCAGGTCCAACTTGGAAGAGGAGAATAGAAAAAACTTCCTATTTAATTGTGCTTTGCCATGGTAGGAGTATTTGGCATCTATATTAAGCAGAGTGTCACAGGAGTAGTGCCATATGAGCTTGTGATAGAAACAGGAGGAATTAATCAGGATGCTTTTGTAGGGTAAAGAAGAAATGTTATGCTTATTGTCTCAGGAAATCAATATTAGGATAGGAAAAGAGATAGGAAAACAAAGTTGAGCTAAACTTCATTAGAAGAGCCCCTAAAAGTTGGCTTTCATGTGTGGATGTAAGCTAGCATCCTTTATTGGTGTTGAGCCCAGTGGGTGCTCCTTCCCAGACAAACAGACTAACTTCTTGAGAGACGGGACAAGTGACCTCTACAGGTAAGAAGGAAGCAAAAGACTTGAGTAAATAAATAAATAAAAAAGATACAGAGAGGTGAAAACAAAGGGCCAGTGTATCTAAGACTCCTCTCTCACACACATCACTTTATGCAAGCATTGATGCCTGTTTGCTTCCCCCAGTCCTTAATTCAGAGTGATGGTGACTGATGGCTTTCATGTCAGTGGGGTGACAAATTTCTTCCAAATTTAGCTTGAACTTTGAAGAAGCTTTCAAAGGTGCTGAATCCTAGATTAACTGGCCCATTGAAATGGGAGCCACCAGCTACCAGTGGTTCAACTGAGTCCTTGAATACAATGGAGGTGAAACTTATTTTTAAAAAAGATCTTACTATTCCAGCAATGTGTCTAGGGTTCTTGAGGAGGAAATAGGTTAGTACAGTACATTTGGCACACTAGAGTTTACTCTAGCTTCATATGGGTTGGAATAACCTTTAGTTTCGTACACTGAGATCTTCAAGCAAATTATGCAGCTTCTAAGTTTGGATGCATTGTGCACATCCTGCAATAGTGAAATCACTATTGCTAGGACCTCTAGGCATAGCTCCTTCAGTTGTGTATTCCTAGATCTCCCTGAGGGAGGGGTCTGCACATGCCATATCTGTGAGAAGAGGTGACCCTCTAGTGGGGGAAAAGGCTACCCTTTAATTCTGACCCCTTGGACTACTCTTCCCTGGTTTCAAATAATATTGACTACAAAGCTATGCTGTGGTTAGGGACTTCTGCCTCCAAATGACTGAAGATGATACTATAGACTTCAAACATAAGGACCTATTTAAATAAATTTCAGTGCATTAGAAAAGCTTCCTGGTACAAACCCCCTACATTCTTCTTGGTACGCATGCCGCACTTTCTGTAATTTTAAAAAACAAAACAAAACACCTTCATATTTAAAAATATTTACATAGAACAATGGTAAGTTATTCCTTATCCCCCACCCCTTCCTTGCAGACAACATTTTAGGATTCAAAAAGTGATTGAATAGTTGCAAGCAAAACCAGGTAGCAACAATGATCAATATCCAAAATGAATATGGTGGGCCAACATGGTGGGCCAGGTTCAAACTTTAATATATGTTACAAATGGGATATCGGATAACCACAAAGGTATATTCAAGTAACTCATCTCTGGTAAGACAACATTTAAATGTCAATTTCTCCAATAATGCAAGAATCTGGACTTTGTGAAGCCATCAATGGATAGATAAATCTTGCAGATGTATGTCCTTGCTAACACTGTTTTTGCTGAATACAGTGTCAGAGGCCCTTTTCACACCTTATCTGGTTGCGGAGATATCCGATGCGGATCCTGGCATTGGCTCTTCCAGCAGGAGACTGTGACAGGAGCACTCCTCTCCAGCTGCCTCCATGTTATGGAAGGAATCTTTGAATTCTATTCCACTTTTTGTCTATTTGCAGAAGATCAGCTTCCTAAGTGTGTTTAGAAACTTTGGTGGACACACAGATAACTTCAATAATCATTTTATAATTTCTATTATATATTCTTGTTAGAAGTATCGTGTCAGAGTGTTTCAGAGGCTGTGAGGACATGGAACAGAGTCTACCTGCCAAATATGAGATGTCTACATTTCATGCTTTTGAAGTTAGGCTGGGACAGAAGTATACCCTCTCTTACAATCACAGATAAAGTTATATATGAAGTGTAGCCTACAACCTCAGGTTACATATCTGCTTCCTAATCACAGTTAAATAGCTAGAAAGAGAAAAAGAAGTGACTTAATAAGATATATAAGAATAATAGGCCTTCTTAAGCACTTTGGGACTTGCAAGGAAAGGTGCCTTACCTAATTTGTATATTTTATTTATACATGTTCAACATTACCAGCATAAATTCTGCATGAACACAGTAGATACTTTTGGGATTCTGGGGCAAGCTTTTCACATGAGGAGGCATAGCTTCTAGAAAGGCTTATTCCCCACCTGTCTTTTGATAAATTAAGCACTGGCAGGAATCTACTTCTTGTGTGTATGTGTGTGTGTGTGTGTGTATCAGCTATTTCTGCCTAGCTGTAAGCCGATAAACTATTAAGGAAGGATTTTGTTTTTAAGTATGATTGATCAATCCATGTTCAGTATACCAGTCTGCACGAGTAATCCCAGGAGGCAACAAGCACATAATTAACCACTTGACAATAAAACTTAATTGCTTCTGATTTGTTAACATGCTAGCTACTCCCAAATCATGGGTCACTTCTCAGTTAAAAGAAGAATTATGCTAGTGAACTAATGTTCCAGTAAGTAATTAAAAAAAGGAAAAAAAAAGCCCTAGATAGTGATCTGGAAATTCAGTGGGTCAATTAATGGGCTACCAGAGTTATTTGTTATTTCCACTGTTACTCTAGTGTTACTCTACTAACATCTATTATGTAACTGGTACATTCAGAACAGAAACTTCAGAAAGGGTTCTACTTGATAAAGTGAACCAGGAACCTTTATTGGCTACATCTGAACTACTGGTGGTATCTTTTTGCTCCATCCAGACATTTGCAAAAGTGCCTTGCACATGTCTAAAAAGTTTATGGTAGAGTTTGTGTAGTTCTCCTCAATTGTATGTCTCCTTTTAATCAATTGTGTACCAAACTTGGATGTCATTCAATAGAATATCACCTAATAGTTTCTATTTCATTAGGCCTTTATTTGTGTGGGAGTTCGCCCTTGTGATCCCTTGCAACTCTATGATTCTATGTTTATTCATTTTAAAATATATTTATAACTCACTTTTGCTCCTGGGGACCCAAGAAGCTAACAACAGAAATAAAAGATTTCACTTAAAAAAAGAAAGAAAGAAACTTACAGAATTTATACCAGAAGCCATTGAACAGGAAAATATAAAACAGGAGAAGATATAATAACAGTAAAAAATGTTCAAAATATTTAAAGAAAAAACAAGAGACATATTAATGCAATATATTAAGAATTATCTTGATATATTTAGGATGATTAGAATATCATCCTAAACAGGAAGGCTTTTATGAAGTTCCAGATGGACATCAGCAAGGAAGTGAAATGGGCCTGCCATGAAAGGAAGCTACAAATATTATGCTCAGCCCTTTTCTGAACCTAGTTCTGGGTTTGCTGAAGTATACAAGAAGGTCTCTAAGGATGATCACATTAAGGCAGTCAGTTTCTTCTGTTTTGCTGATAGGTACTACATTTATGGAATTGTGTTTGACAGCCAGAATGGTGCAGTGGTTTAGCACTAGACTACAACCCTGACACCAGGGTTCAATACCCACTTAGCCATGGAAACCCATTGGGTGACCTTGGCTTCATCACATACTCACAGCTCGAGAAAACTCCATGATAGGTCCACATTAGGATTGCTAAAAGTTGTAAACCACTTGAAGGCACACAACAACAACATCAGTGTTATGAATCATTGATAAATCCATGTTTGAGATATCCAATGGGACCTTCTTTTAAGCAGTTAAGGTTTCAAAATGTGTGGATAGATGACAAGTGTGTACAATTTGTTTTCCATAATTAATATGACTTTGGCTAATTTTCTGAGCCTGAGAAAGTGGCAAATGAAACAAGAGTCCATCTGGCTGAGATCGGAGCTGCTGCAGGAGTACAAGGAGAAAGTGCAACAGAGCTTTCAAACATCCAGCAACTTCTAAGGAAAGTCAAACACTGCAAGCATTATTCATGGTCCAGAAGGATGTAAAATTGACTCTGGCAGCTTAGTAAAATAACTGGAGATTAGATAATGCCAGTTCCCATACCCTCAGGGAGATATAAAATAGAGACTCAGAACAGATACTTCCTCTGCTTTGATCTTGCCAAATTACCTTAACAAAGTTTTTGTCAATATCGTCAGATACCTTTCTTAGAAGAGATTGGGGCAAATGCTGTATCCAGCCATGGAATGAGAATTTCCCATGTTTGTGAAAATGCACTCTTTCTATCAGAAGGGCTGATAAACCAAAGCCATAGACGAGAACAAGTTCCAGGTGTGGGTTATATTCTTTGCTTTAGGCACATACTACACTTTGTACCTGGGTCATGGCTGCAAGCAAATTTCTTGAACTGAAATAGTAAAGGCCATTCAGAATGTATGGTCCGTAAAGATGTGATAGCAAGGTTGGCAATCTAAAATCTTGTAAATGCATATTCTGTGCATATGTTTTTATTCTGTGCATATATTTTTATTGCTTGTTTCAGAAAATATGTATCCTACATCAGGACTACAGCTTCTCTTGTGGGTTCTAAAACATTCAGCAAGCCCTCTATTGTCAGAGTGGGACAATTTTTACCCACATAATGCTCTTTCTGCTCTCTTGATGGCTTGACCTATACTTTGTGGGTTTTAGCTGAGGCCAGTGTATACAAAGGGAAGGGCACTCCCTTATTAACTCCCAGAGCGTTTCAGCCTTTGAATGTCACTGTCAACATCTTGATCTCTGACCAGAGCCATAGTGGCAGCCTGTGTAGGTACTTTAAAAAAAGTTGTAATGTGGTTTCTATGTGATGTTCCAGATATCAATTTCATACTGCACTGTGTACTAGCTCTAGCTTTTGCATCATCCTCAAAGGTATTCACACAGGAAACAGATTGCAACAATCTAGACAGGAAGTTACCATCACATTAACTATATTCTCTTCAGCCAGAAACTTGTAGCTGATGGGCAGAAGGCTGGGCAAATGCTCTGTGATGCAACTCAAATGTTCTGAGGTTTCTGTGACACAGTTGCTATCTCTCCACAATCATGAACTTCTCCCTTGGTCCTAAACCATTCTTTTGCCACTTAGTAGTTAAAAGGAGAATATGATATACCATCCATGTTTGGTGTATCTTGGTAGCCATAAAGTTCCAAATGGGCTCCCTCAAGAACACTTTGACATCAGTGTTGAAGGAGCCCAGAACCCCAGTCCTAGGGTTCTCCTCAATCACCCCTAAGACCACCTCAGCCTATTTGGGCAGGGACACTGCTCAGCACCATTCCTGTTGGGAGTCTTTGACCCAGTATTAGACTCAAAGCCTCAACACTGGTATTCGCATGAACAGGTATGTTCACAAAGGAGAGATTCTTTAAGAAAGATGGCACTTCCCTCCTCCATCTTCCAGTCTAGGTTGATGACTCAATAGTACTGAAGCAAGCAAAGCTGACTCAGATTCACAACAACCTGTTGATCTGCTCAGGCCATGTAAAACACATTAGGTTGGCCCTTTCTACAAGTTGCTTTATTTTAGACCAACTTGTCATTCAACAATAGCACTAGCTGATCAAAAGACAACCTGCAAGGCAAGCTGGATCTAAAAAGGAAGGAACGCAACACAACAACACAATAGATTTCAGCTACTTATATTTTCCTTACCTGTCTTCATTCACCTAGATTTTGATTCTCTATTGAGAATACAATACAACACTTACAGCTGTTAATCTTTAGACTATTAAGTGCCACAAAAATGCAATATTATTTTATTTGTAAAGGATTTTAAAAGGTTTTTAAATGCACCAAAACATGCAATAAATATTGCCAACTGCTGAGCTTCTCTTTCTGCTTAGACTTGGTTCTGTGGGATCTTTTCTATCAAAATGGGAATTTTTCCCCTCTGAGAAAAGGCACCATGTTTTAAAATAAATGATCATCAAGAAAACTTACATCTCCATCATAATAACTGCAGTGGCAATGGGTAAGTATGTATCTGCTACTTCAGTGTAACATAGTATAGTAAGATAAATGTCTTCTGGCAGCATTTGTGTTCATTTTGGCTTGCTGAATTTCATTTCCTATGCATTTTTACAAGATGGCATTTAGTTGCTTTTTCATTAACTGATCCTTTTCCCAATATTTATCTGACAGCACTGAATTTCATGAAATTCTCTTTGTATGCATGTATATCTACTTCCATTTATTGCAAAAGAAATCAATCGCATTCAATGGTCAGGGTTACCAGGTCTCTCGAGGCTCAGGCCCTCAGAGTCAGGGGGCAGAGATAGGGGCAAAGCATTTGGTAATGTTTTTTAAAGAGCTGTCAAACCTCTCCTAGAATGACCTGCAGTGAAAGATTATTGGCTGCATATTCTCTAACTATCTTGATAATGCAACTTCCTGTTGGTCACACTGTGAAAGGGTATGCTGGGAAAAATTTAAAAATTTGTAAGGAGGAAAAGGCTGAGAATCAACCCTTCAGAAAATAATTTTGTGTTTCTGTTTTTCCTTCTTCTTTCTTCTTCATCCACTTAATATCCTTCAGCAGTGAAAACTCTCTCCCAGAAAGTGACGGTGTCTCCTTCTTTGGAGATCCTTAAAAAAAAAAAAAAGTTAGATGGCCAGTGCTTTAGTTACTTTTTCCTAGGTGGCAAGGGGTTGGATTAGATAGCCCTTGTTGACCCTCCTGAATTGATGGTCTTTTGTCGCACTACACTTTTATAGTGTTATTATTCTACTTTCAACATCCTGTGGAATTATGGGGTTTGTAGTTTACTTAGGCCAAAGAGCTCTCTGGCTGAGAATTCTATATGCCCCTCCCTAAACTGCAAACCCCAGGATTCCACAGGATGTTGAAAGTGGAACAATAGCACTATAACAGTGTAGTGCAGAAAGGCCTTCTGTCACACGACCCTATCTCTTCCACTCTCTCTCTCTCTCTCTGCTTCTCTGTTTTCCCTCCTCTCCTAGCCCACTCACCTTCTCCACTGTCAGGTCTTCCTCTTGAGTCTTCTTATATCTGATTTCCCCCACATTCTCCCTCACTTTCTCTTCATCCTATCCCCACCTCTGCCCCTGTTCTCTCTCATGTCTGTTCCTACCAACCTTGTCTCCAGTCAGTTGTTCTGGTTAGTGGTAGACCCCTCTCTTCCTTGTTCTTTTGTGCTCCAGTCTGCTTCTCATTCACCTTCTCCTGTTGTTTTTCTTGTGTCCCTTCCAATAATTTCTGACTCACGACTCTGAGGCAAACTTATCACACTATTGAATTGTTCAGAGGAGGGTTGCTTTGGCCTTCCTCTGAGACTGAGAGAATGTGACTTGGCCAAGGTCACGCAGTGTGTTTCCATGGCCAAGCAGGGATTTGAATGCTGGTCTCCAGAATTATAGTCCAAACCTGAAACCACAACACCACTCTGGCTCTTCTTTCCTTTCCTCCCTTTTAAATTCTCCCCTCCTCCTTCTGCTGCCAATCTTCCTGAACTGTGCCCAGTGTTGCAGCTGCACAATGCCTGCTATTGACTTTGCCCTCATAAACAGCCAGCTTCCACAGTCCACAGCTAGCTTCTTTGTCTCCTTGCTGCAGTTCAGAGCCCATTCTCCTTCCTACAAGATCAGGAATCCAGCCAAGGAGGTAGCTGGACCATCGGATAACAATGAAATTAAAGGAGCTCAGAAGGAGAATAAGGAGATTGCAGAAAAGCTGACCAAATTCTTTCCATTTGCATTTATTGCTGAATATATAGTAGAAATACTCATCTCTGAAGTAATGTTTCCAGGAAGGAGCAGTGAGGCAAACAATAGTGACATGAGAGGAAGATCAAAACTTCCCTGAGCAATTACCAATAAATCACTTGGTCTAGATGGCATCTAGTCAAGATACCCTGCAGAACTGAGAAGTAGAATTGGCTGTCTTCTAACTAAAATACATAACCTGTCCCTAAGATCAGCCTTTTTACAAGAGGACTAGAGAGTGGCCAGTGTAACACCAATTTTAAAAAGGGATCCAGGAAACCATAGGCCAGTTAGGTTAATGTTGGTAAATAGGTGGAAAGTGTCATTATGGTGAAAATTGCAAAGCATATAGAAAGATAAGTTGTGCTAAAAAAAAGAATCAACATGTCTTGTGCAAAGGTACGTCATTTCCCAGTATCTGGTTGAACTCTATAGGCCCTTGGTTTGATCCAAAATAGTCAGTCTAAAATTGACTTAGGCCATTTCTGCACTACATTGTTATAGTGCTATTCTACTTTCAACATCCTAGGGAATCCTGCAGTTTGCAGTTTAGGGAGGGGCACTTAGAATTCTCAGCCAGAGAGCTTTTTGGCCTCAATAAACTACAAACCCCAGAATTCCATGGGATGGTGAAAGTGGAATAATAGCACTGTAACAGTGAAGTGCGGAAATGGCCATAGAGGTATAAAACCCTAGACATCTCAATTACATGGCAGAGGCAGGAACAGCATGCTGGATCTGCATGCTGGTTCTACCTGGCATTTTTCATATGTCACTTTCAGGCATTGGCCAGTTTAATGTCACAGCTTCTTCAGTTGAGCCAAAGTTGTTAGTAACAGAATAGCAATGGAAAGGAGCATAGGTCTTAGAGGAGGTTTTTGCTTTTTTTCTGTGTGTGGTCTAGTGTAAAGTTTGTGGTTAAGGGCAGGATCCAACTGAGTTAAACTACTTGCACAATGGGACATAGTTCATACAGTATGATTTTTTTGGCACTCATGCTACAAGGCATCCAGACACTTTTTGTATGAATGCAAGTTTTATGTTTCTTGTTAAGATTGCCATGTACATGACAGCAAATGGCAACAGTTCCAATGCCAGTGGGATTTTTTTAAAATTCTATCAGTCTTTAATAGGATCTTGGCCTATGGGATCACAATTTATATCATCTTAACTCTATTTTAACAGACATTCTTCAGTAAATCAAATCAGTCTCACACTTACAGGATTAACCTGGCTTTTCCATGATTACTACTACTACTACTACTACTACTACTACTACTACTACTACTCTTCTTCATCTATATCCAAGAAGTACGTGGTTCGAAGCAATGGATGGTTTTCAAAGGAAGGCTAGATTTGCTCTGGTAAATTTTATCAGAGGCATCAGATCAGTTACTGTGCTTGCCAAATTTAAGCTTATACAAGAAAATAAGTATATTTTAAAAACATAGCAGTATGGATCATAACTAAGATTGGAGAAAGCAAAGGTCTTTCATACTATGTGAATGATTGGCAGAGTTTCATAGCTGCTTGTTTTAAAGTGGGTGCTGTATAGTACAATACCTGTCTGCACACTCTATCACTTACACTTTTTCCCCCCAGATCAGTGTTGGCAACCTAACGCTGACATTACTTCCCTATGTCGTTTGACTTCAAAAATCTCTGGGACTGAAACTCTCACACCATTTACTGGACAAATACACTGTTCTAAAAAGCTTTAATTGTAATTCAAGAGTCTCTTACGTGCGTAGACATTTTGTTGTCCAGTAAATGGTGTGAGGTAGCTCTAAATACCCGAAAGACACCAGATCCTGTCTGATCTTGGAAGCTAAACAGGGTAAATCTTAGTTGTTATTTGGTTGGGAGACTGCCAATGAATACCAGATGCTGTAGAATGGCCCTTTCCACACGAGGCAAGGGAATCGCTCCGTGTCATTACCTACCGCTTCTTCTGTCCCTGAAGCCCTTCTGCAGGGCTCCTCCTTGGTCCAGGGCGAATCAGAGCAGTGTGAGGTCTGTAGATCTGCACTGCTCCGGCTTCCAAAATGGCGGCTTCCGGTTTCCAAAATGGCGGCTTTTGGCTTCCAAAATGGCGGCTTCCAGCTTCAAAAATGGCAGTTCCAGCTTCCAAAATGGCAGCTTCCAGTTCGTCGTGGGTTCCGACCAACTGCTGAAGCTCACCACGCCTAAAGCCCGCCCTCCGCAGATCGCAGGCTCGCATTGGTGTGAGCCTGCGAATCTGCACAGGGAAGCAGGAACGCAATGGCGCGTTTCAGGAAAATGAAGACCTGTTTTTTGTGGTCTTTAGAAAACATGCTGGAGGACCACTTGGGGTCGTTTTGGAGTGGACTGAGGTGAGGATCTCCAGTAAGTAGCCCGCTCCTAGTCCACTCCAAGGTGCAGAAGACCTCCGTGAGAGGACGCACTGCCCCGTTCTAATTGCCTGGTGTGGAAAGGGCCTATATTTCAAAGGAGGAACTGGAAGAATCACCTCTGAGTATTCCTTACCTAAGAAAGCCCTACAGGGTTGCATAAGTCTACAGGCAACTTGAAGGCACATAAACTCACACACGTGAAAATGATGTAAAGGTTTCAGCTTCTGAAATTGCTGAAGCTAGATTTCAAAGCACCCCTATAGATGGCCCTCGTTAGCATTTGGAGGGGAGACTGGCAGGAAATGCCAGGTTTTGTAGGTTACGTTTCACAGAAAAGAATTGGCAAATCCATCCCTGAGTACCTGTTGTCTAAGAAATTCATGGGGTCATCCCAAGTCAACCGGGGACGTGAAGGCACAGACACAACACACAAGATAATTCATTACTCAAATAGCGGGATTCAAAAAACAAGAACCACACCTCTTCATAAGATACCACTTTAATACCTGGGGACTGAATTCTAGCACATGTTCAATTGATCTTCAGCTGGTTATTTCATGCACAAGATTTTATTTTCCAGGCATTAAAAGGTGTTAAAAGTACACTGATCATTCCATTAATGTATCTGCAAGTAAGATAAGGCAGTCCTACGAATTTTCTAATTTCTTGATCTGATTTAACTAACGATTGCTGGAATATTTCTGGACAAAGAATGGTCACTGATCTATATTTCTGCTGATAACAATAAAAAACCCATAACTTTGTATGACACACATTCAGTTACACACAATGATTATATGCTTGTTTTATAGTATTATATCTAGAGAGGAAAAAATAAGGGGAAAGTTATCCTCCTTCAACATGTAGCACAACCTAGTCCTTTAAAAACATTATCCAAGCACAAACATAAATTAATAAGCTTTGATAGATGGCTATTTATATGGTGTCATCAATGACCCCCAAATATCTAACCTCTTTCAGAAAGATACTACCACAAGGCCAAGAATTGTGGCATTTAAAAATAAATTAAAAGTGTAAACTCTTCTCTTTGCTATTTGCCATAAATATCCCCTTTTCCAATTAGAACAAGGTGTTCTGGATCACATAAATCTCTTTTATGGTTGTATTTGGTTTGATACTTAATCAGGCACTGCTTATCACTGAACTTTTTAACTTTTCTTTTCAGGTAAGTGCCATCAATTTGCAAGGTGATTTAGAATGCAAATCATGAATAGTGCTCAATAACATAAGCTCTAGTCCTTTATGAATCAGGACCCCATAAACCTTTGTCAATAGCTGTATTAAACACTTATTGACTAAAGTTTAATAGAAGCCTTAGTCACAATGGAATGGTGCCTGTGACATGATTCTAGAGTAATGAGAGAGCCCAGGAATAGGTGGGCTGAGAATTGACAATGACTTATGTTTCCATGCTAAGTGAGTATCACTACTGCCAGGAGAAGCATGCATAAATACACAAACAAACAGCTAAGTCATAAATATGAAAGGTCTAAAAAGGGCAAGATGTCCATAATTCTAAACAGTTGTAAATATAAGCCAATTTTTAAGCACAATAGCTGATTTTTTTAAAAAAAACTTTTCCAGCTCTAGTGCATTTAAGGCAGTTGGCTCAAACATACTTTAAAAGCTTCAGTGTGATGTTAGAGACTTAATTGGATGGATTGGACATCATGTATTTTCATAATAAATAACTGTGGAAGAGGTCTTCCAGGTGATTGGCATGGTTTGTTCATGTGACTTGGTTAAACAAGCCATACAAATGACCTGAAGAACCAGAAGCCTAAGCTTGAGGAAAATTCTTCCCAAATCCAAACGGAGCCATGATTCAATGGCAGAAGTAACTAGTTCAGCCTGCCCCAGCATGGATAGAGACTGGACTTGGTGAATCTCTCTTTCATGAAAACTAATACACAGTTTTACCAAAGATGTGAGCCCTTGGCATGAGCTGAAGACCTCATTAGTCATTTGGATCGTCTTAAGAGGAAAGGAGCAGAAAATAGGAAAAGTTATAAATCTGCTATAGTACCAAGTTTGAACTGATTAACCACAACGAAACCATGTGCAAAATGTTTTACCACAAATAAACTTTTAGTCTGTAGTCAACTGAAAACGACATGGCAAAGTCTAATGGAATATGGAGGTGGGGAGCATTTTATTTTATATTATGTCCATAGCAAAAGGAAAAAGAAGGAGACGATAGGGTCGCTGAGCCGAGAAGATGGCGAATTACTAACAGGGGGAAAAGAAAAGGCAGAACTACTTAACACCTTCTTTGCCTCAGTTTTTACCCAGAAGGATACAAGCACTCAACCTGGCGGTTGGGGAGCAGGGGAGGAAGCAGGGGAAATGAGGCACATAATAGGTAAAGAGGTGGTACAGGAATACCTGGCCACACTGGATGAATTCAAGTCTCCAGGGCCAGATGAATTGCATCCTAGGATATTAAAAGAACTGGCAGAGGTCATTTCGGAACTGCTTGCTATAATCTTTGAGAAATCTTGGAGGACAGGAGAAGTTCCAGCAGACTGGAAGAGGGTAAATGTTGTACCCATCTTCAAGAAAGGAAAAAAAAAGGACCCAAATAATTATCGCACAGTCAGCCTGACATCAGTACCGGAAAGATTCTGGAGCAGATCATTAAGCAGTCAGTTTCTAATCACTTAGAAAGCAACGCGGTAATCACGAGAAGTCAACATGGATTTCTCAAAAATAAGTCATGCCAGACTAATCTTATCTCTTTTTATGATAGAGTTACCAGTTTGATAGATGAAGGGAATGCTGTGGATGTAGCATTTCTCGATTTCAGTAAGGCCTTTGACAAAGCTCCACATGACATTCTTGCAAAGAAGCTAGTAAAATGCGGGCTGGACAGGGCTACCGTTAGTTGGATTTGTAATTGGTTGACCGCCCGAACCCAAAGGGTGATCACGAATGGCTGCTTTTCATCCTGGAGAGAAGTGACTAGTGGGGTACCACAGGGTTCTGTCCCGGGCCCAGTGCTGTTCAATATCTTCATCAATGACTTGGATGAAGGAATAGAGGGCATGCTCATCAAATCTGCAGATGACACCAAATTGGGAGGGGTTGCTAATACACCAGAGGACAGGATCAAAATTCAAAATGATCTGGACAGATTGGAGAGCTGGGCCAAAGCTAACAAAATGAAATTCAACAGAGAGAAGTATAAGGTCCTACACTTAGGCAGAAAAAATGGAATACAGAAATATAGGATGGGGGACATGTGGCTGGATAGCAGTACATGTGAAAGAGATCTAGGAGTCTTAATAGACCACAAGCTGAACATGAGTCAGCAGTGTGATGCGGCAGCCAAGAAAGCCAACGCAATTCTCGGCTGCATCAATAGGAGTATGGTGTCTAGATCGAGGGAGGTACTGGTACCACTCTATTCTGCTTTGGTTAGACCTCATCTTGAATACTGTGTCAGTTCTGGGCACCCCAACTCAAGAAGGACATGGTCAGGCTGGAGCAGGTCCAGAGGAGGGCGACCAAAATGGTGAGAGGCCTAGAAGCCATGCTCTGTGAGGATAGACTTATAGAGCTGGGTATGTTTAGTCTGCAGAAGAGAAGGTTAAGAGGGGACATGATAGCCATGTTTAAATATTTGAAGGGATGCCATGTAGAGGAAAGAGAGGGCTTGTTTTCTGCTGCTCCAGAGACCAGGACAAGGAGCAATGGATTCAAGCTGCAGGAAAGGAGATTCCACCTGAACCTCAGGAAGAACTTCCTGACACTCAGGGCTGTCCGGCAGTGGAATATGCTGCCTTGGAGTGTAGTGGAGTCTCCTTCTTTGGAGGTTTTTAAGCCTAGGCTGGATGGCCATCTGTTGGGAGTGCTTTGAGGGTGTTCCTGCATGGCAGGGGGTTGGACTGGATTGCCCGTGTGGTCTCTTCCAACTCTACATTTCTATGATTCTATGATTCTATGTACAGTATTTATATCCTGCAAAATGTCCCCAGAATGGCTTACAACATAGGCAGTCTCTGCCCTGACACTTACAATTGAAAGCAATAATATTTGTTCCCTTTAAGAACTCTTGAAAAGATCTGGATTGGTTTCTGGTAGAAACAGTCTTGGGACACCATATATCTGGTAGAAACAGTCTTGGGACACCATATATCCAGTACTTGTATAGCACATTTAAAACTAGTTATTTCTTGGATAAAATCATGGCAAATAGGTAACAGAATGCCCTCCCCTCATCCCAAATCTTCCTTTGATAAAAGCTAGTTGCATTAGCTTTCATTTGTAATGGCTCCAATGAGACATTGTCATTGACTTCTTTAAAAAGGGGTCCTTTGGAGTTGATATGATACTAATGGAAGTGCCTTATAAAAGCTCTTTAGGAAATCATGTAGATGCTAGCATCTGAATTGCTCTTTGGGGGAAAGAGACTCTTGCAATGACATTGTCGTAATGACTGTTGCATTCACTACATAATGTCTATGCATGTAAGAGACTCTTGAATTATAATTAAAGCTTTTTAGGATGGTGTATTGTACCATAAACTATAGGGCCAAAAGTGCAGAGTATGCAGGTGTGCTGAATGAATATCCTACATTATGTTATCACATTTTCATCAGAATGTAAGTACAACTAGGTTTATCAGGCATACTGTCAATGTGCCTGATGAACCCAGGCTGCTGCAGGAAATGGCTTCTCTATGGCTAAGGGATGCACAGAGCAAGGGGATCTTTAAACATCTTTCCTGCTTAGCTCTGCTAGAATGGGGCATGGCTGCTGCTGAAATAATGGTTGGAATGCACTTGGTGTTTTTTTTTCCTGCTAACTATAAAAACAAACAAACTCATCTGTTTTAGAATAAAATAGAATAATCATGATTAGGCCACAATTCATGAAATATTCCTTATTCTACGTTGCTGAAATTGACCACATTTTACAAGTCTTTCTAATTATCTCACCTACTTGTCTATCCCAATATAGGTTTAGGCACTTCTTATAATGGGATCCAATGATTACACAAGCTGTAAGCATTTTGAAGATTTATGTTAGGCATTATCTTACAGGACACTTTCCCTGAACATTGGGCATAGTGGTTGAAAATGATGAGAGTTGTAGTTCAAAACAGTTGAAAGTCAGCAAGTTGTAGAAAGCTAACTTAGGTCATTCAGTGACTGAGGTTGGATGAAGCTTCCTTCCCTTAACTATAACATTCACATCTTCCCAACACAAACTTGTTCCATCTTCTTTTCATCATTTTAAAAAGGTTTGCACAAGAATTCCTATGCACAAAAATCACATGGTTATTTAATATGCAATTTTTGTACAGAGTTTTCTGTAATATGTACATTTTTTTCAAAACTACTGTATACTATTTTCCATATGTGCACAACTATGTATACAGTTTTGATTGGGGATATGTATCACAAAATTTGGAAAGCATGAGCTATTAAGGCTTATTGTATTGATATTTTGATGAAGACATTGAAATAGTTCAAGTATTTTTATGCCTTGACCCAGTCATTAATCAGAAATTAATGCAGTCAAGAAATCAGAAGACTAGGACTTGGAAGGGCAGCTGTGAAGAAACTAGACAAAATTCTGAAGTGAAAAGATATATCATTGAATACTAAAGTTAGGATTGTCCATGCCATCATATTTCCAGTTTCTTTGTGGGGTTGTGAAATTTGGACAGGGAAGAAAACCGATAGAAAGAAAATCAATTCATTTGAAATGTGATGCTGGAGAACAGTTCTACGGCCATCCTGAACTGCTAAAAAAACAAATGAATGGGTCCTGGAGAAAATTGACCCTGAGCTGTCCCTAGAAGGCAAGATGACAAAACTGAGGCTGCCATACTTTGGTTACACCATGAGAAGACCTTACTCACTAGAAAACACAATAATACTTGGCAAACTAGGGGGCAGTAGGGAAAAAGGAAGACTGCATTACAGATAGATAGACTCAATCAAAGAAGACACATCCCAGAATTTGCAAGACCTTAACATGGTGGGTGATGATAAGGTAATTTGTAGGTCTCTCATTGATACAGTCACCATATATTGAAGTTGACTTGGCGGCAGTTAACAACAAAAATTTTGATTCAGAAATTGCAAACTAGGACATTAGGTCTTGATAGTGTTGTAGAGTGCTCTTACATTGAAGGTCTGTCTCTCTGTGGATTCTGAAACAAAATGTGATATTGGGGAACTTTTACCTTACACAGTTACAGCACTATGATTCCACTTTAACTGACCTAACTATGACCATTTCCACACTAGGCTGTTACAGTGCTATTATTCCACTTTCAACATCCTATGGAATCCTGGGGTTTGCAGTTTAGGGAGGGGCTCAAAGGCCCTCCTGAGCAATACTGGGGCTTGCAGTTTGAGGAGGCACAAGAGCTCTCTGGATAAAACTTCGAAGTACATCTCCCTAAACTGCAAATCTTAGGGTTCCACAGGAGGAAACCATGATACTTAAAGTACCATTATAATTGTGTAGTGTGTGAAAAGGACCTCAAATATTGCATGAAGGTTAAATCAACGCATCATGCTAAAAGCCTCACCTGTTGGTTAGAGGATGCTCCAGTAGACTGTGGGATAAGGAAATGGGCTTGCAAAAAGAAGGAGAATGGACCCCAAATTAAGCAGAATAACCTCAGACAAATAGGAGGCCAAGGATGAGAGGGCAGGAACTTCCATGAGCTCATAGTTCTCAGCACCTAAGCCATTTTGTTGTAACAATTGAAGGAATTCATTCATAGAAGCCCCATGTTTGGTGGTAGTTGTTTTGTTATATGTATTCATTTAAATCTGGGATATATTATAATTTATAATGTTCTGTTTTTCAATAGTAGCAATAGCTTTATGTATTTCTTCATCAGACAGTATTTTCAGCAGTAAGCACAAATGAAGACCCCCTCAACAGTCCTTGTAGTTCTAGAAATATTGACATCATATTATTCCAGTACAAAATATGTTGTTTGATAAAGACTATTTTTTTCCTCCTTGGATTAAAAAAAAATACTGCTAGTTAAAAGATTTAAACAGCTTTAGACTTGGCACTGTGTTTCTTTTGCGTAAATCCTCATCAAGTATTAAATAATAGTCAAATGTGTCACACAGTATATGATTTACATGACAAAATCAGTAGGGGCCATGTTCGTCAAAAAGCACTCTACAAATCTCAATCATTTCATTAAAAAGTAAAAATATTGAAGCAAAATGGGTTCTTCCTTTGCTGTATTTTGCAAATCCAAGAGCATGGGAAGGATTCAGCACTGAGATCAATAAAACCTACTTCTATGAATAGAATACCTCTTCATTGGCTGATCAAGTAGATGGAACATGAACCAGGTTCTTATGGAAGACAGCATGGAAAACATTGTGGCAGATCTGGATTGTCTATTGCAGTAGTAGTTGTGCTGCAGTAAGTTCATAGCTGTGAAGGTCAGCGCAGTGGACTTCATTGAGGGCATAGTTTGCATGCCAAAGTCTTGAAATTCAATAGGGCTGGGAAAGGCTTCAGTCAGGAACCCTGAAGAGCCACTGCCAATCAGTGTACAGAGTATTGTGTTAGATGACTGGTGAGTTCTTGAGGAATAAACAATTGATGTATCAGTGCCATTTGGTAGTTTGTGGCTAAGCACAGCACCCACATCATAAAATGAAGCATCACTGTTAAGCTGCAGTAGTATCTGTTCATGTACTAGGACGACAGAATGGGATATCAATTTGTTGTTATTCTATATGCGTCTTTGTGCGTGTGAGCCCAACTCCAAAGTACTTCATTTCTCTGCAGGTGACAAAAGTGGACCAGCTATGGTTTGCCTATTGTGGAAGAAAAATATGGTTAATATTGAGTAGTCCCTGGAGAGCTTCAGGTTCTCTCAGATGAAGTTGCACAGAGCTTGTCTTAGCTGGGATGAGTGCCACAAAGCTGCTAAGGAAGGACTATCAAAAATTTGTTTAAGATGAGGAGTGTCCCGGGGGAAAAAAGTGGCAACATCAATTCAGCATTAGCACGGCTAAATACATAGGCATTTTTATCTAGACTTTTAGGACCCTAAGTACACAAAATGGTTGGCTAAGATAGGCAAACTTGTCAGTTTCACTTTCCCTCACATTCAGATATTTTGAATCTCACAGTCTTCCCATCCTGAATATGAATGGACTTGAGAATCTGAATAAGTTCTTATAAAAATGAAACAAAAATATTCATGCTTCACCAACCTCAACTCAGAATCAGTGGTAGTTAGACAGTCCCATTTCACAGAGTTGGTGAATCTCTCTGAACTTTAGCATTAGATTAAGGAACAATCCAAGGAGCTGAACTTATTTGAGGGACAGAGTTCAGCACTTTAGGTAGTTCCTTTAGAGGCTGGATGAAAAACCATAGCAGATTCACTGCATCACAGATGTGGGATTCTCCCACCACCTCTGCCCAGAATTCCCTGTGATGGCCGGTAGCTACTTGGGCACCCATTGCAACATCATTTAAAAACAGTGTAGCAACAGCACTCAAACTACAAGAATTCAAAGGGTCCAAAAGCATGAACATTAAACCAAAGCACCCACTGGCAATCATCAGCTATACCAAGGGTATTGCACAGCACAGAGGGTAAGTGCCATTTTTGCCCCAGCTGCACCCACCCAGTTGACTTCACCAGCATGTTTCAGCATGCCTGAATGGATACTACGTCACTTCTAGCCGCCATTTTGGCCAATTTGCAGACCATTTTTTTTTCTGAGAGGTTTGGAGGGCTCTGGTGAGTTGGGGAAAGCAAACCACCACATTTTCAGGCAGTTTAGTTTATTTTTAGCTAGTTTGGGGCAAAAAAATACCCAAATTTTGCCCTCCCAAATTAAAAACGTTTTGGGCGGTCTGGGAGTTTCGGGGAACTTCTGGGAGGCATCTGAACTTAGGGGTACTAAGAGCTGCACACGACACACAGGGTACACCTTCCCTAACCCTGATTTTGACAGATGTTCCAAGTCACTTTCTTACATCCTAGATCCATTTTGATTTGAGTTGTTTGTTGGCCCTCCCCCAAGCTAAACTCCAGTGTATCTCTAGGTAGTAAAATGTTTCACAACCAAAGGAAGAGGATGGTTTCAGAACAAGTCTGCTTCCCTGGACTAGATTAAGCAAATCTGAGTGGGTCATGTTTTATTCCAACACATTAACACTGGCTAAGTGACAAATAATTTCTTGAAATGGGTGGGGCTGTTTTAGGTTTTTAATTGTAAAACTCTGAATAGACTTCATTCTGCTTCCTTAAATCAGTTTCTGTTGGGGGAAAAGAACAAAACTCTCAATCCACACATTTTATTGGCTTGTTGTTGTGTGCCTTCGGGTCCTTTTCAATTTATGGTGATCCTAAGGTTTTATCATGAAGTTTTCTTAGCAAGATTTGTTCAGAGAGAGTGTGGCTTTGCCTTTCTCTGTGGTTGAGAGACTGTGACTTGCTCAAGGCCACTCAGTGGGTTTCCATGGCTGATTAGGGATTCAGACCCTGATCTTCAGGTTTGTAGACCTGAAGATCAAACCACTATACCACATTGGCTCTCTATATTGGCTATGGAAAAGTCTCAGAGCCCAAGATTCAGCTGGTTTCGGAGGCAGGAGAATTCCTTTGTCCCAGGTGCTATTGCAGTATAGAAAAATTAAACCGTAACTGGTTGAAATTAGGGGACGCTGTTCCTTATTATGAGTGCGAAAACCACCCAGATGGACTACATTGCAGGTCTGCATCATTCTGCAATGGATTGGAATTTTAACCATGGTTACAGACAGGATTTTAAAGCCCTACATTGAAATCTTTGGAGCATACATTTTGGAGTTAGAGTATCATATGAAATAATGTGATCAGCTATTTTTTCTGGTAGTTCCTAATATTCATTTATTTCTGTGCCTAAAAGTGTGGACTTATTTGAAAATGTATGACTCATAGGTACATAAAGTCTTGTTACCAAAAAATTTTCTGTTAGAACATAGCAAGCCACAGTGTTTATATAAATTCCTAAAGCTTTGTTAAAAATATGTGGGTGTATAAAAATTGAGTAATTTTTCTTTCCCATTTGTCCCAATTGTAATGTATGTATATTACAAAATCAGCAATTATTGCTTGTCATCTGTTCTCAAAGAAATATATAACAGCGCACGCGCATACACACACACACACACGTGTGTGTGTGTATGTGTGTGTGCATGTGTGTGCATGCTGTTATATATTTCTGCTATATATATCCCTCTCACACACATCTCAAATACCATTTCTGGCTTTAAATCATAAAAGCGGAATACTCAATTTTTTTATGCAGACTCAAGAAACTCAAATGAAGAATAGACAAAAGAAAACGTTCCCCAAAGCTAAAAGCTTTTCATAAGACCACAGTTAAACTATCCTTCTAAGGCTAAAAGCTTGTAGACTCCCAAATTTAATAAAAATATTATGTGATTAGTATAGGTGTGGGGGAAGTTTCCTTGTTTTTCCTTTTTGTTAACTATGTAATTGATGTGTATTATCATTATTATTTGTACCCATGTGTGTTAGCATGTTTCTAGATTGTTTTTGTATACACTGCAAGTTGTTTTGTTATGTTTGTTTTCTCAGCATTTTTTTTGTATTTCTTCTTTTTTATAATAAAAATATTTTAAAAAAAGAAGAAGAAGAAAGTCAAATAGTCATTGCCATATTTCTTTTTCTTCTTAGCATGGCTGTAATCCTAGAGATCAGAGTTGGTGATCTTGTGACCTTTCAGATGCTGTTGAGGTACGTGTCCCAGCAGCCCTGGCCTGCATAGACTATGGTGAGGAATGATGGGAGCTGCAGCCCCAGAACTTCTCAATGGCACAGAATTCCCATCCCTGCTATAGATTCTTACCTGGAAATAAGTCCCATTGGATTGGGACTTGTATGTGCACAGATTTACACTTTAAGTGGGTATAGTATAAGCTTCTAAGCATGAAATATAAAATGACAGTCCCATAAGAAACAATGAGATCTTTGACACTAAATGCATTTAGGTCAGGATTTTGCCATATCTAGCACTTAAGATGCTAAAATTAAAGGATTTGTGGCTCACTTTTACCTGGAAATCATGCACAGTAATGGGGAAACACTGCCCATACCTCTCCCACACATAAAATGTACAGAAGAGCTGTTCTTGGTTACTCAGTGATGAAGTGAGAACCTCTATATGCCCAAAGCACAGTTGGCTTTAATATTATGTCATATATCCCAGAGCTATTGGAAACATGTTTTTGGCCACTGATACTCGTGCTCTGCAGCTCTAATTATGCCAGAAACTGATGCTTAGGAACCCAAACTGAGTGCTACTGTGCCATAAAATGCAAGAAAGGATGGACTGATGTCTAATCTTACTACTGATATTTTGAAATCTTTTAAGTACAAAGATTCCCATCTTTCTCAAAAAATATCCTCCCTCTCAATTTCACAAGTTCGGTGAGGGGATAATGGCAGTTCTCCAGAAAGCTGATCACTACAGCTCCTGATAAAGTGCTTTACAAGTTCATAAATAAGACTATCATATTCCTTTCTGCATCCCATTGGGAGGGAAATACTCCTTCCTCAAAGATTATTAACATTAATTTTAAGTTACCAGTAACTCAGAAGATAGTGCTAATAACCAAAGGGGCAGGTAATCTATAAACGGCAGTAGATTCCATTGACTTTTCAGCTGAGTTTCGTTCAGAAGTGGTTTCAAACAAAGAAAAGGGGAGTCAACAGGAGTGATGAAAATATTCCTAAAAGTGTGAATGTCACATTTTAATGAATATGATCTACCAACTGAACTATATTTAAATAGTGTGGTATGTGAAATATGAGTTTTCTTCTCCTCTCTTCTCATTTTTCAAGGCATCCCTCAGGTGTTTCATTTTACACTCTCACGTTAGAACATTGTTCTTTCATGGGCATGTTCAGAACTTTCAGATACCTATTAGGACAAAGTGCAGCCAGAACTCTTGCAAGGATATGAAATCAAAGGGCAAATTTTCACACCAGCTCTTATTTTCCCACACAGTTTCCATTTGCACCCTTTTGAACCATTTGAACCAGACGTATTTAATAGGGTCAAATGCCTTAACACTGTCCACACATACCTTGAGAAATGACAAAATACAATATAGATATCCAGGAAATTTCTTGTGCACCTAATTCACTCAGAGGAACTGTAGTGTTAATTAGAGGACTCTCAGAACTATAGTCCCCACAATACTTTTCCACTTCCTAGTCTGCTCTAAATATGACTACATCTGGTTCCAATCCTGTATTCCTGAAGTGATTAACAATAAAATAATAAAATGATAAGACAACAATGCAACAAGGAAAAAATTCAAGTAATTAAAAGAAAAACAATCTTTTATTGCTGTTTAATGTTACACACTAAACAGTAATAAAACATTGTGTTTCTTTTACATGGTCTTTTGGAAACACTGAAAATGAAAGGCAAAAGAAATGCTGTGACTGGTAGCCCAGTCCTATTGCAATTTATGAATCCAAGCTTCTAAAAGAAATTGTTAAAAAATGGAAAATAAGGGTATATGCTGGGCCTCTGTCACACTTCTTTTGCATAACTAAGTCATCAGTAAGTCACAAGTAGTTTCCCAGGAATACTTTGGACAGCAAATCTGTACTGAAATAAACCTTAAGAGTTGACACTAGCTTAATTAAAAAGTGATAAACCTTTTCCCCTAGACTATCACCTATTTGATGTGGTGGGAGATTCAGATTCATGATATTAGGTCATGTCAGAATCACTTCAAAACATATTTTATGCTTATTTGCCTGAATAAGATTATGAAAAGGGTTAAGCCCACTTTACATGAGATAAAGGGCTAGTTCAGAAGAGATAAATACTGTTGTTGTTGTTTTTTTTAAAAAATACTCAACTCTCAACTCTTGTTACATTTTACTTGGCTTGTACCAATCTTTTCTTCTGATATTGTTTGCATATGTTTTAATATCAAAGTATCAAGAGCAAAATAATGTTTACAATCTTTAGCACATTTTTTTCTGTTAGCATGTGTAAAGTCTCTCTTCTGCCAATCTGTCTATGTGTATGCATGCACAGTTCCATTTTTAATACATTAAAAATGTCCATATTATATTTTAGAGGTATTATTTAAACCCGTGAGTTACCATGATGATGTTTTATGACTTTTAATGACTTTTATGTTACTAAGTATAAACGGCTTAAACACACTAATTACAGAATCATGAATACCAAACATTTCACATGCAAAATTTCACCAAAGACTTTAGAAACAGCCTTCCTTTAAAAAAAAAATCGGGAAACTGTTTCCATTGTTATGCTCTATTTTGTTGCTAGGTTTCTGTTACAGCTTCAGCTATATTCTGCAAATATGTTGGGGTTTGTTTTTGTTTTTTTAAAGAACTATGGGTAAAAGCAGGTGATAATTTCCTTTCAATTCATCTTAGAGCAGAATTGACTGATGTTGAAGTTGTATGTGGGGGAAAAGGAAACTGGAAGATCTGTCAACTCCAACAACGCACAACATTAATCACTCTGCTTCCATATCTTGTTCTAGAACTTGTTAGCTCAACCAAGTTCATCTGAAGACAGAACCTCTATAGGATTGGTAGTGGGAAGAGCCAGGTTCAAATCCTCACAGAGTCATGAAAATCACTTGGACTATTTTAAGGGTGACAATCATGCAACTTCACAGTATTTCTCACCATTGGCAATGCTGGCTGGGGTTGATGGTAGAAAATAATCTTTCTGAACATAAATATTTTCTCTGCAGAAAATTCTATTTCCTCCACAAAACATTATGTTTTCTGTGCAAAACAAAGAAAATTGCTAAAAAGAAAGAAAGAAAATTGCTAAAATCATTTGATGCTTTCTTTAGAAGAAAATTACTAATATTATATCACTGTTTAGAATAATTCAGGCCAACCCAATTAAAAAAAGGTTATTGTAGAGCCGGAAAAGGTGTTTAATGGAAAATGTCAATAATGTTCGTAATGAAAGAGTACAATGCTTAGAGTTATTTCTGAATTCGGGAGAACATAACAGAGATGATAAAATTATGCAGAGTGGGGGGAAAGACCCTTACTTCTCAGAATACTAGAATATGGAGGTATGCAGTGACCAGCTGTGGGCTGTGGCTTCTATGTCTTTAGTGCAGTGAATCCACTCAGAGTGATATCTGACATTTAAATAAGCTATTCAAGGGGCTAAACTCTAGCTCCCAGACAGGTCCAGTACTTTGAGTAATCAGGAGTGGATATCCCATCTCCTGATATGGAAACCATCATATATGAATGGCAGGAAGGCCAAATCAAGGCTAATTCAGGGCAGATAAAACACAATGCTGCACACATCACCAATTCTGATGGCATTAAGGGGAGTTTCAATGATTATCAGAGAATAAATGCATCAGCGGCAACTAGTCACAATCACTGGAGGCAGCATTCCCCTGCATACCAATCACAGTGGAATCACTGTGGAGAACACACAGAAGATAGCACAACCACCACCACCAGGTTTGGTCTCAAGAATGGAGGCATGGGTGAACTGTAGAGATCCATTTATCTAACAATATGCTGGTTCAGATGTCAACATTTAAACTGAGCCATCTGGCACTGAAGCAAACATACAACTTATCATTTATAAGCTATTTTAGAAAAAGGACCCAGCAACAGCACACAAAAACATACAGCAAATCACAGGAGTACACTAGATATATTTTAGCCAGCCACTAAACAGCAGTCATTAAACCGTAAGAGAAATTTTCTAAGCAAGTACTAAGACAAAACTATTCATGTTCAAACTTTCCTTTACATTTCAGATTGATATTGTTGTTAGTAGAAAGTGCCAGTTAATCAGTGATAGGATTAGAGTGCACTGGAAATGCTTAACTTGCTTTTCTTTGAGTTCCTTATTAACTTTGTAGCTTCTACAATTTTGTTTGGTTTTGGATACCTTTTCTTTGGCATGGCTATATCTCTCTTTGGCCTCATAGTCAACCTCTGATCTTTCCACATCAAAAGTGACTGCCTTCTTAACCTGCTTGTGGGCTTCTCATAGGCCCTTTCCGCACCTTACCTTTTTCCGGCACTGGGGTGTGGGGATAGCGCGAGCAGGCTCTGGCGAGAGGCTCTCACACCCTTGCTGCTTCAGCTCCACACGAGCTGCCTGCTCACACAAGAGCCCCACCTCTTCCTTCCGCAGTGCAGCCTGGGAGTTTCCCAGGCTGTGCTGGGGGAGGAAGTATGACTGGCGCGGCTCCGGAGGCTCCGCATGCCAGGTAAGTGCACACAGGGCCCAGGAGCAATGCACAATTGCGCACCGTTTTTGGCTTCCAGCCAAAAATGAAAAGGTGCGCAATCGGCGCCTGCTAGCCCCTGAAGCATCGTGCGATTGTGACTGCGTTGTGCAGATCGCTCCTTACAATCACGCGATGCTCCAGGCACCCTTTCGCATGGCAAATGCCATGCGGAAAAGGCCAAAAGCTTCTGTTGAGCTACTATAAGAAACATCTTTATGGACTAGACAGGCCTTTGGTCTGCTCAAGCAAGGTTGTATTTTGGTGGCCTAATTGCTTCTATTAGGCTGTCAGATGACAAATGGAATGGGCCAAAAGCATACCAAACAGGTTTAAAATATAACTTCTTGTATGTATTCCAGTGGTTCTGGGTGTCATAGGAAGAAATATACCATAGGTCTGATTGTTCCATTTCTTTTTTCATCCCATGCCTGTTTGCCATTCTGTTCTTATTTCATATAAAATGGAGTGGGTGACAGCTATGTCTAGAAAAGGGTCTCAACTACTGTGGATAAATCAATCCATCACACGTGCAAGAAAAAAAATCTGCCATGAAACTTAATCACTAAAGGTCATGTCGGGGAGCGAGGAACAGATTAAATTAGCATAGTATTAGATATGGAAAATGATTTCTGTCAAAATCATCTTTACCACAATTATAATATGTTAATTACGTATTTCATTAAGGAAGTTGATTATGGTTCACAGATGAAATCATGCAGACGAAGACACCTGGAAGGAAGCACTAGAGCCTGAAGTTACGGAGCGAGGTGGGTGGGGGGCATTGTGTGTGAGTGTGCACACACAGACAGACACACAGGTGCTGTTGCAATTTCATGTCCCTAGAAGAAAGCTCCTACCAGCTTTCATAAAGGAATACTAATGGGATACTCAAATATTACCGTGCTCTTCCAACAGAGGGACTTGTGAGCTCTGTACTAATCAGAAACAGGTCAGAGCTCTTAAGGATGCCCTCTATATAAGTGCTACTGAAAGTGCTGGTCCTGCTGCCAGTACCTGAGGGCCTTCCAGGAAAAATAAAAGACATGATTGCAGCCAATGGGCACAAATACAGTAACAGTCAGTGGTATACTCAGTGGAAAGAGTGAGTCCCCAACATCAGATAGCTTAAGCAGCATTGCTCTATATTCTTAGATTTTACTGATCTACCTTTACTGCCTTTCTTCTTCTCAGCTGCCCATGGAGGATGTGGCCTGAAGAGCCTAATTTGATTTTCCACCCCATCTTCCCAAACCATCTGAAGGCATACTGTGTGACTGTAACAATGTCACTACTCCACCTTTTTCTTCTGAATGTTTCTTTAAAAAGCACCTTTGCCATTTGAAGAAATCTGTGAATCTGAAAGATTTCAGAGATTTTGTGCCTTTTTGGACAGGCCCAACAAAGGATCTTTCACATGGCTGTCATATCAGAGATTGCTCACAGGAGGGGCGGTGAATGTCAGGCAGCTGCTTATGAATTCCTGTTGATCCCAATGGCTGCTTACAGGTAAGTGGGGTTTGGGGGTGGGCCACACTGGAATTCACAATGTAGCAACATTCTTTTCGTTCTCCTTAGCACACCATGGTCGTATAGGATTCCAGCAAGTGATAGTGTCAACCCTCCCAAAAGGTAATTACTATGATAGTTTTAGGTTTTTTTCTTAAAGGAATGCTTTACTTTCCTATTCCTCAGAAATAAACAGTGACACATGTAGTTCAGTTACTTAAAAACTATGATCACTGCTGGCAGTGTTACAAGCCAGTGCCCTGTAGTAGAAGGCATATTCTTTTCTCCTCCGCTGCTGGAGCATCAGCAGATCATAAAGCAGTTGCATGAACCATGGAGAGAGCAATCAGTTCTTGAGTTATGGGATTTTCCTTCACCACCACTTAGTTATGCCACACCCCATAGCCACAAAAGAAGAACCTAGAGTATTATTTTCCAAAAATAATTTGTTACCTAACTTGTTTGGCAGCACAATTTACAGCTTGTTATCATTATCATTGGAACAGTTCCAAGAATGATTCATTAAGGTTCTTGTTAGCATTTACCTTCAATATGCAAGGTGGCCATGCTTGTGTGTTCTCTGTCTTACTGCAGGTGTGTTAAAGTCAGGCATGCATGCTTTCTATGGTTCCTAGAGTGTTCCATTAACAATGGCAAAACAGTCCAGACACCAGCAGATGTGGACAGCTGCCCAGCATCCAAGGGCCACATGTGGTCCTTTTGAAGGGCTGCTCCTCTGCTATGCCCCATCCCTCCCTTTTTTTTTTTACTTTAAAAACACTCAGAATGTCCTCTAGTATCCTCTGGGGGAGCAATGTCACCAGTTTTTGAGACACACATCCAGTGGCGGAGCTTGGGGGGGGCAGGAGGGAGAGTGGCTATGGTGTGAGAGGTGTGGCCACTGTGCATGGGGGCATGGCCAGGGGACATGGGGGTGTGGCCAGGGCATGCGGGAGCATGGCTACAGGCTGGGATGCCCCAAAAACATTGCCGCCCAGGGCAAACTGCCCTCCCGCCCCCCTACGTGACTGCACGCATCCCTGGGTTGTATTTAAAAGCCCTTTTAAAACCAGTAAGCAATCTAGTGTTGGGGGGGGGCAATCCCCAGGGCCCAAAACAGCCTAGAGAGGAGAAAATTGCCACAATTTCCACCCATGCCTCTTACTGCTTTTGAATAAAACAGTAGAAATAAAAGTTGGGTCCAATGTGAAATGTGTGTCATGAGTCACACTTTCCCCATTGCCACAGTGCAGGTAGTATGAGAGAAAGCTGCTCACACTTCCTGTAGTCTGAAGAAGCAGCAGTTGGAGAAGCTATAGGGAAGTTTTATTTAAGCAAAAATGAAGAAATGAACATGCACACCTTGGCAATCTCACATATTGAACAAAAGCCCTTACAAATAACAGTTATTCCCCATTGTCTATTATTCATATGGGAAAAGGAATGCTTACGGAGTACACTGTGTTATCCTTCGAATTCATATCATTAGCCCTTGTTCCTTGAAAAAAACAACTACATGGATCAGTAATGTTGCTTTTTATCATGCTATTTCCAAGTGCAGTATAAAACTAACTAAAAAATTATGCTACAACAGGAGTAGAATAACGCCCCCCATGTTACAATCCAAATGTAATGTAATGTTGTACTCTCCGGCATTTCACAGCTGAAAACCAGGACATATATGGCAGAAATTATTAATGAGGAAGAAGAAACAAGGTAGGAGAGAATGTAGTGGTCTACTTTTGCCTGAGCCTATGGGGAAGGACAAGAGTCCACTCCTCCTCTCCCTTCCCCTCTGCAGAGTTAGCTCAGTGCATTTTGTATTTAGAACTCAGATTTCTCCAATAGAAGTAAGCTGAGGACAAAAAAAGGGAAAGTGAAAGGAGGAGAGGGAAACGAGGACGTTTTAAAAGCAGCTGAAACAGTGGGATGGCAGATCATTAAATGGGACTGACCCAGCCAAATTGGGACCGTTGAAGAGTATATAATATGAAGGATGTGTCAAAGTCCTTTACATGATTGGCCCTTAAATTCTGAGGAACTGAAATCACAGAATCACACCCATGGCTTCTGATTTTCACCAAAGACTCAGAGCTGGCAGTAAGAACCAGGATAAATGAACAAGCCTCTCTGTTCATTGCAGCTGACCTTACTTCCATGTAAGCATGCATAGGACTGGTGGCTAAACATTCTCACTGATGTGAACTTTAGTATGTATGTTCACATGGTGATGGATCGGAAGTAAGGGAGAAGCTATAATATGATGAGATAGCAATTCTAACAAAAATGGATCCAGAATAGAGTGCCAAATTATGGGACATTACTGTCCCTACAAAAATAACCTAGTGATAGACCTAGAAGGAAAACATACAAGTCTTAGTCAAATATAATTACCTCATTCTAGTATTTCTTATTGAGCATGAATGTGTCAATGCAAGTGTGCCCTTCTTCTGATAGATTTTGCCACAAAGAATAATCATTGTGGGAATTAAAGCACAATTGTCAAGAAAGACTTGGTCATCATGAGAGAGATCATCATGTCTCATCCAACTGTCCTTTTGCTTTCCAGCAGTAATTACTTCAGTAATTAATCTCTGTCATTTAACTGTATTACATTTTGAAAAGAGAAAATGGAAGAAAGACCTGTTTCCGACTAATTTACATCACAGTTTAAAATCCTAGAACAGGGCAAATCAAATGTCAAACTTTAGCCCTCTTGTAGATTTCTAAAATAGTCTCATTCTGACATGCCTTGTGAACAGAACGAAAGTTAGTTAGCTTAAATAATCTCAATAATATTGCTTTAGTATGGAAGACTCTAATTCTTCAGCATCATTTATATAGCTGTGATTTTCAGTAAAGAAAGGATGGTAGCATATAATATATGGGAACTGCCTATACTGGGAATTTAACTCATTTTGTAACAGCATATCCCCAAGTATTAGTTTGGCGCCACCAAAGAGTTTATTTTGAGATAATACAGCAAACTCTTGCAAATAAAATCTTCCAAGCAGAAATTGTACTCCTTACATAGTGGAGAAATCATAGCGAGTTGTAGTTAGTCATCAAGATAGTCATTTGTCTGTGAGTAACGCACCCCTGCCCAACATCTTTTGATGGTAAAGAACCAGAAGTGAAGTAAATATTTAATCAGTTCAACATGCACAATGGGTCTCCTGTATTTCAAAATGAACCCTAGTCATTGAACAAGTAAAGAGATACAGTATATGCCCCTTGAGTATCACTCCTGGGGGAAAAGCTATAGTTTAGACATAGGGCATGCAGAAGACCACTGGTTCATCATTTCTAAGGAGGGATGGGAATGGCCGTGGTCTCAAGCCTCATAAATTAATGTGGATGTAGCATATCTCGATTTCAGTAAGGCCTTTGACAAAGTTCCCCATGACATTCTTGCAAAGAAGCTAGTAAAATGTGGGCTGGACAGAGCTACTGTCAGGTGCATCTGTAACTGGTTGACTGACCGTTCCCAAAGGGTGCTCACCAATGGCTGCTTTTCATCCTGGAGAGAAGTGACTAGCAGGGTGCCACAGGGTTCTGTCCTGGGCCCAGTGCTGTTCAATATTTTCATCAACGACTTGGATGAAGGAATAGAGGGCATGCTCATCAAATCTGCAGATGACACCAAACTGGGAGGGGTTGCTAATATGCCAGAGGTCAGGATCAAAATTCAAAATGACCTGGACAGATTGGAGAGCTGGGCCAAAGCTAACAAAATGAAATTCAACAGAGAGAAGTGTAAGGTCCTACACTTAGGTAGAAAAAATGAAATACAGAAATATAGGATGGGGGACACGTGGCTGGATGGCAGTGCGTGTGAAAGGGATCTAGGAGTCTTAATAAACCACAAGCTGAACATGAGTCAGCAGTGTGATGTGGCAGCCAAGAAAGCCAACGCAATTCTCGGCTGCATCAATAGGAGTATGGTGTCTAGATCGAGGGAGGTACTGGTACCACTCTACTCTGCTTTGGTTAGACCTCATCTTGAATACTGTGTCCAGTTCTGGACACCCCAATTCAAGAAGGACATGGTCAAGCTGGAGCAGGTCCAGAGGAGGGTGACCAAAATGGTGAGGGGCCTGGAAGCCAAGCCCTATGAGGATAGACTTATAGAGCTGGGTATGTTTAGTCTGCAGAAGAGAAGGTTAAGAGGGGACATGATAGCTATGTTTAAATATTTGAAGGGATGCCATATAGAGGAGGGAGAGGGCTTGTTTTCTGCTGCTCCAGAGACCAGGACAAGGAGCAATGGATTCAAGCTGCAGGAAAGGAGATTCCACCTGAACTTCAGGAAGAACTTCCTGACACTCAGGGCTGTCCGGCAGTGGAATATGCTGCCTCAGAGTGTAGTGGAGTCTCCTTCCTTGGAGGTTTTTAAGCAGAGGCTGGATGGCCATCTGTCGGGAGTGCTTTGAGGGTAGTCCTGCATGGTAGGGGGTTGGACTGGATGGCCTGTGTGGTCTCTTCCAACTCTACATTTCCATGATTCTACGATTCTATGAAATCCACTAATAGACAGAGCAGAGAGCCATACTGAGTTAGTTGGACGAATGGTCTGACTCAGTAAAAGACTGCATCTTATATTGGGTTATTTGCATTTAATACTTGAATAGCCCTGATCCAACTGTTGATGCGCACAATGCTCATAGCTCCATATGCACAGCCATGCCAACTAAGCTGTAACTATGCTGGTCAACTGTTTGGTACTGTCAATGAAGTGAAGAAAACAAAATGCAATCCCTGTTCCTTCTCCTGGGCAAATGTGAATACCTCACTTATTTTACAACCATTCTCAGGCCCTTTAAGCACCTTACCTTTTCTCAATGTGGGTGCACGGGGATCACGCGAGAAGCCTCTTGTGAGAGGCACCCGCATCCTCTCTGCTTCTCCTCTGTACCAGCTCTGTGCTGGCCGGAAGGAAGCGTGAGGGCTCCGCCTCTTCCTTCCACAGTGCAGCCGGGTACTTTCCCAGGCTGTGCTGGGGTAGGAAGTGCAATGGCCACGTCTCTGGAGGCTCCACATGCAAGGTAAGTGCATGTGGGGGCCAGGAGCAATGCGCAATTGCACATCATTTTCATCAAGAAGTCGAAAATAATATATTGCACGATTGCTGCCTACTGGTCTCAGCAGCATTGCGTGATTGCAAGGACGTCATGTGAAATGGTCCTCGCAATCACGTGACACTCCAGAGGCCATTTTGCATGAGAAATGGCCTCAGTCTGGCTGGAATAGGATAGAATTAGGAGGTTGCATTTGGAGGTTGAAGTTGGAGAATATGGAGGCTGCAGTTTTATGGTGGTGGGAATAATTTCCAAGAGTGTGCCATGAAGATAAAAGTGGAGAGAATATAGGTGTAGTTCAAGATAGGTCTTAATGAGAGTGGCTTAAATTCTCTTTTAGTCCTGAGTTGAGTATACCCATTAAATTTATTAATTTAATCAACCTGTCAATTCACCATTCAACAATTGATTGAATGAGTCTGCTCAAAATTGAGACTAACCAGTAGAATGCCAGCCAACAATTTATTTACTAAGGCTATGCAAGTTTTACTGGCGTTACTAGATCACACCTGTGTAGTACCCACACAGAAGATGACTTGAGAACTCTCTGCTTATTTCTTCCTTGCATACAAGAACAAATGGCCCCCCGTTGGCAAGATTATAGGAGGTTTGTACATTCATCATTTTTCAACTATTATTATAGGACTTTGCAAAAAAAAAAAGTTTATGCAAAAACTTTTCTGCAATCCTCCTCATAAAAACATGGTGTGTGTGTGTGTGTGTGTGTGTGTGATGTGTAAAGTTTTTTTTTTCTAAAACATTCCCAAAATGATGCAGTGATTAAACATTTTTTCAACAAGGTGGCCTGAAATGTCTAAACTGAGGATGCAAACCTTGGCACACATCTGCTTTGGATATTTGCACATTATTTTAACGTTCATAAAAATCTATCCATGATAAGAAGCCTATGTGATCATTGAAGAATGTAGGAATGGTCAGCCCTCCACACTTGTGGGTTTCACTTTTGTGGATTTGATTATTCATGGATTATTTGCTGTCACGTCTGCTGCCTCCCTATGCCATTTTTAATAGGGATTGCTAGCCTCATAAAACAGAAACTGCAAAGGAGGCTTGTAAGTCCCTAATAAAATGGTGTGAGGCAGCAGTGGAGGTGGCAGTAAGCCCCACCAGCCACCTACTTCTGCCTTGTGAAGGAACCCTGATGTCTCAAAGGAATCCATGGTGCGTTGAATATGGTGATCATACTTTTTTGTGTATTAAATGTGGTTTGGGAGGGCCTAGAGTTATTCACATTTTTTTCACTTTCCCAGGGTCCTGTGCCCCTAACCCGAGCGAATGAGGAGGGATTACTGCATACCTCAGTTAATGAAGTAGATGTGTTCCTGAACATTACTTCTTGAAGATAAAATTTGATATCAGAGAGCAAATAACATGGGGAGAAAAGGAATGGGTTCCTGCACCAAATAAATGAAGAACAGTTCATCATGACCCAACAAACTCTTTATTCAAAATTAAAAATATGTACATGTAAAATGAAAGAACCAGTCAGGCAAGTCTTGTGTAAATAAACAAAAATATTCTGAAGCTTCTAGAGAAGACTTGAAAGTTTATTCTAAAAGGTATCCAAGATTATTTTCTTTTCTTGTCACCAATCTTCAGTAGTTTGATGATTTCCATTTTGGCAATCAGATCTATAGTTGTTTTTTTTTTGCTTTTTTTAAAAAAAACATGCTGAGGGTAGCTGGTGAGAAAGAGTTACTTGTTTTTCCCTTTTCTCTCTGTTTTGCTGTTCACCCAGGGATTCTGGAAGCAGCTGCTGGCCTATTAAAGCAAGCACACAGGTCCAAAGTAGGATCTGCTAGAGCCGAATCTCATCCTTTCCCAGTTCAAGCTTTTTTTTTTCTTCTTTTTTTTTGTATTGCAAATAGCTAAATGAATGAATCAAATCACGGAATCATGGAGCTGCAAGGGCATCATGGGCCACTGAGTCCAACTCCCTGCTCAGTGCAAGATCTCTAGCTAAAGCATCCCTATCAGGCAGCTGTCCAGCCTCTTTTTGAAGATCCCCAGAGAAAGACACTCCACCACTGCTCTAGGCAATTGGTTTCTTTGGCAAACTGTGTTTACCGCCAAGAAGTTCCTTCTAATGTTCAGTAAAAATCTGTAACTTCAAACCATTAGACCTGGTTTTGCTTTCTGGGGCAACAGAAAACAGGCCTGTTCCCTCCTATCTATGACAGTCCTGGAGGTATTTAAAGAGTGCAACACCACCCCTTAGTCACACTGCCATCCTGAGGCACTCCACTTGAGACCTCCTTCCAGTTTGAACAGCACTGTCTGAGCACAGTTTTCCAGCCAATTCTGGATCCATCCGACAGTGTTCCCATCTATGCCACACTGAATCAGTTTGCTAATCATCATATTATGGGGACCTTTTCAAATGCTTTTCTGGAATCCAGGTACATGATATGCACAGCATTCCCACCCACCCCCCCAGCCCCCACCATTTTACTAAACTTGCGACCTAGTCAAACAAAAGCTGTGAGATACATGCCACGGACATGCTGCTGCAGCCTGACACTAAAAGTCTGTGTTTCTCTAACCCTTCTTCACCATCCCCCAATGCCAATGATACTAAAAAATGTCCAGCCAGGCAGAGGACAGGGAGGAAAAAGGGAGCTGGGCACGCATAAAGATACTTTGTAAAAAAGACTTCCTTTTTCAGAGGCTTTGTTAACTGAGGCATACCTGTATTCTAGTTTTGGATTTGACTGAACATCATAAATTTCACTTCACAGCAGATATACCATTGCAAAGCCATATCAAGACACAGCTGGATGATTCTTAGAAAGAATACATCTGTAATAACTATACTATCTATGTCAATTCAGTAACTGATCAAGATGCCAACTATACTAATGGGAACAGCATCAGTAATATGTTCTCTATATAAGAAACCCACAAAAGCCATGCAAATGCTGTCTTGTAGAAAAATGCAACATTGAGTCAGAACTTGAAAAAGTTACTGCTTTTCTTGGTGACTTACAGACTCAACTAGACAGCATTGTCACTGGCATACCATGTAATTTCAGCTTCTGGACTTCCCATGTTAATAAGACTGGTGAGCCCAGTGAGCATTCCCCATTGCTAACAACCTCACATGATCATGAGCATGGATGAGCATCTGACCAAGACATTCTATGTGCTGAAAAATAGCTATATATTTTTATGTGAATATAAGAGCCTAAATCTAGCAGCTAGTCCCAGTTAGATCCAATTACTAAATTGTTGGTCAAAATTTCAATAAATTGCATAGATTCATTGGGTCTTCTCTTCTTGGGACTTTCAGCTGAATTTAGGTCAAAATGACCTTACCCTTTCTTTCTCATTAGTTTTAACAACAAACATGCCCTCTCCTGGTGTTTCTGTCTAATGCCTGAGAAGTAAAAGCAAAACCTGAAGCTGAATTCAGAGTGAGACCTTGATACCCATATTTAAATATTGCCTAGGCATAGACAAATCAATCCATTTCTGTCTGGGACAATTTCACACAGTGATTCCATTCTATCATATTTCCACATCAATATATGGCTTGTTTTTTAAAAAGAAAAAGAAAAAAAAGAAAAGAAATATCTGAAAATCTTTCAATTTTCAGTTTTCAAAACATACTTTTCACAAAATCTACATTTCCGATGCTTTTTATTCTCAGCAAGCTTCTCTGTAAGCATTTCAACTGAAAAAAAATATTTTATGCATTTTTTGGAGTTTGTCCCAACAAAATGCAGGAAAGAATGACTGCATTCCACCCTTATATTAGACTGGGAAGCAGGAGTCAAATAGGTTTGTTTTAAAATGGTGGATAAAACTGAATGCTTATGCCACATTTTCTGAAATCTACTCTTTTTCCTCAACTGAAAGGGTTCACATTCTTCCTACTCAACAAAACCTTAGGACTGATGTGGTCAAAGTATGTCCTAGGTATGTATGTGGTTCCCAGGGCTGTTTTTACAGCTTTTGGTGCTTCCAGATTACCCTTTCAGTGATCCAAAAGTGATTTGTCTTTCCTGATAGCCTCCAAGAGTGGTAATTCACCATTTAAATTGGTGGTAAACCCCACTTGGTTTAACATTAAAGGATACTAATTTTTCAAAACTAGAAGTAGACTTCTGACCAGTTCTAGGGTGTTGGTTTGGTTTGTTTCAGTTTTCAAAGTCTGCGCAGTCCATGGAGAACCAAGGCTAGAAAAATGGCTCCTGGCTCTCCCCACTCCTGATCTAGAGCGTACCAAGAGGCTGCTTCCTACAACAGTCAAGTTAGCAGTAACCGAATAATTCATTAACCAATACAATTACTATTTGACTGACTGAGTGACTGATTTTCTTTCCATAGCAGACAGCTCCTTTCCACTGTGTTTCCAGACACTTTGACATACTGCAAGAGCTTCCCACAAGAAAATACTGTATGAATGAAGTATGTGCAGTTCTTTAGACTCCAAGCAATAATAAAGGAATGGGACAGTGGGACTTGGGACAGCATACATTAGAATCAGGTGACAGTAAAGCTTATTCCTAAACAATTAGAGATATAAAGTGTCATAGTCTCAGTTTTGTTACTGTACTGTCGAAGTAGGCATTTGGCCACCCAGATGTCAAGGAACTACAGCTACTACTAGCTGCATTTGCTAGGATTAATTGAATATGGAGACCAGTAGCATCTAGATAGCGGCAGATTTCCCACCTTGATGTATAAAAAGCGGAGATAACAGATGAATGTAAAAAAGAAAGATGAAGGCAAGTTAAAGTAAAAATGATTAGAGAAGGATGACTCTTCTGTCTCTTTTAGGATTTTGGATTCTTCCAAGTATAGCAGTGTAAGGCATAACTGCCATTTGCTAACTGACTGTACTAAAGAAATTATGCTAAACTTTACTGACAGTGAGGTTTTGGGATTGTTAGTTAGAAGACAGAAGAATCCCTGAATGCAATATTAAAAATACACAACATAAACACCGGTAAGCATTACATATAGTAATCCTCCCTACTCATTTTAAGTTGTTTGTTTGGGAAACTAATTACAGGATGTTCGTGGAAAAACAGGCACTTAACACCATTCAAAGTTTCTGCTGTAAGTATGCTGCAATTTCTCTGGTCTGCAACAAGAGGCTATAGAGTCTGCATGTTCGTTCTGGGAAGGGAAAGAGAAGGACCGGGTCAAGGTGATTGAGCTGTAGTGGAGATGGATTGTACAATCCCTCCTTTCTGATGAGAGCAGACTTATGCTCTGCATATGTACATGGAAAAATCTCCCAGCAATTGGCTGACTAAGTGAATATATATTAGCGAGCAGTACATAAAAAGGCTATGAGGTTTTCATTAACCAGAACTGACTGATGCTTAAGTGCCAGGTTTCTCTGACTGTCGGTTTCTCCCCCCAATATACACACCCGCCACCCCCCCACCCCAGTTCTACCATGGCTTCTTCCTCCTCTCAGTGCTAGCTTGTTATCTTTTCACACTGGACTTTTCACACTGGGGTCTGCCTCGCCCCCTCTTCTCCCCAAATCAGAGATCAAAGGCTGCATTTGTAAAGCAAATAGTTGGAGAGCTACAGCGGGTTTGATGAAAACCCACTCCAGGCCTCTTGGGAGATATTACCTTCCTCATTATTCCACTGATTGGCCTTATTTCATCCAAGGATTACTGCACATTCTCCTGACGGCTGATGAGCAGCTTCATGAATATACAAAATAATCCGACGGCACTGGGCCAGCACTGATTATTATTGTGGAACTCGGAGGAGCTGCTTCAAATGAGTTGCTGGAGACTGCAGAGCTCTTCCTCCCCATTTTCCATCTGATTTTTACCACAAGGATCCTTATTAGGCTATTTTTCACGTATCTGTAAGGGAAGCACAAAGAGAGAGAGAGGGAGAGAGATTGCATCTAGTTAAAAATGATCAGGGAATTCTGGGTACCAGATGTTTTTTGCTTAATATTGCAAAATGGCTTTTATTAGATTACACTAAGCACTTACTAACTACAGTTAAACTGCTTTGCAGAGAAACCTGATGGGAATGCTGCCCTAAATAGCTTCTTCTCCCCCCCCCCCCCATCTTTCCTTTTTTTGGTACACATTTATGCTTCTTTGTCCCTGTCTGTTGCACAATTGTCTGCGGCTCCGAGCATTGAGGAACCAATATGAGGCAAGATGCGTTAAAACTGATGAGCTAGTATCATTTACACATAACATGCATACTTTTTTTAGTGAAAGAACCAGAATGCAATGTTGTTAATAAAATAATAAGAACGCAAAGATGTTCATTTTCAATCTTTTTCTAGCATAAACAATGTTGATAGAAAGTACGGGCGATAGCTGCAAAACCAGAGTTAATACCAGGCCTTTTGTTTCTTAGTGTACAAAATAAGTCCTTCACCTCTGGGAAAGCTGCAGCCCTCTGGCTGTATACTGACAGTAACTAAATTGTGGCTGAATCTACATGAGGGCTGTATTCCAGCTCCATTGCATATTATCCCTGCCCTGGTTTTACCCTTTTACTGCCACATACACAACTAAAATCAGTTCAGAAAGCCACAAAGGACTCCCTTTATGTAGCCACATCATGCAAGGGGGTGTTTCTGCTGTGTTCATGTGTTTGCTGCATTGGTTTATGTCCTGTCGCATGATTGCAGTTGCTGTGGGGGTTTTTTTGTTTTTGTTTTTATTTCCACCATGCCTGTACATATTTGCATGTTTGCTTAATCAGATAGCCTTTTTCTGTTTTCCCATTTGTTCTGATTGCCCACCTGTCCTTCTATAAAGTGAAGCCAGTAGACCAGGAGAGGTGAAATGCCAGCCCATGTATATGTGCAACGGTGTGCATGAGAAGGTTCACATACAAACACAAAATTAAAAAAAAAAGAAAAAAGAAAGGCACCTTTTTTGAGTGAAAATACGGACATGGAGCTACTCTTCTCCTCATCCTCTCCATTTTCCCACCCCTGATTCCATCATGATATCAGTTCGAGAGGTCAAACCACACATTTTAAAAACCCGGTTCTCCCTCAAAACAGCAGAGTAAAATGGAGTGATTTTTTTTAAGCCCCTTAAAGCCTCCAGGCATTGAAAAGAAATGTTTTCACACTGGAGGGAGAGGAGTGTAATGTGTTCCAACAGGACTGGGATTGAGTTAAAGGATGCATTATTTAGTACATGTAGATTTGGCTTTAGATAGGAATCCATATTCTTCACATAAGTGCTGAAATGAGGCAATGGGTGAACCTAGACCAGCACTAGAGCTCTGGAAACCACATACACAGCCGGAAGTGCTTTGAAAGGGGTATTTTCTTTCCTTTTTTGGATGGTCACCAGACACAATGGAGAAACTGCTGTGTTATCTTTCAGGGAACTGATGAGCAGCTGTGGCACACTCTTCCAGAAGAATTCAGGGTGTGTACATATTTAGATCTAGCCCACACTAGAACTGTTTACAAATGTAGGCCTAGCATTTATCCATGCTCATATGCAAGCAACCTAGATCACCTTCTTGTGTTATGACCATGGTTTACAAGATCAACATTGATCAATACGTCCATATGTTGTTAAGTAAATATGAGGAACCCACAGCACTTGATGAGGTCTATATTCATTCCAACATCAACCTTTTAGAAGCAGTCTTAGGCTATTTCTGCACTAGAGTGGAGGAGCGTTTCACCATGAGTCATGAGTGGTGTTTTTACTTTGACTTACCCCAATTCCTATCTGCACGCCCTCCAGTTTCTATTGAAGTAAAGCAGAGAAAATAGTTTGTAGCTTCCACGTTGTCAATTCTTGTGGAAATTGGCTGATTGGCCAATTTTTTAAAAAAAGTTGTAGAAACCATTGCTACGTTTTAGCGCAAGTGGTGTGAATCAATGTAACGCTTCTGCATGTAGCAGAATGCAGCAGAAATGATTTGGGTGGTTTACATTAGAGTTTTTCCATTTTTCAATTCATTGATTTAACGTTGATGTTAATCACACCAAGACCTAAATTCATGCTGAACCAAGGAGGACAGAATGACGTCAAACTGGTTTAATGTGCAGATGTAAAAGCGATAATGCGATGCTACTGCGATGTATCAGCCTTGTGTGGAAAGGGCCTTAGAGTGCATCTGCACTACTGTTTTACCATAGCTTGCTAACACTTTAACTGTCATGACTCCATCCTATGAAATCCTGGTTGAGGTACATAGAATTCCCTGCTAAAGAACTGTAGTACACTCCCCCTGAACTACACAAGAGAATTCCAAGTATCTCTCCAGATTAAAAATTTCATAGTTTCACAGGATGGAGCTGTGGTGGATAAACTGGTATCGAACTACTGTTAACTGTATATTGTGGGTTCGTTGTTAGTGGAAGCTCTACCCATCCAAAAAGGAGTTCCTCGCATTATCCTGGCAATGCTTGAAAGAGCAGTCCTTCATTCCATATTGCCCTCCAATGTGAGAATCTATTCTAAAGTGTGTTAAGGCTAGATAGCCTAGAAGTTATCACAAAAACTACAGAAACATTTTCACACTTGACTTTTGCTTATTTTTTGTCAACAACTACAGTAATTTTTGGTTTTGTTGTTGCCCTGCATTTTTATAGTGATTTTGAATGTTCAAAACTCTCTGCATTTATATCATGTCCCAACCCTTGCGTCAACCCTATACGGTAAGTCTGTATTATTCTAGGTTATTAGTCATACAGACTGGGTATTCTGGGAGCTGCCATAAATAAATAAATAAATATAAAAATAAAAATCCAAACATTCTTAGCTTCAACACTGCACCAGATCTTGTCCTGTATTTTGTAATAACCCACATGAAAGAAATAGCTAAATGTGAATGATCCCTGCTATCTTGAACCACTTTAGCCTCAGCATTATTTGGCCAGATCCACAGTATTTTCAATGCAGTGAAAAGATGTGAAAATGTGTTTCATTTCTTTTGAGAATGACATGCAGTCATTTCACTTCAAACAGGTCACTATCTCAGCTGCTGATTCTTCCTATCATCAAACAAGATGATACATTTTTAATGTTTTTTTTTTTTTTTTGCAGTGTTCCGCCAAGTGATGCAAGATGTCTGTTTGTCATATACATGATTTTCCTCATTCCGATACCTTGTGTTTAGCATACTCAGTTTTGTGATTGGTCATGGGAAGGTAAAAACATTGGAAATACTCAGTTTGTGAGTCTGATTGCTGAGGTATGTATCTCTGAGGAAATCCTGCTGTTTACAGGAAAATAGTGTGGGGGGTGGGAATATTCTCCTTTACACCTAATTTGATTCTCTATATCTGTGTACCAAGTTAAATGAATGCCTTCAATCATCTGACATGGTTAAAAATAAATCCATATCAAAATAATGCTTATTATTTTCTTGGTATTATCAGTGTGAATGGTGCTTCCATCCTCCCCTGTTTAACTCCACGTCATTTAAGAACCTTAGAGGGCATGAGCTTGAGAACAGGCCTTTCCCATGGTAGCCATGTCATGCATCTATGGAACCCTCACCTGGCAGACTGACATTTTGCAAGGGTGCAATACAAAAACACTGTCAGGCTCTTAGATTCTAGAAATAGCCTGGCTGTGAAACCAAGGTACTTCTGGGTTACTGGGAGAGGGGACCCTTTGATTTGTGTGTGTGTGTCTGTGTTTTGGTTTGGTTTGGTTTTTTTACCATTGTAGTTATACATTTGTTTAAATCTGGGGTTGGAATTGTGTGGTCTATGAAGTGAATTAGATGTAGCACTTAACAGCTTCTCCCCTACCCCCAGCCCAGTGTCCTACTCCCAAAAATGTTGACCAGAAAAAAGATGGGAGAAGGGCTGGGAAAAAAGCCTTGAAATGCTTAAGCCTTGGAATCATGCTTTGTGGGTGGGCTCAGACAAACTCCATCCCAAAAGGTTCAAAAGGCAGCAAGAAGTCACTTCTAGTGTCACAGAATGGCAGCTACAGTGGTGTATTGCAGCCTTCCAGAGCTGCAGAGGTGGCCAAAAGAGCCTAGCCTGGCCCACTGGGTTCTCAACTGTGCCCACCTTTGCTTTGCATAATAATGTTTTTATTATTGTGTATTTCAATTTGTATTACCTTGTATTTTTGATGTAATTTTCCATATAAATCACTTCGTGATAGAAAGTGATTCAAAAAGTGAATAAACAAACAATAAGCCAGAGGAACCAAGAAGAAGAAGCAGGACTTGACGAAGCTGAAGCAGAGTGCGTGACAGAAAGTATGGTTTCTCTTCAGCTGCAGCAAATTGTGTGAGGTGAATACAACAAAATCCAAAATTCACAAAAGAGTGATACCTTTATTGGCCAACCAAAATGCACAAAATATATCAAGTAAGGCCATTTCTGCACGGGCTAATAGAAACGGTGCAGAGCATCCTCCAGAGAGGACGTCTGCACCTGGGAGCGTACTGGGTCAGACCTACTTAAAGTAGGTCCGCACCTCAGCCCGCTCCAGAACGACCCCAAGTGGTGCCAAGCGTGCTTTTGAAAGACCACTTAAAACAGGTCTTTCAAAAGCATGGAGCGAGCCATTCCATGCCCGCTCTCAGGTGCGGATTTGCAGGCTCACACCAGTGCGAGCCTGCGATCTGCCGGGGGTGGGCTTTAGGCTGGCGAGCTTCAGTGGTTGGTTGAGACCCTCAACCAACCAGAAGCCGTCATTTTCATCCCCGGAGCAGTGCGGAGCAACAAGCACGCACTGCTCCGGAGGAGCGGGGACCAGACCGGTGAGCCAAGAAGTCCGGTAGGTAGCGGCACGGGGCAATTCCCTCGCCCTGTGCGGAAATGGTCTAAGCTTTGGAAGTTCCACAGGCTTCTTTATCAGGGAAACGATGTTGAAAAAAAATCACACAGGAGAAGAAAAATAACAGTGTTAAAATACAGGCCAACATTTTGTATCAGATGTTATGTCTATTGTAGTCCAGTTGTTCTGCAGGGGTCACAATGCAGGAAGGGCCACTCCTTTTTGCTCATACTGGGACTAAAAGTATCACTCTTTTGTGGATCTTGAATTTTGTTGTATTTTGCAGCTTGATCAACATCGTTACCCCAGAATATTTGTTAGTTGAACTATGCATAAACATTACTAGTTTTATCATTCGGCAGAAATACAGTACTGTACCACTTGTACATGTTTCATAATAAATCCATATGTGTATTTGTGGTAGTAGTTTGAGAGCACTGTCCAGGTTAAAAAGAAAGGCCTAATCTTCAGGGACTTCCTTTGAGTGAGGGAGAAGGAGAGGGAGGGAGAGAGAGAGAGAGAGAGACAGAGGTGTCTTCACGAATGAATCAGTGCTCCATTTTAAACGAGGCTTCTGCACTGAGCTTAGCCCAGCACAGTAATTTAATGAATCTACATTTCATGACTGAAGTGATAAGGATGAAACATTTTAAAATAACCAAAAGGTAGATACACCAGAAAAGTCTGATGAAACATTAAATGAATGTAGTGTAACACATTATCTTTGCTTCTGCACATCCAAAAAGCGCAATGAAGTAAAACATTGCATTAAGCCAAGAATAAAGCTAAAAATTAAATTGGCTCGGAAAGATCCAATGTAGTGGTTTATGCAGTAAGAACACAGTAAATTTGGTCATTTACCATCATTCTCTTTACCTCCAGTGTGCACACATAACCGAAGGTGGGGTGGAGACCCTTCAAAGCTCAAAGAAAGAAAGTGAATCGAGGGAAAAAATAGAAATGGATTTTAAAGAGTTCTACTCATTTAACTTGTTTTTTAAATTGACACCGTTCTATGTGATTTTATGTGGAGTATAATTATTCTCACTGACCATCATTTAGGTGCTGCAAATTTCCTAACACATGAAATATAATCAGGCCTGTTGGAGACAGGAACAAGACCTAATAAAGAAGACATATTCAAAAATATAACCCCGTGCCTCCAAATCAATAAATAAAGACAAGTATTTCATACACTAATGCATATATCTATGGCCATTATAAATTAGTTGCTTGCCAGAAAATACACTTCTTAGCACAAGTGCCATTATTTCAAGTTGTCTGTTTAATGCACACTTAGTATATTTTCCTCATGCAAAGCTGCACTGCATAATTAGACAACATCCATTCTTAAAAAGGAAAGTAGACGTCAAAAATGAAATACATAAAGCATGGCATTTTATAAATTTGCATCTCCAAAAGTTATGTGCGGTTTCTGATAGAGAGAAAAAAATTGCAACAAGATCACTATATTATAATGGTCCCAGTTTCATCTTAGCTTGCTTCATCTGCAAAGGCTGGCAGTAATGTAAGTTATAATGCATTCATTCTCATTCAACTTCAGTGGATGGGTATTTTCTAGAGTAGTTCTATTAAGTGGACGAGTGGATAGGTGTCTTAATAAGTTTGCTGAATTATGGCTGTTAAAGCTCAGTTAGATAAATTGTTTGATGGCTGGTTGTTCTCATCTTAGGCATTTTCCGTCTCTCAGGGACAGCATGGATGTTTCTGTTTATGTCCAGAGCACTGGCCACAGTATCACAGATTTGTAGGCATTTCTACTGTGGGACTCCCCTGTCTAGTCAAGTGCTATCAAACTGCCTCCCCATGAGTACAGAAAATGAGAAAAACTACACAGCAGTCATAACCCAAATATTGAACAGTGTGTGTGAAATCTATGTCTTCATGTGAACAGAGTTAACAACATCATACCAGAAACATTTTTCAGACTTTTTTGGATGTGAGGAAGACATCTCCCACCCCACCCACCACTAAAAAATAAGACCTCTATGCAAGAAGCTTGAAAGACTCTCAGATTTATCTTCCAGGGTTTCATGGCAACTGTTTTCAGACTCTTCCTTTTCTTTCAAGACCTGAACTTCCCTTTTCTTTCAAGACCTACACAGAACAAGTAGGGAAAAGACTCAGTTACATAAATGAATTCTGATAGGTAAGACAGTCTAGTGTAGTAGCTCGATGCTTAATGAGAGTTCCAGAAGACCAGAGTTCAAATCCCTGCTCAGACATGGAAGCTCATTTGGGCAAGTCACACACTCCCAGCCTTAGAAGGCAATAGCAAACACCTCTGAATAAAACTTGCCACGAAAACCCCATAATAGATTCACCTTAGGCTCACCATTAACTGGAAATGACTTGAAGGCAAACAACAACAACTACAACAACAACAATCTGTTTAGAGATGGTAGTACAAAGGTGTGAAGAAGAGTATATCAGACAGTAAGAGGTGGAGACCTCTAGGTAGTTTCCCAGGGCCCAAAATTTTTCTCAGGAAATAGCAGCGTGAGCCTCACTAATGCCTTCCCAATCCTTTCTGTTCACCCTTTATATTTTGATCTCTGATTCTGTGCCGTTATGCCTGGAAGCTTGCTTGTCTATCTCAGCAGCTTCTGAAGAGGGCTGCAAGAACACAATGTCTTGTAGGCTGAACAAGCTTGGACAGAATGCCAGAAGCCTTTGTGCTTGTGCCTGTTAATCACAAGGTACCGCCAGGGTATATAAAGTGACCAGACCGCCAGCAGCCAACACATCAGCCAGACAAAGAGAAATGAGTTAGCAGCAGGCAGAAGCAGAGCTACATCCCAGTGGTGTCAGGGGCAAGTCCTGAGCCACTCTCATCAATTAGTTCAAATCAAATCAGACATGCTGCCATTCAGCTTAGCTGAGTCTTGCAACATTTACTTTCTGGTCTCTTTCAGAGTGTATGATCATATTCTTCCACTCTCCTAGATAGACCCATGTCAAACTTTTCCTTTTCCTTTTCTGGCATTACAATACTCAGTTAATTCCAGGAATGCAGTCTTTGTTGGAGTCAGTAAGATTTATTTCCATGTTAACATTAAAATTCTGCAAAATATATGCAAAACTTTCATTGCACCGATGGCTATATGGACAGAAAAACTCTGCTGGTGAAGTTGTGCCATAGTTGATCATGGCCACATTTGCATGTCACTTTAACCCAGGAATCCCAACAAAATCAAAATCTGAACAAACACAATGCTAGACCATGCAGCCTGTTCACTCTCACTTCATTCTTCTCTTCATGGACACAAATGGACAAGTCAGGAAAGACTAGTTTTTTCCTGATAGCCAGACTAAGATTATAATTAATTGTGCCCCAATGAGCCAGAATTTACCTCCCAGTACTACATGCTTGATTATTGCTTGTGCCTAATTCAGACATCTTTGGATGTTTTTAATCATACTGCTGGGCTTAGGTATCACACTTGTTTAACTATTCACACGAAGAGAGAAGCAAAGAAATAACAAATGGGCTGTGTATGCACTGCGTGTTCAGATGGTGGTTTATTAAACCAGGATTATTCACTCAAAGTAACATGTGAATGCATCCATTGAAGGCATATATTTGAGCTACAGATTTAGAAAAGTAACTTCACTACACAATTATATCAGTTGCTTACCATTTTAACATTCGTCTCTCCGGTATATGGAATCCTGAGATTTTTAGTGAGAGCTGTACTTACAATTCTCTTCTAGAGAACTTTAGTGTTCTTTAGTGTAAGGGTGCCTCCAGACCGATTAATGGCGCATTCATACTGATTGAAAAGTCCCAGATTTTGTTCCTCTTCTTTCCAATTTCATACTGGATTGAAATCAATCCACCTGGGGAGGTGGTATAAAAAGTCTCTGATCATATCAGGAACTGACAGAAAATATTCTGAGATTCTAAAAAAAAGTTTATGGCTCTCCAAAATAAACTTGGAAAGGACAGGAACAAGAGTTACACTAAAACTATATCACAGTAGTAGAGCAGAAAGATCTAGTAATTCCCCTCAAACACCAACCCCCAGGATATCCTAGACAGAAGCCTTGATAGTTAAACTGGTATGGAAGTGATATAGCTGTATGATGCAGGCACACATTTAAACAGGTTTAATAGCCATTTCCTCTTCACATTTCTGTGCAGGAGACTAAGGTCCTTTTTGCATGGCATTTTCGATGTGAAAGGGCCCCTCGAGCATCGCACACCTGTGAGGAGCGGTCCACACGAAGCACTCACATTTGTGCTATGCTCCAGGGCCTGGTAGGGACCACTCACACATTTTTTCATTTTCGGCTTGAAGCTGAAAACGGTGCGCGGTTGCGCATTGCTCCGGGGCCCCGCGCACACTTACCTTGCATGAGGAGCCTCGGGAGCTGGGCCGGTCATGTTTCCTGTCCAGTGCAGCCTGGGAAGGTCCCAGGATGCACTGAGAAAGGAAGAGGTGGGGCTCTCGTGTGAGCAAGAAGCTTGTACAGAGCCGAAGGACCCCGGACGTGAGAGCCTCTCTCCAGAGGCTGCTCACGCAAGCCCGCACCCCAGCACCTCGAATAGGTAAGGTGCAAAAAGGGTCTAGATATCACAATAGAAATCTTTATATGTTCAGCAAACTACAGTTCCCAGGGATTTTTTCCAGTGATCCTGCCCTGTTAAACTGACTAAGGGTGGGAGGGGAAGCATGTAGCAGAGATAGTCTAGACAGCACAGCTATGTTTTCATTGATGCGTGGTCTGTATTTAGGGTCCAATCCATACGTTATATGATCTAGGTTTCCAACCTAGACAAATGTACAGCTTGTTTGGGTGTTGTTACAACAGATGGCAGATCCATTGTTTCAGTTAGTTTTACAGGCCAGGGACTGGGCTTATACAAAACAGAAGTCCAGCAGAAGGAGTATCCTGAATGAACAGTAATTATACTGAAGAGCTCTGGACCAGGAATAGGTGACCAGACATATCTAGAACAACCTCCTCAACCTGGTACCCTGCAGAAGTTTTGATCCACAGGTCCCATCATTCCCAATCAGTATGGTCATCAGTCAGAGTTGATAGGGATTGTAGTCCAAATATCAAGAGGGCACCAGGAGGAAAACTTGTTGAGAAAAACTGTGGACTTACATTTGTTAATGGCTTTGGAAACTGCTAGACAAGACAGCTTAAACTCCCAGGAAAATTAAGTTTATGAGCATAACAAAGAATATGTTTCCAGAGAATACAGTGCAATAGCTATGGCCCTTTCCTCAGGATGATGCTTTTGTGCGTCATCCCGTCGCAATCCCGGCAGCACTTCTACAGGCATGGGAGCATATGCCCCATGCTTCCCTCCACACATGACCGGCTACCTGAGAAGGGAGTTCGAGGGAAATGTCCCTTCTTTCTGCATGGCAGCCAGTCTTCTTCACATGCTGCAGTGGGGAAGGAAGCATGTGATCATGCTTCTGGCCTTTCTGCATGGCCAGCTGCAATAGAAGATTCATGCAATTGGGGGTCATTGACAGAGTTTTTTGGTCAATGATATACCCCACAATTTGCTGGCTGGCAATGCGAGAAGCATGGGACTGTGATGATATCATGCAGAAGCATAATCACGGTCCCGTGCCACTTGCATTCCCAATGCTGGGACGCCACTATCCTGTGGAAAGCGTCTATGTAAAAGATGTGCAGTTCACAGGTTTCTGGCAATGGGATACAACTGTTTCATAGATACATCACATAATAACTGTTATTATCACTTGGCTGCTTCAACATGTATAACTGACATTGTAGATCAGTTACCATCCTATCATCATATAAGCTAATTACTTAATGACATGAGACAAGCTTGGAAATGGTAAAGCTACAAGGCATTTGCTATCATATCCATTTATGAGTTATATTAGATCGGTGGATGTGATGTGTAGTTACTATAAGCGTCATTTCCAAGGATCAGCTCAGAAGTTACTTTGTCATCAGGTATAGCTGATGTAAGGCTCACTCACACTTTTGCATGCCCATTAATAATATTCGAAACCAGCAAAAAGTTCTCTCACATGATCTGATCTGCTCTTCATAGAATTCATTTCGGGACACAAATCTCACCACGTAATATCTTGTTATCAGCTGTACTCAGTACAAAACAACAAATTGGGAGCAAAGAAACAAATTAGGAACAAGTTGAGTACAGTCCTCAGTGTGGAAGGGAAACTTACTGTAAACTAACTATAAATTTCCCTTCTGTACAACTGCTACAAAGTTACTACAGACTTCTAGTTTTAAGAAACCATTGTAACAATTCACAAACCAGATATTTTGCTTAGAATTCTTTCTTCATTTCTCTTGATTCTCTCTTACTGTTATGATTATGCAGCATTATTGGATCATATACTATAGCTTTTATGTAATTTTGAAACCACCCAGAAGAGGACTATCAGAGAAATGGAGTCTCCTTGATGGTTTTTGCATCGTTGGCTCATAATCCTATCAGGGGGCATATGTCATCCAGCAGTGGTGTACTCAGACCACAGAACATCAGTGAGTATATGCATTTCCACACTACACTGTTATAGTGCTATTATTCCACTTTCATCATCATATGGAATACCAGGGTTTGCAGTTTAGGGAGAAGCAATTGAATTCTCAGCCAGAGATCTCTTTGGTCTCAGTAAACTACAAGCCCCAGAATCCCACAGAATGTTGAAAGTGGAATAATAGTACTATAGCAGTATACTGCGGAAATGGCCTATGTCTTCCTCACAGAATTTAAGTTTTAAGTACAATGCCAATGACAGTGACATATGCCCAAGAAATCAGTTTATAAAGTTGATCCTCCTGTGCCAAGAATCCGTGTCAATCCCATTCTAAAACCAAGTGTTTAACATGTCAATCCACATTGAAAACACTGAGATTATAGTGATACAGATTCTTGTAGGGTACTGTAAGATGTGTCAGTCCATCCAAGCCTTACTAAGACATTGCTCACCTGGTATGAATCAACATGTGAGAAGGGAAGTGCCTAGGTCCATGCCTCACCACCATCAACTTTCTTCCCATAAAGAGTGACACTTCTGAGGTGCCTTTTGTGTGATAAAACATGAGCCCGCACCCTGATTTTCCAGTATCCTTGCTTGCATGGAGAACCTCCAGGCAACTAGGAACTCCTCTTCCTCAGAACTATCACTTTCCAAGGGAGGAAAGTGCTGGTGAAAGGTGTGGTGCTAGATATTCCTTTCTCCACATTTTGGTTTAAACAGGGGAAGTAACACAGGAACAGGGCTTTATACTGCAATGTGCAATGTGCACACTCATCTGCATATGACCTTGCCCAATTTTCAGATCCCTGGCAGAAGCCTTTCTTTTGATCTTATCATCTACATAATAGGTAGAGAGGGTGGTACAGGAATACCTGGCCACACTGGATGAATTCAAGTCTCCAGGGCCAGATGAATTGCATCCTAGGATATTAAAAGAACTGGCAGAGGTCATTTCGGAACCGCTTGCTGTAATCTTTGAGAAATCTTGGAGGGCAGGAGAAGTTCCAGCAGACTGGAGGAGGGCAAATGTTGTCCCCATCTTCAAGAAGGGAAAAAAAGAGGATTCAAATAATTATCGCCCAGTCAGCCTGACATCAGTACCCAGAAAGATCCTGGAGCAGGATATGCTGCCTCGGAATGTAGTGGAGTCTCCTTCTTTGGAGGTTTTTAAGCAGAGGCTGGATGGCCATCTGTCGGGAGTGCTTTGAGGGTGTTCCTGCATGTCAGGGGGTTGGAATGGATCGCCCGTGTGGTCTCTTCCAAGTCTACAATTCTATGATCTTCACAGGCACATTTGGTGGGACACAAAATATGGTCTTCTCTGCAAGTGCTCCCAGACTGTGGAACTCCCTTCTAAAAGAGGTTAGATTGGTCTCTCCCCATTGTTCTTCCATTGGCAGGGGGAGAAAAAACTTCAGTTCAGGTTCTCTGTTGGTATCTGGTTATTTGACATTTTAGGAGGCTTTTTGGCTATGTGGCATCTGGCTGTTGGCATCCTTCTGGTTTTCTGGCTTGAGGGATTTTAGTGGCAGGGATTGCTATATTTTTTTAATGTATTTTTAACCTTAGTTATTGTTTTATTATTTTGTTTTAGTATCCATCTCCATGAAATATGAGTCAGGAATTGGTACAAATATAAATCAGAAACCGCTACAAGTGGATGGTGTGTACTTGCGCTATAGCAAAGATTCCCCATGGAAAACGAGGTTAGTATGCTTCTGCACCTCACTGAGGGTCTGAACAGTTCTCTGTTTTGAGACAATTTGATTATTTTGTAGCTTGTTTGTGGCACTTGATTTATTCGTACATCATATCTGCACAGGTATGGCAGCTAAATGAGGAAATGGCTGAAATGAGGGGGATATTAACATTCTGTGGATGTTAAAACCATTGTTTCACATTCCCACACCAGTTAGAGTCATTCTTATCATTAAGTAGAGGTGTCTGCCTTAGGTGGCATATACTGCGTGACAGATCTCCAGTTGAGTCCATGACTCCATCCAATCATTTCCCATACTTCTCAGCCAGTGTTCTATTTATATTAATATTTATTTGAACTCACTGTCTCAAATCATGATCAGTGCTATTGAGGAAGAAGCCCAGGCCAGTAAATGCTTGCATAGAAAACCTGCAGGCAAATAGGAATACCTCTTCTTCAGGACTATCACTTTCCAAGAGAGGAAAGTGCTGGTGAAGAGTGTGGAGCTAGGTATTCCTTTCTTCACATTTTGATTTAAACAGAGCAAGTAACACAGGAACAGGGCTTTATACTGCAATGTGCAGCATAAAGGTTGGAGCAATCTTCAGACTCTATTCTTCGGTGAACATCACATGTTGTCTTGCTCATTTGATGCATGGTAGCTCTGATAAACAAGTGGGCTGGGAGCAGGTCTCAGGTGAGGCAGGACCAAGCACAGTGAGGTGATGGAGGACAGGCCTGTGTGTGCTGCCTGGCCTTGTTTCTGACCCTCGTGTTTGCCTGCTGACTTCAGATCCTATTCCTTCTGTAGTGCTTAAGTAAGATCTAACTAACCACATGCAGAACTAGAGGAGGGGTGCCATCTTGTCCACTTGAAGCTGCAAAATGTCTTTGGCTCCTCCTTCTCCCCCTCCCTTCTTTCACGTATTTTATTGTCCTGCCATCACTTGCATACAACAGGTAATAGAAGTGTACATATGAACTTAAGCTATTCTGCTTTTCTGGTTCCTTTCCCTGAGTCATGTTACACTATTCATTTCTCAGACAGCTTTCTACAGACCAAAACTTGGAAGAGTTACTCTTTTGGACTTAGTTTTCCAGGTTCTCATCTAAGATTTTCAGATTTATAGTCTAAGGCCCTTTCTGCACCTTACCTTTTTTCAGTGCTGTGGTGCGGGGATCACACAAGCAGCCTCCAGCGAGAGGCTCTCGTGTCCCCACTGCTTCAGCTCCGCACAAACTACCTGCTCCCGAGCAGGCAGCATGAGAGCCCCGCCTCTTCCTTCCGCAGTGTAGACTGGGAGTTTCCCAGGCTGCGCTGGGGCAGGAAGCTCAGCCGCTGCAGCTCCGGAGGCTCTGCATACATGGCAAGTGCATGCAGGACCCTGGAGCAATGCACAATCATGCACCATTTTCAGCTGAAAGCCGAAAATAAAAAAGTGCACGAGCGGTGCCCGCCCTGGAGCATTGCGCGATTGTGAGTGCGTCGTGCAGATCGCTCCTCACAATTGCATGATGCTCAAGGGGCCCTTTCACATGGCAAATGCCGTGCGAAAAGAGCCTAAAGAAATAACTTTTTCAAGTTCTCCTGAGGAACACATCTCCTTCTCCAGTTGTGCCATGCTCTGGCCTGGATTGTGTGATTTGGTTAAGAATGGATTAGCTCTTCTCCTTAAGCAAAATTTGCCTTTCCTGGCAAGAGGTGACTAATTTTATCAATTTGATGACCGTGGAAACTTCTGAGTTGTTGTTTCACAACAATGAAAAAGTGGTAAGGTTCTAGCCTATAGGCATTGCCTTGCATAACTAATGACTCCCACAGAGGGCTTTTGTGGCATTAAACTGAAAGGTTTTTGGGGAAAAAATGTTATTTATGGTAACATAGGGAAGAAATCCCTACTCTTAGAAAGTAAGAAAAAGTCATTTATTATCTACTGGGGTTTTCTCCCTAAACAATCAGGAATAACAAAACTAACCAATCTTCCGAGGCATCCCAGAAAGAAATCTCTAACATCCCTTAACTGCTACAATTTATGTGTCCCTATTGATCTTATTTCCATTAACACATAAATAACCAATGCTAAACTAAGGGAAAAAGGAAGAATCATTCTTCATGGCTCCGTTCATTACTGCATCCCTGGAATCTATCTGCATGCCTTTCTGTGGCTACACCTTAACTTTCTTTTCCTCACATCTAGGATTAATTGTCTAAACTAAAGGATGCTTTAGATAGTTCTTCATTCAACTGCTGGAAGAACTTTGGGTTGCAGACTAATTCTGCCAGCAAAGTCCTCGCTATGGGCTGTCTATTCTGTGCAGGATGACCCCTTGGACTGAGATATTAGACAAAATTACTGTGGGGAATACAGCTTCTTGGGAATCTCCCATTAATAATAAAGCTGATGCAAAAACTCATCTCATTTTACAGCAGGAAACCTAGTTTTGGTGAACACAGCTAAGAATAAACCTTCACAATAGATATAATATGTTGGATTTGTTATTTTTGCTCCAAAACTGGCTATTTTAACATAGCATAATAGACTGGCAGAGCTTGAGAAAAATTTGGTTAAAACAACTAATTAGAAATAACTAGTTCACCAGCAAGAAACATAAAAGTAGATAGTTAACTTTGAAAGAACTGTTAGAAAAAACAGTAACTACTTACTTTTTGAGTGGCAGTCTTGCTATTACAAATGTTAACTATTTACTTTTTAAAAAGTAACTACTCAGGCTCTGTGGAAATCTATGAAAGGCTGAGTTGGGCACCCACTAAGCCCAGTCTTGTTCCTATCTATTCATACACACACATACACACAATGTGATTGCCTACAACCCTAGGGTGTTGAAGATACCAAAGGTCGCATTGTTTTCTGTTTCTCCTAGCAAGTTGGCACAACTTAACTTTGTCTTGTCACTAGATTATTACTCTAAATTAAAAGGTGATTCATGGTGACTCATGACATATTTTACATCATGGTTACAGTAGCTACTCCAGGAGAGACACCTGTGTCAAAATGAGACTGTATGCGTAATGCCACTGAGCTGTCAAAACACAAGATGCCTGCTATACCTCTAGTTAATATACACTACTTGCTGTTCCTCTCCCTCTGGTCCCTTTAATCCTCTACCTTCCCTCTGGCAGATCAGCTGAGGTCAGTGCCTAGGGATGGCATGCCCATCATATGACTGAAAACATGCAGCCTGTTGACAGTGGTGCGAAGGCTGGATTTCTAAATATGCTGTTTTAAACCATTTGCAGTATGGCCTAGGGGGCTTTACCCAACCTTTGATCTTGCCCCTGTCTACAAATTCCATCCAGCAGCTGGATGTTCTCATTGAGGTGTACATGGAGAATTGCCCTGTCAATCTGCAGTTGTAAAGCTTGTCTCGGAGTTTATATGTTGAGGTTGCTGGATAATGTCTCTATGGAAGTGTCAAAACAAAGGAAGGGAAGTGGCCTCTGGACGAACTGGGAATAGCTAGAAATATGATAGAAGTGAGATGATACAAACTGCCCTTGAAAGCCTGCAAGATATTTGTTAATGAAATATAGCAGCAGAGGAATCAGCAACCCCATCAAGATGTGTGAGATGGTCTCAAGATTGTACAAGATAATTCTGCCCTGCCAAAATCACTGTCTATGGCCTCCCAACTTATTTGTGTTGGATGACACTGAAAGGACGGTATGCATGACTCTCCCATGTGTATTGAGGGATCCTGGGCCAATTAGGGTCTCTCTTGTATTTACCTCGGCCTCATTCTTAGATATGGCTATCAGGGGAAGATGAATGTGGCAAGGGGTAGAATGTATCCAGAAGGAGGAGTGGCAGTGGGGGTGTTGACTCAGGTCTCCAGATCCATCACATGTTAAATTATGTGGATACACAAAATTGGAGATCTTAGCACTTTCCTGTTTGTCTGATGGCAAAGGTCAGAGATAACACTGTCTAGAAAAGTGGCTCTCAATGTTTGACCTCAGATGTTTTTGACCATTGGTCAGCACATTGAATAGGGCCTCCAGACACTGAAGTCCAAACATCTGGAGGGCTTAAAAAGGTTGAGAACCACTTGACAAGGAAAGCCTCTATGAGTCAAGAGAATGGAGCGGTAAACCAAATTCCTTCTCCACAAATTCCTTGATGTCTCTTCTACATACACATCACTTGTGGCTATGGACAAAAGCCACAAATTTAAATGTTATCGGTTCTGAGATGGAGGGAACTCCAGCCCTATTCATGTGTTAGACACATAGGCCATTTCCACACTACACTGTTATAGTCCTATTATTCCATGTTCAACATCTTGTGAAATCCGGGGACTTGCAGTTGAAGGAGGGGTCTTTAGAATTCTCAGCCAGAGAGCTCTTTGGCCTCAGGAAACTACAAAGCCCAGAATTCCATAGAAGGTTGAAAGTGAAATAATAGCAATATAATAGTGTAGTGTGGAAATGGCCATGGAAGTATGCATGGCAGGCTCCAGTTCTCTGTGTGCTTGATAAAGGACTGGAGGGGGAACCAGAGACATTCACATAAGCTCTTCCATGTGACTGGAAACATGGCTTGATGGAAACTCCTCTGTGTAAGAGCCTGCATGTGTATGGCTGTGTATGTTGTTGTTGTTATTGTTGTTGTGGTGGTGACGGTTCTACCTTCAAGTAATTTCTGACTTATCATGACCCTAAGGTGAAGAAATAAGTACTGGAAAGCATGTGTAATAAATAAGCAGAAAAAAGGAGACTAGCTCCACATGCTTAGGAATTGTCCAAGTTTATTCTTTAAAAAGCTTATTCTTTAAGGGTTTTTTATAGAATAAACTTGGACCATCCATAAACATGCGGAACCTAGTCTCCTTTTTTCCTGCTGACCCTAAAATGAGCTTGTCTTGGGGTATTCTTGGCAAGATCTGTTCAGAGGGGATTTGCCTTTTGCCTTTATCTGAGGCTGAGAGGGTATGACTTACCCAAGGTCGCCTGGGGGCTTTCCATGGATGAAGAGAGATTCAAACCCTGGTCTCCAGAGTCATAGGCCATTTCTGCACTACACTGTTATAGTGCTATTATTCCACTTTCATCATCCTGTGGAACTTTGGGGTTTGTAGTTTACTGAGGCCAAAGAGCTCTCTGCCCCTCCCTAAACTACAAACCCCAGGATTCCATAGGAAGTTGAAAGTGAAGTAATAGCACTATAACAGTGTAGTGTGGAAATGGCCATATATCCAATACCCAAACCGCTGTGCCACGCTGGCTCTCACAGAATAAAATTGTTACTGTTTTTCTTTCCTTTAAACAAAAATCTCCCTAGGCTTCAGTCACTATAAAACCAGGAATCCCAAGTCCAACAGTTTGGTCATTGATCCGCTGCCTCATGGTAATTTACGTAGTCTCATTAATCAGACTGAAAGAAAAAAAAAAGACAGATTTTGCTCATTTGTAATAATCTTCCCAAAGTGCAAGGCCAGAGTTTTTACCTTTCTTTTTATTTGGGATGATATTCTTAAGGCTGCAGCCTTTTTGAAGTAAAATTCAAAGATTTCCCTGGAGGCATACAGCCAATATTCATCTGATAAGGACACAAAAATCCATGAGCAGCCTGTGGCTATTTCCAGGGGATAGTGTACACTTGACAAAATTCAACTGTTGTCAAACAAGCACTGTATTAGAAATAGTACCAGTGGGACCTGCCATAAAATTATGTAGTATGAAGTGCCTCCGTTTGGATCACCTGCCAGCTAACTGTATCCTCTTTCAGGACACTCCATTCCATCTCTGTCCCTTCACCCAGGTCACTTTAACTGCCCAGTCCTCTGGATAGTTAAACTGGACTGTTTTACAGGTCTCCATTTTCAGGATTTTTTCTCTAAATATATTTTGTATTTCTACAAACCTTTAGGTTGGATTTCATTGTGTTTTCATAGGCATGGAACACTTAGAGGTAATTTTGCCAGTTCCTTCCTCTGAAACATAATCTACAGCACCTGGTGTTCATTGGTGGTATCTCATTCAAGTACAGGGCTAATGCAGCTTAGCTTCCAAGATCAAATAGGATCTGGTGCCTTCAGGGTGTTTGGGCCAACCACTTGAAGATCCATAGTTGGATAGTTTGCTATAGTTTGCTATTGTTGTATAGGATCTGACAGCACAAGTGAAGTTCTAAGTAAAACCTGCAGAGGGATAGCTATGTTTGTTCTAATAGAAACAATAGTTGTTACATCTTAAGGAGTTGCGACACCTTAAAGATTTTGATGGCATGTGTTTCTATGAACTATAGCCCATTATTAACAAGCATCTGACAAAGTATCCTGTGTTCCACAACTGCTTAAGCCACAGGAATTCTATTAACCTTCAAGGTGTTATAAAACAGATGATTTTGATTCTGTTAAAAAAGAACTTTGGTGATCCCAGTGAATGGAGCCTGCTAATATTTTTTTATGCATGTGTTATATCTGCAGTATTCTTGCATTATATAATAGCTCTTGAAATCTAATCATGTGAACTTACAAAACTACCTTATACCAGGTCAAATCACTGGTCCGTGTACACTAGTTTTGTCTACTCTGACTAGCAGCAATAGGAGAAGAGGATCTCTGGTAAGGTCTTTCCTATCATTGAACTGGAGGTGATGAGGATTAAACGTGGGACCCTCTGAATAGAAATCTTCTGCTCTACCACTGAGCTATGGTTCTAACCTTTGGAAGACAATTCTAAAGAGTAGTCTAATCATGTGAACGGGTCTGGATGCTTTAAACTAATACATACTATTAACTAATGTAACTAATACATATTTGGAGACAGACTTCTCTTTGTACTGATTTTTTTCCATCACTTTGATGGAATGTTTCAGGTCTTATGTGTCCTAGTCTTATTTTACAACTGTTTTGAAGGCCTAAAGGAATATAATAAATTTGTATGTAGGCACATGATGAAACACTCAGGGCACTATTTTTACAATGTGGGCATCTTTTTACAATCTACCATATTACTGAGTTGAAAATAAACTAGAATTGTGGCCACTTGAACATGTTAAAACTGAAAATGTGAGTATAAACTATAGAGACTTTTAACTGATGCTAGTGAAACTTAGATGAATTGAGTCCCAGTCAATCTGAACTCATATCAATGTTTTTGAACAGTTTGTTTAAAAGGCTGGTGCCATTTCTTTTTTAACTAGGAACTAATAGTCTGGGATATTTGCCCAGATTTTGTGAGTTCCCATCTACTGTCTTAGGATTCCCGGCTCCTTCCTTTTGCTTTAATGTTTAGGTCAGATTAAAAATGACAAGAGAATTTTTATTGTTGTTGTTAACTGCCACCAAATCAACTTTGAGCTGTGATATAGGACTGCCATATGATCAAGTCACCCTATCATCAACAGTCCTGCTCAGGTCTTGCAGACTTAAGGCTGTGGCTTCCTATATTGAATCTGTCCATCTGTAATGTAATCTTCCTCTTGTACTACTGCCTTCTACCCCACCAAGCATTATTGTCTTTTCTAGTGAATCATATTTTCTCATGGTATGTCCAAAGTACAACAATCTCAATTTAATCATCCTGGTTTAAACAGAAAGTTCAGTTTAATTTATTCTAGGACCTATTTATGTGTCTTTTTGGCAGTCCAGGGTATTTGTAGAACTGTTCTTCAGAACCATATTTCAAATTTGATTTTCTTCCTATCAGTTTTCTTCATTGGTCTGGTTTCACAATATGATGGTATAGACAATCCTAAATTTCAGTGTTCAATGATACACCTTTAATCTTCAGGATCTTTTCTGGTTTCTTCATAGTTACCCTTCCAAGTCATTGTCTTCTTCTGATTTCTTGACTGAAGTCTTCATTTTGATTAATGACTGAGTCAAGGTATAGGAAAACTTTGACTATCTCATTGTCTCCATTATCTACTTTAAAATTATGGAAATTATCTATAGTCATTATTTTTGTTTTCTTAATGTTCATCTATTAACACGTTCTTCCTTGATTTTCTTCAGTAATCCTTCCAAGTCTTTTGTTATTTTCTGCTAGTAGTATAGGGTCATCTGCGTATCTTAAATTTTTACCTTTTTGAAAAAAAGAAAAATCTCTTCTGCCAGCAGCAACAAGAGTCAGACTCAGGTCAAGGTTGGTAGTCTATTATTAACCTAAGGGAGACACGTAGCTGACTCGTACACATTTTCCTTTATTCTTTGGTCTCATTAGCAAATGTTCTTGATTGCATCAACACACAGAGATGTAATATCTTATTAAACTGACCTTGCATGCTTCCTTGACTTTTACTGATACAGATGGTATAAACATAGCCTTTGAGTTTTGGCAGTCTTGCACCCTTTATTCATCAGAAGATGATAGAAATACTACAACAGCCTTTGCAGTTGATCTGATGCTTTGACCATCAGCCAAATCAAATTTTGAATTATGCCACTTTTTTTTTTCACTTTCAGAGTGTCTGTTCACAATACCAGACAATGGACAAATTATAAGCAGAGACAGAGCAGCTTCAAGAGTATCATAAAGGATACAGACCAGCAGACAAGGAAGTTGAGAAAGTATTTTGAAGTCTATCCATTCTCACATGAAATTTTAAAGATATCCTTCAACAAAACATGGTTTTAATGTATTAGAAAGTGTTGTGACTGAATCTGTTTTGCTGGGAGAAAAAAAGCCCTTGAGAAAATAGGCAAGAAAAGTCATGAGATGTTTGTAATGAACACAAGGAAAGATGAATTTTGGAACTCCCTGTCTAAAGGATATAGCTTTTATTGCTGTTACTCCAGGTTGTCTACATATTTCCTATTGTTTTTCCAAGGATTGTAGGCTGGCTTGTGTGGAGCAAGCTGATAGAAGCACAAAGATGGTTAGACACAGAAGTCAACAATGTTATTGTTTACAGCTACACTGTCTTGGTCTGGCATGATATTCAGAACCTGGAATTGAATAATACCTTTGTCATTTTAGACTTTCTAAAAAACCATGGCCAGAATTCTACAGGCTAACATCTACCAGCTTGACCCCTTCTGACCTTCCAACCTATTTTACCAGGCCTCAGCCACACCTAGAGGAAGAGTTCCATTCTACTGGTGATATGACCATGGGTGGATGATGTTTCTACCCTGCCAGTTAGGCTAAGACAATCAGAGGCACATCCGTTGTTGCATTTCTGTGTCTCAGACTCACAGACTGGTGGAAGGGAGCAGAAACATCATCCAACCATGTCCTGCTCCTCAGCATAATGGACTTCCTTCTCTTAGTGTGGTTGATGCTTGGTAAAGTAGGTTTGGAGAGGTAGTTGAGATCATGGCAATAGTGCTATGATTGTTACTACATAAAGATTGTGATGCAAATCAGTTACAGATCCAGGTTACACATGTATAAGTGTGATACTGAATGCCAGCCTGTATCTCCCTGTATCAGCCAGCCTGAGTTTTAAGTTCTTCAGGAGAGGGCTTTCTCTCCATCCCATCCATCCCAATCACAGGCATGTTTGGGGAGCGGAGAGAGCCTTCTCAGTGGCAGGTTCCAGTCTGTGGAACTCTTTCCATGGCAGATCTGGTCAGCCCCCACCTTGCCTTTTATACACAAGCAAGCTAAGGCCTATTTAGAGTTGATCAATTTTTATTCACATGGCAGAACAATATTGAAAGTGCTGTACTATGTTTTTATCTTGTGTTTTAAATTATGTTTTTAAATGTATTTTAAATGGTTTCATCAATCGGCTTTTAATAGTACTGTTATTTTTAATTTTTTAAAAAGCTTTTGTGATAAAACATTTTATCTAATTTCTATTTTACATTATTGTAAGACACCTTGGATCCCAATTTGCGAGAAAGTGGGGGTACAAATTCAATGAATTCAATAGTTAAAATGCAGTAAATCCAATGAGCATCAACCCTCTGCTGAAGAGCAACTATGGAACAAATCCATGGAATCCACATGGGAGCAAATCCAATGCATGGTTTTTCAGCTACTTGAGAGTGAGTCAGGTCCAACAACCTGCAAGCTGGGTCTGGAACTGGTCACCAGCACCGACAATGTCCCTGAATAGGTCTTGCAATAAAGTTGAAAGACAAGCAGATCCAGGAAGTACTATATGTGTCTTAGGAATATGACTCTCTTTACTGAAATTAGTAGAAGACACGTGGACTCCACATTCTCAAAATCACTGAGGCATTTCCACAACATCTAGAAACTTACATAAAGACAATTATCAGAAAAACCTACCAATCTCTGGACATCAATTTATTTAGCAGAGAGTACAGCTACAATGAACCAGCACAGTGTAGTGGTTTGCATGTTGAACTATGGGCCTTTCCGCACCCTACCTTTTCCCAAAGTTGTCCAGTGGGGATCCTGGCAATGGCTCTGCTGGAAGGGAAGAGCGACGGGAGCTTTCCCCTCCTTACTGGCTGGCTCCCTGCAGAAAGGAGCGCAATGGCCATGCCTCTTCCTTCTGCAGTGCAGCTGGGTACTTTCCCAGGCGCTTCTATGGCTTCCGCAGAACAGGTAAGTTCAGGATGGTGGTGCAATCGTGTGTCATTAATAGAGAAAAACCATCAATGATTTAATCTGCAATCGTGCTGCCTCGGGAGAAGGATGAGATTGCTGTGGTCCTGTCATTCTCCTGTTTCCATTGTGGGATGGGAGGGTGCTGCAGAAAGGGCCCAAGACCCTGCAGACCATGGTTTGATTCCCAGTTAGGCCACAAAAGCCCACTGGGTGATCTTGAGTGCAGCACACACTCTCAGCCCCCCAAAAACTCCATGCTAGGTTTGTCTTAGGTAGCATTGGCATAAGTCAGAAATGACTTGAAGGCACATAACAACAACAACCAGCTGCAATCCTATACAGATTCACATGCAAGTAAATACAATTGATGTCCATGGGCTTTACTTCTGAGTAGACCTTCATAGGAGTGCACTGTAAATCAAGCTATAAACATGACCAACAAATGTCCAGGTAATTCCCATTTATATCTTTGAACCATTCTTGAATTGAAGGAAGGTGATTTTCAGTGGCAGCTGAGAAACTCCTTATATGTACAGAAACTACCATTTGAAAACAAGAAAGAGTCAGAAAGAGGGAAGTAGTGGCCACCTAGAGAGAAGAAAAAAGACAATAAAAATGACCGTGCATGCTACAATGTTCCCTTTATTTTGAAGCAGTAAGATATTCTATGCTCTCCCCCCCTCCGCTTTTTTTTCCCAGTGATAACCAAGCTAGCTTGGTGATGGAAAGCATCATAAACTCCCAGTGGACTCAAAAAGCAGGAATGAAGAGCTAGCACAAAATGAGTAAGTAGACAAGAGACTTTGGTGTTTCATATAATCAAACTCAAATAAACAGAAATGCATCAGTTTCTTTCTGTCAACAGTAATCTTGCAGCCTCAAACACCATTTTTTTCTCTAAGCTTCAGGTTTCCAAACTCTTCAGGCACAGCATAGAAATCCAGCCAACAGGCTGTACACAGACACACACACAAGGAATAGCCAGCCCCGTATATTAGATTGACACACATACACACTATGCACACATAGAGAATAGCCAGCTCGGTATATTAGAATGACACATGATCTGGAAAAAAAAATACCAAGGAACCGTTTCTTATTACATTTATTAAATTACATAGTGGCTTGCATTCATTTATCTACTTACTTACATAAGAGAGGAGAACCCTCTGTAAGGGTAAAGCATTATTTAAGCTAAAGTGCTGATGATTTAAAACATTGTATTGCAGCATGTAATCCATGTCAGAATGACCTCTGAAAAGAAGTATTTGAGATATGTGAAACAATCCTACTGGGGAACAACAAAGAGTGCTTCCATATACCGCAGGGGAAAGCAAATTTGTCAAGTTTCATTTTCTACCATATTTGCACTTTTTAACCTCAAGTACTTTTTGTTCTGTTAATGAAGGAGTTTGCAAATTTTGGTAAATTTTTCTAAAATTGAGCTGAACAGTATTCTCATCCCATCCTGAAGAAATGATGTAGAAGTCTTGGCTAGTCTCCTATAGTATCCTTCTATTGAGGGGAGTGAAAACTACTTTCCTCCAGCTATAGTGAGTAACAGGGTTATAGTCCTCCTTCCTTCTACCTCTCCCAAACAAGCAAAAAAACCCATTCTGGAAGCCTGGTAAACATTCTGGAGCAGATTTACAGTATCAGAAAGAACTGCAAGGAGAGGCAGAGATGGAAAATCCCAGTCTCATATTGAAGTTGTTGATGTTAGTTTATGTACACTTTCATTATAACTAGGGGTATAATTCTTTGCAAATTTTCTACTTGAAGGAGGCAGTAGGTGATTTTAGCAACTTTCTTCTCATTGTAAGAAAGTCTTTGAAAATATCAGGTGTTGAAAACAGTTTGAACTTTAAGACATATTCTGTACAAAATTCACATGTGTTTCTTTGCACAGAAAACAGCATTTTCTTTGCATTTTCTGTGCAGAAAAAATATTTCTGCAAAGAAATGCTAATATTTTTTATTTTTTATTTGGTTTGATTGACTGATTGCACAGAGACATCCTATTCTTAATGCAAAGTAACCCCCTGTGAATCTTGCATAGAGTAAGTTCCTAAGTGTGAAGATACACATTGTTCTAGGAGTCTTCACACCAGAGTTTCTTAGCATGTGAGAAACAGATTTTTCAACATTTTTCATTTATTCAAATATTATTTCCATCCCCAATTATAATTTTATAGCCTGTTATGAACAGAAAAAACAACACAATGCTGAGTCTTCTGCATAGCTGTCTTGAGTGATATATTATTGGAAAATCTGAGAAAATATTAAAAATAAATAAATAAAAAGAAGTAACAGCCGGAAGAAGACAAAGAAGAATTAGTACTACCGCTACTTCTTCTTGGGTGCTTTCAAGACTCTGACTTATAACAACTTATGTCACAGGATTTTCTTGGAAAGACTTATTCAGAGGAAGTTTACCATCACCTTCCTCTAAGGCTGAGACAATGTGATTTGCCCAACGTCAGCCACTGGGGTTCTGTGGCTGAGTAGGGATTTGAAGTCATGTCCCTTTTCGCACCTTACCTCTGTCCAGAGCAGTCGCTCAGGGATCATATGAGCAGCCTCTTCTGTGAGGCTCTTGCATCCCCACTGCTTCGGCTCCACAGGAGCTGTTTGCCTGCCAGCCAGCAGGCAACATGAAGGCTCTACCTCTTCCTTCTGCAGCACAGCCAGGTATTTTCCCAGGCTGCACTGGGGGAGGAAGCATGAGGGCCACAACTCCGGCGCTCCACACACAAGGTAAGTGCGTGTGGGGCCCTGGAGCGATTTGTGATCGTGCACCATTTTTGGCTAAAAGCCTGAAATGATATAGTGCATGATCGGTGCTTAGCGGCCCCGGTAGCATTGCACAGTTGTGAGGACATCATCTGAAATGCTCCTCGCAATTGCGCAATGCTCCAAAGGCCCTTTCACATGAGAAATGCCATGAAAAAAGGGTCCACGATTCCTGGAATCTTAGACCAACACTCATACTACCACACCATGCTGCCTGTCTATTACTACAACTATTATGCCAAAACTATTTTATCAATCCTTACACCACTATGTAGCTCAGTATCATAGGTCAAACTGAATGGTGAATCGGACAAGTTATTTGTGTGGAAGGAACTGTTTCACATCCTGGGCAAGTAGACAATGGTAAGCCTGAACTCAGTATTCATACCCCATATTAGATTAATACCTTTACTAGGTGAACCAAAAAGTAAAACCATTCAACACTGAATGAATAAAGGTAGTAACCTAATCAGTGGTTAGAATTTGGGACGCTGTTTTTGGTCAGCAGTGCTGCCTCTATGTTCTGAATATCCTTAGTGGCTAGAATCAGTAAATATGTAGGTATGAGTCCTTGATTCCTTGCCTAAGAAAACCTGATAAAATTCATGGGGTGACCGTAAGTTGACAGGTGACTTGAAGACAAATACACATACATATTTGATCCAGAAAAGGAACAAGAGCCCTGGCAAGAAGCAAAAGGAAAGGTCAGTTGCATCCAGTACATAGTTTAGCAAAGCCCTAAGAAAGCAACCATCTCCGTTTGGTTTTTTCTCTCTCTCTCTCTCTTTTGTGCTATAGAAGATCATACAGAATCAACTCAGTAAAAAGAATTGTCATAAAATCTCACACCATTGACTTGTAAATGGAATTGAATCTGTAGAGTCTACATAATGATACTATCAAAAAGGGAAGTAGCTATCACATTCATATAACAGATGAGATATGAAATGACTACTATGGCAGATGAACACCCCAGAGGTATTTTGCTTTATTCTCCTCACTGCGTTTATATCTCCAGTTTCTCTAATTTTAGTTATTTTTTTTTCCTCAGGTCTTAAGAGAAAAGGAAGGGGTGGGGGTGGGGAAAATCTAACAAATAACCTCATCCAGAAGTCAATAGTATAAATACTTTTTATATTTACTCAGAAACAGTTCTGAGGTTAGTGCTGGGGCTTTATTAAAACTGATTTTTCACAAGACATTCCTGTGGTGATTTTGCTGCTACTTCCAGCATAGCTCCCCACCCTTTGCTACAGCTTTAACAAATTATAAAGATAGAGAAGAGGCAATGTCTTGATATCTTCCTCATCCTAATTTTGGAATTCTTCTTCACAATATCTGAAGCTCTGAGCTATTCCTTCTTCCCTTTACTCTTCTTACTCTGACCTGCCTGAGGCTGTTAATTAGCTCTTGCATCAAATCATCACTAGTTCCACTTAAGGGAGGTTCTGACACTCCTACCTGCAGCTAAACGACAAGTGCCACAGTAGTAGAAGCCTAAATCCTCAAGATTACAAAGGCAGTTCTTTGTACGCAGCTGCCAGGAGAATATTGTCTCATGGTACTGACTGTGGTAGCGGATTAGTAAACACAGCCTTCTGTCATGGGCCTCCAGGGATTCACACCCTGGGTTTAATTAGGGTTTCAGCCTGGCAATCCTGCTTCAAAAAGACAGCAAGATAACTGCATTCGGTCTATTGACCTTGTGTATATGGGACACAGCTACAAAGCTATAGATGTAGAGATATTCTCTCCCCTGGTCACCCTCAGCTTCCAACTACCTTTATTCCTACCAAATTTTTTTGTGGTACAATTTACAAGCTGGAGCTTACTGGTGAAACTGTGTGCTTTGGACATATTAAATATTATTGAACCCCAGGAAGGAAATGAGCCAGAGCTCATTCAATGTTCATATTCTAATTCTATGGAAATAATAAAGCGATGTAATGGCAATATGTTGTGAGAAACAAATTGGATTTTTTTCTGTCTTTCTGTGAATGGCCTTAAGTTCTGTTTTGGGGAGAAAGGTGAGCTATATAGACAATCTAACAAACAACAAAGAAACAAACAAATCATTTATTTTCTCCATTTCTGTAGTTTAATTTTCACTTCATCCAGTGACAAATTAATCCAGTAGGGTTTTTTTTTTGTTGTTCATTTTTTTAATCCATGTATGTTATTAAGGATAGCTTTGCTGCTGTTCTGCATTTCTTTTTGCATCTCTTTTCTGAGGAGAAGGTCTCCCTGCCTAATGATTGTGCTGGTCCTTGTTGAAGTTCATTGAAAATTTCATTGAAATCAATGGAACTTCCAAGAAAATGCCATTTCATTTTCATAGCTCATTATAGACAGTTTTAAAATGGAATGGGACAATTTCATGGATAATAATGCCATCCATATTGGTCAATGTGGTTATGTTCTACTTTCAAGATAGAAGCTGGTATATCTTTCAAGTACGAAAGAGGGAAAGGCCTTATGTCCTCCTCATGGTAGGACATAAAGCAAGGAAAGATAGGCTTTCACTGGGCTTAGGGGGTGGAATGAATATTTGAAAATATTCAAAAATGTTCCAAAAACATGATTTTCTGAATACCAAGAAATCCAGATATTAAGAATCCTGGACTAATGAAAACTGTCAGGCTTTAGGATTTATTCTCTGCAAAATTTAGATGTGGTTGTTTTGCACTTTAAAAAACAGCATTTAATGTACAGAAATTAACATTTCTGCACCTAAAATGCTCTTCCCTACAGAAACAATGTTGTTTACTGAGCAAAACAATCATGTACAAATTTTGCACAGATTAGCCTCCAAATTGCAAATTTTCAAAGACTTGTTCACAGTAGAAAAAAATGCTAAAATTACTTGTCATTTCTTTTAAAAGGAAAGTCAGAGAAAGCTCACATCCCTAACATGATTCCACAGCCTCCTACGGTGGTTAGAAATTGTTTTCAGTGGCAGAAAATGTTCCTAGAGGACTGTTTACAAATGTATCCAAGGAGGAAGATGGTTTACATAAAAGGAGTTGCAGAAAAGTGAGGAATTCTAATAGAGAAGTTGGTAGACTCAGATTGTGGCTGGAATTACACACTTACTTAAGGACAATGCATACAGTGTTTGTATGTGAGGAGTGTGTTCCTATATATGATCTTCACCTCCAAATCTCAGGTGAGAGCTGTAGCCAAAAATGCCTGCCAGTTTCTACTGTAAAAACTGGCCTACTGTAATGTACCCTATATTATGCTGCCTAAGCATCAATATAGTGAACTTTGCAAGGGCAAAAAGAAAAATCAGAACAAGTACTTCCAAGCCACCCAAGAACCATGTTGTTCTTAGACCTATTTTGAGTGACTGTATTTCCTCTTTTGAATTTGAAGAAACTCTTAATCTGGTTAGCATGATGTGATAAAGGTCCAGACTGAAGAGCTTTCCTTGTGGGTAGCTTCAGATTTTGTTAAAGAGTTACCAGCTGAATGCATAGTCACTTTTTGGGTTTACCTGTTGACATTTCTTGTACATTTCAAAGAGGAACTTCTGCAGATCACTTTCACAGACTGTTTGAAATGAAATGGAAATTCATCCTAAACATTCACCATCATGCTTGCCTCCGAGCATGACACAAACTACTGTCAGGAGGCACTGGTTGTTAAATTTGGCTGGTGGTTCTTCTGTGATGTCTTAAGGTGTCTGAGGAGTCAGACCATGGCTCTAAATCCAAAGTTAGTCAGAGCAGATCCACCACAAGGAATGGGACTTAAATCCCATTCTAAGTAATTTTAGTTCTAAGGATTTTGTTTGGTCTCCTGTAAGTATGACTAATTTTGAACTTAATTCTGTGGACTAAACCAGGAACAGACAAAATACAGCCCTTTAGGTGTTGTTGGACTACAATCCTTGCCCACCTCACCATTGGCTCTGTTGGCTTAGAGGAATGGGACTAGTAGTCCAACTATATCTAGGGGGCTAACCTTTGCTTGGGCTTAAAAACCCTGAAGGTATCTGATCCAATCTGAAAGCTAAGCAGGGTCAGGTCTGGTTTGTACTCAGATGGGAGACTGCTAGGAAAGACAAGGTACTATAGGTTATATTTAAGAGGAAGGCAATAGCAAACCACTTTTTAGTATTCCTTGCCTTTAAAAACCTCTTTGAATTGATGGGGTATTCATCAGTTGACAGGCAACTTGAAGTTGCGTATGTGCACACACACACACACACACACACACAAACTTTGTCCACCACAAGACTGGAAAATTAAGTGAACTTTTTCTGTCTCTTATTATCTCTATGTAACTACAGTTATGCTGACACATATTACAACCAATCTCAAAAAATATTAAGAACTAACCTTCCAAGCAGTAGTCTTGCTTAGAAGAAAATATCTAAGGCATATCATGGCCTGAAATAAACACCCACAGCAATGGAGGCAAGAGGCACTTGGGAGAGTAGTGACATTATAGTGGGCTCCAAAAGAAGCTATACTAAATATACTGATGCAGGTGCTAATCCTCTGATCTATCCTGATTTTTGGTTGGCAGTTAGTCACATCAGTTTCACAAAAATGTGTTTTTGGTTCTTCATTTTTATTTTTTCAGTATTTTTTAGCTTTTCCCCTTGTTTGGCCTTTTTGCAGTAAAGACATTGGTGTATATAGTAGACAAACTATTGGATCATGGGTAACAAGCAGAATTTTTTTCCGGTATATCTCTGAGTGTGTGTGTAAACATTACTTTCTCCCAAGATACTTCTGTATTTGAAATAGGAGTACAAAAAATTCTCACAGATTTTATTATACTGTATGAGAATGGGTGTCTTAGCTCATCAATACATTGCATGAAGAAAATGGCCAACCTTTTTGGGATATCATTTGCACAAAAAATGGGTTTTGCATAAAATACTAGCTTTATTTATTTATTTAAAAAGTATTTTCATATTTTTTAAAAAAAGTGGATTTTGCTAAGTCTCTCAATCTGACTGACTTTCAGATATAAGGCTCTGTGATTTGTCCAAGCCCAATCCCATGAAGGGGCCAAAAGGTTCCAAGGGATTCCCCAAAGTGGTACTAGTAAGCTGTCTTGCCTAGAGGGAATTCATCCTACAATAAAAACACATCTCCCCTCGAACCAGTCTGTAACAATAGGGAAATGGGTGAATTCTTTCACCTTGCAGCACCACCAGCAACCTCCACAGAGAATCGTTTGAGTGCCGGCACCCCACCAATTGTGCCAAACAACTACATTAGAGACAAGCAGCCAGATCAAGGCAAATCATAACACCACAATTCAACATGATATATAACATAAAAATAGGTGGGGAAAAATGTGTCCAACAGCCACATAGAACATGTTAAAAAAAAAAACTTTGTTGTTGTTAACTACCATCAAATCAATTTCAAGTTATGGTGACCTTATGGATAAGAAACTTCCCAGTCCTACTCACCTCAAAAGGCAAGTGGAAAATTGGAAGCTACGTAAAGGGTGGGTGGCTGGGGAGGTACAACAGCAGAGGCTTATGCCTGGGCCATGCTGCCTTAAATAGACCAGCGTGGTCCCATCTGCCACCAAGCATCTGGTGCATTCTGGCATCCCATCTACCAAATGACTTGGAAATGGCAAGGCCATTTTCATCAAATGGGAGGGAGAGTGCACTTATAGCAGTATCTCAGGCTGAGATTATTTTTCACAAACATCCTGAAAGAAACTTTTCAAAGTGTTCGTCTTTGCATGTGAGAACAAAGTAAGTGAAGATTTACATCTTATGCATTTCATGTTTGGGACTTGTAGTGCCTTTTGCCTTTTTTTTTCCTCCCCCTCACCATTCAGAAACACTGCAGTGGAGAACAGTTGTTGCTTCAAAATACTCTTTTACACATATCGCCATTGCCATGGGCACCTATAAAGCCCCATAGCTAGCTTTAGATAATTGGACAGAATATGGATTGAATTCTGATAATGGAAGTCCCAGAGACCAACTGGCTAAAGGAAATTTATACCTCCTCTTTATCATTCTTGGAATACTGTAGAAGTGTGTTTTGCTAACTAGCCTTGAATCCACAACACTTCAGTCATTAGAATCTACGGAGCATATGTGGAAGGTTTAGTACATGCTGAGCCATTGTTTTAAAATAGAACCCTTTTCTATTTTGAGGCCTAATTCTGCTTCCATTTTGAGCCTCCGTGTTTCTCTTAAGAGAGAGAAGGGGGTTGTGGATACATGTGTGCACATGTGAGAGAGTGGTGGGGTCAGGAATGAGGACAACATGAACAAAATAAGAACACAGGAAAAAATGGTCTGGAAGAAGAAATCAGAGTGCAGAAAGCACTAAAAATATGTTGTATGCTGCCTTGCTAGGCCTTCCCAGACATTGTTACAATATATTAAGACAGGAACCAAGAGACTTTTAAAACTTTTATTATCATGTATATAATGTCTTGGGGATTGTTAGAAGTATGCTATTTAATTTCCCTGCACACCTGGCCATTTATCATTATTAAAATCTATAACTAAGCAGTTTCACTGAAATACCCAATGGACACTAATATGTTAAAAAGACCTGTTAAAGTTTGTCACCTCACTATGTCACTGAGCACTAGCCTAAGGTCTTGCTTAGGTGGTGTATTCAGTATGGGTAGGTTAAACTTCTGTATCAATTAGGCTGTTAATTTCATTGGGTCTCAAGGCTAATTTGGATACTACATTATTATCACTATGAGCAGCAGATCTGAAAACCACTCACTCTTCTTTCCAAGTAATGATATAATATGTGAAGCAAGTGATGCAAAGATCTTAAAGCCAGATAGTTTATGTTATGTGTTAAGAGAACCTTATCTAAACAAGGCCCTTGCAAGTGTGACTGGAGGATGATTTTTACTGAGCTCACTAAAAGATAAAGTAGGCAATGCTGGATGTAGATGTGTACATTACAACATTATAAATTGAGCCTCCCTTCTCTGAAAATCTGAAATCCAAAAACCTCCAAAACCTGAAACTTTTTAGCGCCAGCAGACTCCTTCAAAGTAGTGACTGCAGTGCTTCAGTTTGGTAGGAGCATGATAGGTGCCACCTTGAAAGAGGAAGCAGGCAGCTGGTGGCAAAAAGAAGGAGGCTGAGAATCTGTGAAGTTGCAAGAGGCATGGATTCACACCAGGCACAATGCTTGGATTCCTGCCATTTCACAAATCCCCAGTCTCTCTCCAGCCTTGCAACTCACACACAAGTAGCAACTGAACAAGACACAAGACTATTCCAAAAGGGTATTGTATTCTATAATAATAATAATAATAATAATAATAATAATAATAATAATAATATCTGAAATACAGAATGCTTCCGGTCCCAAGCATTTCAGACAAAGGAGTCTCAACCTGTGCTATGAGAAAGTAGAACCATGAAAAAAAAAGAAAAAAAAGGATAGTTTATTCAAAACAGGAACTCTCCTTGCACAAAAGAAGAAGAATCAAACAGTCTTTACACTTATGGAGGCTGAGGAAATGCATTCTTAAACTGGTATTTCTTGGGCAGAGATTGCTCGGCAAACCAATATCAAAGGGCCACACTCCCCCAATTTAGTGTTTTGCAGATGTGTTGGATGACAACTGTCATCATTTCCAGTCAGCATGGATAATGACAAGGGTGGCAGGAGTAGAGGTAAAATCCAATTGATTCACTGTATCTGTGGAAGTTATAGCACTTGCCATGTCTCTCTCCTATAGAATCTCTCTTCTATAGAATCTTAGGATTTATAGTTTTGTGAGTTACTTCAACCCTTTATGAAAAAGTTGTTAACTGACATAATTCAGGGACATGCACTAGAGCTTTCTAGTAGGAATCTCACCCAACTGTGAAGCCCAGGATTCCATGCAATGCAGGTAGAGTTGTTAAAGCACCATCAAACGACTATGATTGTGTAAGCATATATACATATACATACATATATGCATATACATATACATGCATATATATATATATATATATATATATATATATATATATAGTATAAGTATATATACATTCTTACTCATATGCTAGTGCTCCCTATTGCAGAGCTCCCATCTGAATTCAAAGACTGGGTTGTCAATGTTTCCTTTAAATAATTTAAGTACTTCACTTCAGGTTTTACTTCTAAGGCCTGCTTCAGCATCTGCTGGTCCCTATTTGTGTTCCTTTTTGACTGTGCAATAGAAGGGTAGAAATCTCGGGAACATTTTTTATTCAAATTGCAATCCATTCATTTGTAATACAACCCATGATGATCTGATTATTGCTGCTGATTATTTAAATCCACTGTGTTTTGCCCTCCTCTCATACTGTTTCACACACCCCATTTTAACTGTGTTAATTTAACTGTAATTCCACCACTCTAGCTTGCCCGGATTTCTCATTATTGGAATATTCTGGAAATGTCTTGGAACTATGTAGGCGGGGAAAAGGCAGTTCACAGCAGTATTGCCTTTTGGAAGGTTGCATATCTTCTTCTAAGTCCAATTTGTACGGAAGAAGCAAGTTAATAGCTAGCGGGAACAATCTCTCTCCCGTTGTCATCAATGACAAAACTCCCATTGATTTTAATGGAACTGGATTGTACTCCAGATAATATCAGTGAGGTGGAGGGGGAAAACCCCATTCTGCAGTGATTTCTGATTGCCGCCGTATTTGTGAAATATGTCTGTATTGTAAATTATTTCACGCATACAAGTTACAGCAAAAAGAAATTTGTCCTATGCTAAGACCACTGTTACCTCTTTACACTAAATGTCAAGACATTGACACATTTTTTTTAAAAAAAAGTGTGTGTGTGTTTTAGCAGCTGAATTTGGAATCCATGAAAGATAGTGCTAAATAATAGGAAATTCCAACAGACTTTTAAGTACCGCAACATGAATGGTACCAACTATAATAAGTGCAGGGAGTGAATCTGAAACATAAGCCTGACGAATAGTTACCCAGCTGCTACAGAAATAGCAAGATAGATATTATGTTAAAAAGGAGGGGGGAGGGGAGAAAAGAAAAGAAATTAAATGAAATGGATATTAGCTGGAAACATCTGTGTTCAACCACAGAGCAGAATGCATATTCAGCAGCCAGTTTATTGGCTCTTTAGAGGATGTGAATGGTGCATTGTAAATAATGACACGCCTGTAATAAATTCCCAGTAAAAAAGAAAAGGGCGCTCTGTTTCTTCCTCCCACAATTCACATTTCTGGGTCCCTGCTGTGAGTGATGATTCACAGCAGTCACAAATTCCTGTTTTCAAAAAATGCTATTGTATACTCCAGGGCTTTCATTAAGTTTTACACTAGCAAGGGAAATTTAAAACTTGCGAGAGGGTGGGAGAAAGAGGACTCAGCAACTCTGTGGTTGGTGACATTACTTTAATACTTGGTGCACTGCACTGATAGATATGATCGGAAAGAGTATGTCAGAAGTCAGTCTGGAGCTGCTTTCTTTAACTAGAAGGGATGGTACATGAGATCTTGGTAGTCTATTAAGAAATAACCAAAGCCAAAATGAACAGTGGAGATAGGAGGACAGGGAAGGAAGGAAGGAAGGAAGGAAGGAAGGAAGGAAGGAAGCCTTGCCGTAGTAGCTATGCTCATGTTTGTATTTTGTATGGCTACAATCTCATGCTTGCACCACATATTCAGTTTCAATTCCTGAGGAAAACTCAGTTTATTTGTGGTTCCATTTTGAACCAAGATGCAGGCCAGTGTTCTTTCTATGCAGGTGCATTTCTTTTGTGCTTGCCAAATCCAAAATGGAGCTGGCTGCAAAGAAAAATCTCTCACTGCGAGGAGGAAAATACTGTTCCTGTCAAGCTGGCTATCAAAACATGCACACAGACAAATTTTCCTTTCCTCCCCACATTTGGGGAATTCCTACAACATCATTCTCGTAGATGGTTTTCTCCCAGCATAATCCCTGTGCTGGGTCTTTCACCCGCAAGACATGGTTTTATATTCAGTTGACATCATTTCAGCCAAACAGTTGTTCCACGCTTGCAAAGCACACTAATGAGATGGGTTTCTGGCAGATTCGCTACCTTCACAGTGCCCAGAATTACACATGCAGTATGCCATGGATCTTCTTTTACACTTAAGGAGACTATGAATTTTTTTACCCCTTCTCCTTCCAAGAGAAAAATTGTCCTAGTGGCTTGAAATACTGTGCAAGTTGTTTTTGACACTACCATGTGTCTGCCAAATCTCACTTGTTTGGAAGGAGACACTTGTTGCATTCTGTTTAAATGAGAGATGTTTCTGAAATGCAGGATTCCATTATATTTCAACTGACTTGAGCTCTATTGATTTCCCCACATCTGCTCTAAATACAGACAGGATTGGCCTGTTTTGTTTTAAGATTTTGCTTGTTATTTTACTGAAACTCAGTGACTGACAGTCCAGTCCTACCAGTCCCTGTATTAAGGTAACAGCTTAAAGAACTAGTCAGGAAGGCCCCCGCATTGCAAGGGAATCAAATACTTCTGTAGCATGAATCCTGGTATCCAGTCCTTAACGTTACTAGAAGAAGGAGAGTTCGTTGGTAAGACAGGCAGGATCTAGCACTGTATGGGACTTGATAAAAATCATAGGAGAAAAATTTGACCTGAATCCAATTGATTAATCCCAACTAGAGTAGATTCACTGAATTAATTGTTGAATAGTGAGTCAACATGTAGGTAAAATGCATTGATTCAATGGGTCTACCCTAGTTGAGACTAACAATAGGATTTAGGTCTCATCATCTCTAAATTTTGTGTACACTTCTGGAAATTAGTAATGTGTTTAATAACAACATGGAGAGATTTGGAATAGCTATTTTACTAATCCTTCTTCAGAAAAATCCAGCTGGGATTGTTTTATTTTTATACACATGAAAGGTTCCTTTTAGGTTGACTCTCTTTAACTCTCCATACAGTTTAGTAGAGAGTTAGACAATGTGGTTCTTTCCAGGTATTTTGGACTACAACTCCCTTGAGTTGAAGCCAGCATAGCCAATGGTTAAGTCTGGGAGTTGTGGTCTAGCAAATCTGGAAGGCACTTGTGTGACTTGTAATGGGGATCTGTTCACTTGTATAGTTTCAATGTCTACATCATCATCATCATCATCATCATCATCATCATCATTATTATTATTGGAAATATCCAAGTGCAACAGGTGCAAAGAGTTGTCAGAGGGAATATATTTGCTTCTTGATTATTCACAAAACATAAAAATGCATGAAAAAGAATTAAAATAAATGTATATATCATTCTTTTAAAGTATTAGTAAAATGATGGAAATGAAATATATCTGGAATCAATATCCACTGTTGTGACTGAGTACATGGAAGCAGATTCTTCAAGCACAAACCAGAAAGGCATGATGTCTACCCTGCAACCAGCCACATGCCTTAAAAGCATGCACCAGACAACTGGAATAAGGGCATTCAGAAAGTGGAAGGGAATGCAAGGAGGAGAGACTCAGAATCCCCAAAAATGAGTCACACTGAAGTTATTTCTATGTAATTCTTTCTTATTCCTCAAACATATAAAAACAGTCATCCCATTCATTGCTAACCAACCATGGTTAGGAGATCAGATACCAAGACTGGGTTGATAATGGGCCACTTTATTTAGCTATTAACCTATTTAAATTTTAACCCCTGGGAGCTGCAGAAAAGGGGAGCAACGGAACATGGGCAGTGGCAGAGCTTGGAGTGTGTGGGGTGGGTGGGAGGGGGCGTGGCTACAGCACAAGGGGCATGACCTCTATGCACAGGGGCGTGGCTGTAGTGCGTGGTGGCATGGCCAAGGTATGCAGGGGCATGGCCAAGGCACATGGGCGCATGGTTATGGGTTGGGATGCCCCAAAAACATTGCCACCCAGGGCAAATCCCACCCACCCCCATGTCACTACATGACTAAGCATGGGGAAAACTGAGGTGGGTGGTCTTCTCAGACTTCCACCCCAGTATCTTCTGGGTGATACATCTAAAGAGATATCCAAGGAGAACCCAAAAGTTGGGTGGCTCCCCAGCTGGCCCAAAACTAGAAAGTCAACCTGAGAACCCCTCCCCAAATCATATGACTTAAACTGAGGGCTCAGCCCTCAGACCAGCCCCAAGGGAAATCTCTTTGCCCACTCCCTAGTCACATGACCTAAACAGGTAGTTGTAGAACCCTCCCCTTCACCCAATGTGTGCCATCAGTGTTCATGAACTACCTACTTCCCCCCGCCCCCAGCTGTCAAGTGACCTCCTGTTTAAGATATCACCACAACCCAGTTATCAATGACCCAAGTCAACAGTGTAAGGGTAGGCAAAAAAAAAAAAAAATGGAAAAGAAAAATAAAATTCCTACCCTGTCCTGAAGCAACCAGCATGGCTTACACTGTGTCTGAGGCAGAAAGGTGGCAAAAGACAGAGAGGAGGGAGCAGGTAGAAATTATCAAGTCTCTGGCCCAACCTCCTATGCTATCCATCAAAACACTCAGCATTGTGGCACAATTTATCCTGGCCTCTCCTCCCTGGAGGCAGCAAAGATTTCTCTCTGCCATGACATTATGCAGCCCAGCAGGTGAGACACCTTCAGTCAAACAGAGCATGAAGTTATTTGGGTAAGTGAGCTACACCCAGAGATGAAAAGGAAGAGAAAACTAACTTTCAATTAGGGAATACATTATATTCATTCTAGGATTCCCACTGATCCTAAATGCATTTAACTTCACACAGGTCCAACTGATTTCAAGAAAAAGTGTTCAACATCTGCACTGCCAATTGTCCTGACTCTCAGAGTTTATGTAAATCTATGGATTGGACTTTTAGAAAGTACTAATATAGAACTGGAAGTAAGATCCTGCATCACAGACACTTTCCATTCACAGAGTTATACCTGGGTTGTATTCTGCCATCTAACATTTTGCACCACTAAATGTGCATTGTACAACTGTGTAGTCAATGCATAATGTGCAACAGTGCACAATGCATGACATAGGCCCTTTCCACACATGGGGCGTGAATCAGGCAGAAACGGGACTCACCGGATTTCTTCTCTGTCCGATCGTGTCCGTCGGGACAAGGAGCACTGCGAGCTCGTCTCTCCGCACTGCTCCGGCATCCAAAATGGCGGCTTCCGGTTGGTGGAGGCTCTCCACCAACCAGAGAAGCTCGCCAGCCTAAAGCCCGCCCCCGGCAGATCTGCAGGCATGCACTAGTGCGCGCCTGCAAATCTGCACTGGAGCGCGGCGACGGAGCGACACGGAGTCGGGCGCTCCGTGCTTTTGAAAAACCTCTTAAAAGAGGTTTTTAAAAAGCATGCTGTAGGACCAGTTCCGGTCGCTCGGGGGCGAACTGAGGTGCGGAACTACGAAAAGCAGTCTGACCCAGTCCAATCCACGGTGCAGAATACCTCCTTTGGAGGTTGCTCTGCGCTGTTTTAATAGCCTGGTGCGGAAATGGCCATGGAGTGTGCGATGATGCACAGTGGCACCACAAGTGCTAACTCCCCTTTTGTAGCCTTAACCTGAACACAAACATTGCACATTGGCTAAAAACACATAACCATACAGGAAAGGGAATTTATGCATATGTAAGTTGCCAAAAGGATACCAGCCAGTGGTTGGGTTCTTACATAAGAGATGCAGCTATAATGATGTAACTACAATAAGTCTCCTGTTCCCCCCCCCAAAAAAAAATCACCTTAGAAGCCAGACAGCTGCACTAACCAAGGAATTCTGAGGCACTGGTGAGTTGAGTATTCAAGGATGACACACCCAGCCTGTTCCTTTTGGACAGCCATGGTGCAATGAGCAGCAGTAGGTCCTGCTTTGGGGTCCTGTAGTAACTATTTGTTTCACTGCACCTTACTCCTTTGGCCAGTGCAGTTGCTTGGCTTTTAAGGTAGCTTCAAGGGGATATTTGCAATTGTTGCAATGATGCCAACATGAATTCCAAAATTTATGAGATCATAAGTCTAAATTACAACATCATAGATACTGAACAAGGTGCCAGCCAAAACCTTTAGTAAGAAAAAAATAATAATTCTGAGAATATTTTAGTAAATGAAAAAGAGCAGCTCAAGATAAGGTCAGAATTTGGAAAACTTGCTCTTTTGCATTATTGTTTCCAGGACTCCAAATTGAAGAAATAAAAAAAAAGTTTTCTAAGCTTGAATAAGGCATAGAAAACCATACAAAATCCTCAGGTCCTGTTATTGCACAGATTTTCCTTTTTATTATTGAAAACAAAACCCCTCCACCCCTTTTTTTAAATGTGGCCTCTGCATGTGGTATTGGTTTTCACCTTCAGATCCCTATGTGGAATTGCTCCAGTGTGTGTGTGTGCTTCTGATTCTGAGGTAATTAAGGTCAATCACGGCACTCAGACCAAGAGGCTCCTGTTTTAAATGCAGGAGACCAGTAACAGGTGCTCTCTGTTCTGGATCATTCTCTTCCTCTAGGTCAAGAATGTCAGCCTTCATATATTGTTTGGTTCCCCAGGCTCTTTCTTTAACAGAGGGTAGTTCTGAGAAACAGAGTTGTACTTTTTTCACACTAGCTATTGTACAACAGGAATATTTAAAACCAGATGAGAATGTCCCTGTTTGTTATTCTTAGATGTTATAATTTTTTTACATCTTTGTACAGCTAAAATGTGTGTTTCCCAGATCTCTTTAAATCTCTATTTTATTTTATTTTTACAAAAAATAGATTTATTTTTCATGCATTAAAAGGACTGCACCCTTCACTAAATGATTGGAGGCATTTTCCCTCCTCAAGGCACCTTTGGGGCCAATTACTTAAGCCCTGGGGTGGGACCTGGTTTACTGGTTTCCATTTACTCTGTTTGTAAACTTCAGCTCAGCAATAAATCTCAATGGGCATACTTCTGTACCTGGGGTGCACTTTTGGAATTAAATTTATGAACTACTTCTTGGGAGGATAAATAAAATGCTGTAACAGAAACAGATAGATAGATAGATAGATAGATAGATAGATAGATAGATAGATAGATAGATAGATAGGGGGAGGAAAGGATTTTAACAATTATCAGTTTTATTTACACATGTTGAAGTACTAATAATAGCAGAAATCAAAATGTATCTATTCTTGGTTGTTTTGCAGCTCCAGGTTTCCTTCTTTTGTCCAGAAGCCATTGATAAGATCTGTGGATTCTACAGAAAATTTTGTAATATAACATTGAGGAATGTGCTTTTTTCCTTTTTCTTGAAGATGTTCCCCAGAATCCACATATTGTGAGGAATACAAAGTCTGCAGCTGGGAAAAGAGTAGGACATTCAAAATGGCTACTACTTTACCCAGAAAATTGACAATATCTTCCAGATTTATGATTCTACAGTAGCTATGCATGACTCAGATGAACTGTATTGTTATGCTATAAGTTTGATCTAGGTTTAGAATGACAAAAAGTTGTTGAGAAGATAAACAAAACAAGGAGGGTTTACCCAATGTCAGTATGTTGTTTCTTAAAAAAATAAACAGCATACTAATAATTGCCTTACTCTAAAAATAGCAGAGAACACACAGACATGAGATAACAAAAGTGAATGTAATTAATAGACATGCTATCATTGGATTTTTGGTCTGCACTGTGCTATATTACATTCATAAATGACATATCGTGCTAATACTAACTCATATCTGCCATTGAATTCCTTTCTTACATGAAACAGCATCTCAAACATGCTTACCTAAGTCTGCAGGGCCTGAGTGATAATTATTTAAATATGTATTGATAATTGTCTGTCTGATGAAATAAATAACCTTATATAATTCTTACTATGCCCATCAGTAGCTCCAACAACATTAGTTTGCACTTTGCAAAATTGGTTTCTGGGTGAAATTTGGAGTGAGGCTATTACAGAAGTCATAGTTATAAAGAAGTATTACAGAAACATGGATCCACTCATTTTTTTACACTTAGCATCTTAACTATTCTTATCAATCCAGATTTTTTAAAAAAAGTTAAAAGAGCATGACAGTATGGTTAATTTGAATCATGAATGGTTTCCATACAATCATAAATGAGGAAAATATGCCAATTTTCTGGAGAAAATAATGACCATTTTGCATACTCTCCTTTCTGCTGTTACCGTGGCACTTGGGGGTAAGACAACACATGGGATTCTGAGCCATGATGTAGACCTCTTAATTGGAAACAAAAAATACCTCAATATTATGCCACAAATTTCCCACAGCAAACCAATTACTTGCCCCCACTCCACGATATAGAAACAATTATTGAAGAATGGCAAACATTAAAGATTATACTACTTCAACTGAAATTTGATTCCCAAATAAAGAATTTAAAACCTACTGCCAGCCCAATGGAAAAAGATGCAGATGTGAATTATTCCTACTCTACTCAACCAGTGGACTCAAGGGATAAGAGTTGCCTGCAGTTTCTCACCATAACTCTATTCTTTTGTTCACAATTTATCAACATATAAACTCTGTTCTTCCAGGAATAATTCCTTTTTACAACCACTGGGGACAATAGACCCTTACTAAACATCACAACAGCCTTTGCATGACACCATCTGGTGCAAACTTTCAAGACATTGAACAGAAGTGGTTATGTGTGGTGTAATAGGGACCACTAGACAGTAACAGAAGTTTTAATGGAGGAAAATTCCCTTCTTCTTGGTTTGGAAAAAGAATTGATCTTGGATGGGAAGTATACCAGCCTATCAGCAAACTCTGCCTTTAATAGTGAAATGTCATCACCAACCTGACTGCATTGCTTGCCCTTGCTGTGGCAACAGATATATAAGATTTTGCACTGAAGAAAATCCAAATTCTTTCTTGAGACAGTTCCCCAGTAACCTCAATATAACCATATTTAATGGCTTTGTTATGCCATTAAAATTTATCATCTTCAATATCCCATTTCATAAAAATATACATTATTCTTATTCTGTACCTTACATGCACTTATATTTACAATGTAGTTGAACCAACAAAATGGTGAAGTGGCACTGTTTCTTTCTCTTAGGCCATTTCTGCACTACACTGTTATAGTGCTGTTACTCCACTTTCAGTATCGTATGGAATCCTGAGATTTGCAGTTTAGGGAAGGGCATTTAGAATTCTCATTCAGAGAGCAATTTGACCTCAGTAAACTGCAAACCCAGAATTCCACAGGATGTTGAAAGTCGAATAATAGCACTGTAACAGTGTAGTGTAGAAATGGACTTAAACTTTGATACAATGATGTCTGAACAGGAGAAGATTTTGTATAGAATGATTTACCCATGTATGAAGACAGCAACTTCAGAAGCTTTTGAGCTTGTTGGAAAGTAACCAGAGTTACTACTCTGTTTGATGTGAAGCTTCTTGTATGAATAAATACACCAATACTTTAAGTGGCAGCTGGTGGCTTACCTGTTAGTGTGTATTCCATCCACTCTGGGTTTTAGTCTGAAGTATAAAGATGCTGAGCCCTTTTCCCCTCGAACAGATTCAGGACCTTGGATAGCACCTTTAAAGTTTACCCTCAAGGCCCTTTCACACTAACCAGTTTTAGTGCTCTGATTCCATTTTAACTGCCAAGGCAACATCCAGTGGAATCCTGAGATGTGCAATTTAGGGAGGGGTATTTAAAATTTTCAGTCGGAGAGCTCTGATGTCTCACCACACCACAAACCCCCAGCATCCCATAGCATGTTGCCATGGCAGTAAATTAGAATGATAGTATTGTAATTATGTAGTGCAAAAGATTCACTGGAGTGGATTGATCACTCCACTCACATGTAAGCCACCAGCTCCCACTGAATACATATTGCAGTCCAACAGAATCTGAATATCTGAGCCCAGCTTGTTGTTTACTTAGCAACATCCCATTTGCTCCTGAATGCCTGAGTTTTATCTGCTCCTTTTGGGACAGTTTTCAGAAAAAGGAAGGGACAATTTTACAAAAAGCAAACAAAATACATGCATTTGAGCAAAAGAGCCACTGTGGTGTAGTTGCTTAAGTGTTGGACTGTGACTCTGGAGACTAGAGTTTGAATCCCTGTCCAGTAACAGAAACCCTGTGGGTGATCTTGGGCAAGTCACACTCTGTTAAACCCTCTCTAAACAAATCTTACCAAGAAAAGCCCATGATAAGTTTGCCTTATGCTTACCGTAAGTCAGAAATGACTTGAAGGCACACAACAACAATCCTAGTTAAACAGTTTGCTCCAGCCTTGCTGTAAATGTAAAACCCAGGTTGGTGTCAGGCACTGGTACCCAGAAAAAGGAAATCCCCAATAACCCTGCTTCTTGGCTAAACACTGATGCTGCCATCTTGAAACCCTGCCCAGATAATGAATGTATAATCCCAAGAGGTAGCAGTACTAAAGGTGAGGCAATGCTAGCAAACGAGATCCCTTTGCTTGGATGGTTTGATAATCCTAAGGGAATACCTGGAGTCGCCCCCACACTGTAATTAGGGAGTGGTACCTACAGAACTCAGTGGATGTGCCTTCTATTCCAGAAAAACATCCCTAGGTTCAGACTATAAGACTTTTCTTTGCACTGAAAATAATCCTCTTTTAGCTACTATATCTTTCCCCTGTACTGTCTCTAATAGTATATCAATTATTATATATTGGTTATTGTTTATATCCTTATACCACTAGTACCATGTAAAAAAATATTTAAGGCCCAACAGTTTCTTAAATTGAGCAAGCTAGCAGTTGATTCAAACTAAGAGCTTTTTTAAATTAAATCTTCACTTGTTTTGCTTCTAACTTGGAAGTTGGGGATTTATTTTTTTTTTGAAAAATAGAAAAGATATGAGGCTTTGTTTTAATTTAAAAGCAGACTCGGTTCCAACTGTGTAACATATTGCAAGCTTTAGGGTGATTTACTTTCAGCTATAAGTAAAATAATAAATCATTCACCATTTTCTAGACTTGCTTCTTCAACATTCATCTCAGCAACTGCAAATCCCTTTGTTAAATCTATTTGCTTGCCAGTTGCACAATGAATTATAGATTAATTACTCAATAACAATTATGGAGGTGATGCCTGACTGAGGATTCACACTCACACATTTTGTTTAAGTTAAACATAGATATTCAGTTTCAGTCTTATCTTAGAATAACTTCCATATAATGAGGTAATAAAATAAACAAACCAAAAAGGATAGAGACTTCCTGTAATGTTCATGTGTGTATACATGTACCTTCAAGTTGCCTGTCAACTTATGGTGACCCCATGAATTTCATAGGGTTTTCTTAGGCAAGGAATACTCAGATGTGGTTTTGCCAGTACCTTTCTCTGAAACATATTTTACAGCACCTGATATTTGTTGTAGTCTCCTGTTCAAATACTAACCAGAGCTGACATTGCTTAGCTTCCAAGATCATACATGACCTCATGCCTTCAGGGTTTTTAAGTACTTTGAAAATTGTTATTACGTTGCCTTTAATATAAAGCTTTACCTCAGTGCATTTGAAATGTATTTCTTGTGAAGAACATGAATAAGAGAATGAGAGATCACTCAAATTTAATATTTGTTTTCAAATCTACTCACAAAATCAGACTTGCTCTACAGACTTAAATTTTTCTATTAAGCTGAAACTACAATATTCTGAAAAATATTTTGACAGATAACTAGCAAATATGACAAGAGAGCTTAAAACAAGGACTCCTTAGTCATGCCTTTAGCAAAAACATGGAAACATGCCCCCATTCTTGACACATAAAAATTTTGCACCATTTTCTCTTCTATAAGCTAGGGATATCAATTCTTAGATTACTAAAACTGCACCAAGTTTTCACATCTGCCCAACACATTCGGCAGATTCAGTCTAAGGGAAAATTAGATTCAGTGTTACTGATCTTGGTGTTACTGATTTCAAAGGCACAATTTCAAGCAATTCAAATGAGAAGAAAAAATGGGAGGTGTCTAAAGAATGCAGGATGGAAATCTAAAGAATTTTCAAAGGAGCTAAGATTTAAAAGGGACATACATGTACAAGAAATGGAAAAATAAGGGAAAGCCACCAAAGAGGAAGACAAACAAATAGTCAGCAAGTGTACAGAGAAAAGCTAAAGCACAGAATGAGCACAGACTTGCTAGATAGGTTTAAAACAATGAGGGGCTTTTTTTGCTATATCTATGGCAAAAGAAAAAACAAGGGAATGGTAGGGCCTCTGTGTGGAGAGGATGGTAAAATGCTAATAGGAGACAGAGAAAAGGTAGAACTGCTCAAGAACTTCTTTTCCTTGGTCATCTCTCAAAGGAAAACAATGTTCTACCTGGGGAAAATGGAGCCGATAATGTGGTAGAAATGCATCAAATGTAAATGGGATAGGTGATGCCTCTGAGATCGAGAAGCAACTGATTGTACCAAGAACTGAGCCAGTGAGTGAGCAAATCAACTTGTAAACATCCCCCACACTGGAAGGTCAAGCAGAGAGAGAGTTGCCCTGGCCAGCTCATGATGGAGAGGGAACCAGCGGTGATTCAGAGGAGTTACAGCCACCTGTGCCCATCAGCCCTCAATCATGTAGAAGACTGAAACAAACTGCTCAGAGGGAGGCTGCATGGACAAGGTTGAGGAAACAATAACAAGCAGCACCTGTTCACAGTGGCTATTTAAGTCTGCCGGCATGGCTGATCCTTGCTTGCAGCAAATTAGTAGCAAGCCCTCACGACCTTTGTGTCTCTTGCTCCCTGAAACCCTCTAGATGGATCTCTGCCTCCTGAACCTTATGACTGGACCTTGACCTGGCTCGGCTTGCATTTTCCTTGTGTTTGGTGTATTTGGACTCTCCCTGCAAGTATTCCCGACCTCCCTCCTCCCTTGAGATTCGGCAGGGAGAGAATCCTGACAGGAATACCTAACTACTCTAAATGAATTCAAGTCTTCAAAACTAGATGAACTACACCCAAGGGTATTAAAAGAACTGGCAGAAGTAATCTCAGAACCCCTGGCAATTATCTTTGAGAATTTCTGGAAAACAGGAGAAGTCACAGCAGTCTGAAAGAGATCAAATATTGTCCCCATCTTCAAAAAAGTAGAAAAAAGAGGACCCAAATAATTACTGCCCAGTCAGCCTGCATCAAGACTGGGAAAGATTCTAGAGCAAATCATTAAACAGACAGTTTATAAATATTTAGAAAGAAATGGCATGATCACTACAAGTCAACATGAGTTTCTCAAAAACAAGTCGAGTAGATGAAAGGAAGGAACTTCTGAAAAAGAGATTCCATCTAAACATTACAAAGTCCTTCCTGATGGCAAGAGCAGTTCCACAGTGGAATACATCGACCAACTAGTCCCATTAGCCCTTTTCAAGCTGCCCAATAGTAAGGGATTGGGGGAGATTATCACCCAGAACATCTGAACTGTGAATGATTGCACATCTTCATTTACCATTTATGTTCAGTCAGAGTCTGTACTAACTCCTGAAGTGGATCCACTGCAATGATGACTTTAGAGTCCCTTGCTTCTTCCTGATAAACCTAAACCACTGTGCAACATCCACCTCCTACAATCCAAAACCCTTTTCCCCCCACCATGGCAGAGCTTGGGACAGTAATGGTACCAAAAATGAACCAATGTCAAGTTTGCAGGGTCAGGCTCATTTGTGCCTATCGGGGAAAATAAATAACCAGGAGCTTTCCCTTGTAGAGCGTAAAGGTTTACTTTAATAAGGAATCATAGTTATGATATAGCTGTCTTATTACCAGAGGACTTTAATCAACAAATTTATTTATTCACCAGAGGGCTTCCCAGTTCAAACACCTCTGTCTGCTCCAAAACCTTAGCTTTTATATTTGAATGCCGCAGGTATCTTGAAGCAATACTCTGGCAAGCTGTTTCTAGTCAGCCCCTCTTGCGACATTGCTAACTCTTCCACTTCAGGGAATGATTTTATCCTTGATGCTGCTGGAAGATTAAAGCTGTTCTCATTTTCTACCCTAAGCCAAATAGATGCATAAGCAAGCTGTTTGATTGTTTCACTGTCACCACAGTGGTACAATATTACCCTGCATTTTATTTTATTTTATTTTGCAGTGCTTTCCTGTAAGTAGCATAACACTGGTCATTTGCAAGTCAAATGCTGAGGAAAGGTGGAAAAGAGGTGAAGAAAGGTAGCATGCAAGAGGCTGTTCTTTATATATCCCTATCTTGCAAATTATCATGCATTCACTGTCTATTGCTCAGGACAAGAGATGATGTGAACATTAGGATATTATTTTTATTTTACAGGGGAGGGGGAATCAAGATTCATTCCCCCAAGAGCCCTTAAACTCTAGTGACATTTTTTTTTATTTTCCCCAGATATTACCAGCCTGAATGAGCCAAGTAAAAAGGATATGCCAGTTGAAGAAGATGCAGTGCAATGTAGCTGATTTTTATATACCATCCCTCATACAGAATGCCACAAAATAGTTCACAGGGACAGAAGTATAATATTTTACAAAGCTTGGTGCAGTGATTCCCAGAATGGCAGAAAGGGAAAATGACATATGGAAATGTAGCCAAGTAAAAGAAAGAGCAGCAATTTAAAAGGCAGTAAACATGCAGGTATGTATCCTTGGGGCCAAGTCAGAGTAAAGGATGCAGCACTAGTGTTTAGTGTCAATCGGAGACAAAGACACCACTTGATGAGCAGAATTAAGTTAGTGACAGAAGTGATTACTAGCAGCCAGGCTAACCTTTTGGCATCAAGCTAGTACAAAGGAGTATTGGTCTCTTTTACTCAGCTTGGGATCGCTTCTCTTCCATCGCTGATCATAGCCCTGACTGAGAAGCTATCTTTGAGTAAGGGCACTGCCTACCACAGTCAACCTCAGGTAGATCTGGCCAAATATTTTTTTTAGGATGACAAGTTTCATCTTACATAATCAACCAAGAACACAAAAGCTAAACAGCAGGAGAGCACAGTTTTAAGACTTACGTACCATGCTTACGAGACTTTCCACTCCAAATCCTGTGCTGGTAGCGTGAGAAGGGGAAAATCATTCCTTTGAGGAGAAGTCTGCACTAGGAGCTAAGGGCCTTCTCATATTCTGGATATGTGATCTTTATACATTTTAGAAATGTTGGTGATGCTAACTTGGCAGGCCCAAAAACTTGATCTGAGGGCTCTGCAATAATGGCTTCGAAGCAGAGGTGACCAATAGAAGTCCACAAATTCTTTCAGTCTTCTTTTGAAGAACTACCCTTAGACAGCTATGATGTGTGTGTAATCTCAGTTAGAGAACTGGACAAAAGAATGGGTAAAGAAAAATGGTAAATACAGAAAGCTTACAAAGTTTGAAGAAATGACAGTACAAAATGAAGAGATAGTTGGAAATAAAGAAAGGTATAGTGAGTAAAATTTATAAATTATTGTTTTTAGAGGAGGGACCACAGAAAACACTTAAATTAGTATGGGAGCATGATTTTAGAGAAGTAATAAATATTGAGAATTGGGTTAAACTATGAGAATATTGAGATCTATGTTGGTAAGAATTAAGGGGAAAATATAAGTTAGTTTGGAGATGATATTTAACCCCATTAAAATTAAGTCAAATAAATGCTGGTCATTCTAATTTGTGCTGGAGGGGTTGCCAAGAAATTGGGTCCTACTTTCATATGTGGTGGGACTGTGAAAGTGTACTAAATTTTTGGCGGTTAGTTTTTACAGAAATAAATATACAGTTAAATCCTAAGTTATCTTTGTTATCAATATTTGATAAGGAACAAAGTAAGGGGCCAATAAGAGAATTAATTTCTATTTTATTAACTGCAGCGAGGTTAAGGATAGCTAGGAACTAGAAAATAAAGCAGATATAGCTGTTAATGTAAACTGACGTGTAATATTAAAGTAAAGAAGGGGGAATTAAAAAGAGACATTTTTATAGATACTTGGGGGGAATTTATTGATTATGTGTTAATAAAAGAGAAAGGAAGAATACCTAATGAACAATCATTACAGTTTTGGAAGGGGAAGGGAGCTTCTTGAAGGGAATGGAAGTGGTATATCTCTAATGGTCCCAGTGGTGGAGATCACTTATGATTTAATTGTAGAATAGACTAAGTTCAAAAATATATGGTATATAGTGGTTTGTTGGTTTATAGAATCATAGAATCATTGAAAGAGTTGGAATAGATCCCAGGGGCCATCAAGTCCAACCCCTTGCTATGCAAGAACACCCATCAAAGCATTCCCAACAGATGGCCATCCAGCCTCTGCTTAAAAACCTCCAAAGGAGGAGACTCCATCACACTCTGAGGCAGCATATTCCACTGATGGACAGCTCTGACCATCAGGAAGTTCTTCCTGAGGTTCAAGTGGAATCTTCTTTCCCACAGCTTGAATCCATTGCTCCTTGTCCTAGTCCCTGAAGCAGCAGAAAACAAACCTCCTCGACATGACATTCCTTCAAATAATTAAACATGGCTATCATGTCACCTCTTAATCTTCTCTTCTGCAAACTAAACATACCCAGCTCCCTAAGCCGTTCCTCATAGGCATGGTTTCCAGTCCCTTCACCATTTTGGTCACTCTCTTCTGGACATGCTACAGCTTGTCGATATCTTTCTTGAATTGAGGTGCCCAGAACTGGAAACAGTATTCCAAATGAGGTCTAACCAATGCAGAATAGAGTGGTACCATTACCTCCCTTGATCTAGACACCATACTCCTATTGATGCAAACAAGAATTGCGTTGGCTTTCTTCGCTGCCTGATCACACTGCTGACTCATGTTCAGTGTGTGATCTACCAAGACTCCTAGATCCCTTTCACATGTACTGCTATCCAGCCACGCATCCCCCATCCTGTATTTGTACATACCATTTTTTCTGGCTAAGCGTAGGACCTTACATTTCTCTCTGTTGAAATTCATTTTGTTAGCTTTGGCCCAGCTCTCCAATCTGTCAAGGTCATTTTGAAATTTGATCCTGTCCTCTGGGGTGTTAGCAACCCCTCCCAATTTGGTATCATCTGCAAATTTGATCAGCATGCCCTCTACTTCTTTGTCCAAGTCATTGATGAAGATGATGAATAGCACTGGGCCCAGGACAGAACCCTGTGGCACCCAGTAGTCACTTCTCTCCAGGATGAAAAGCAGCCATTGGTGAGCACCCTTTGGGTTCGGTTGGTCAACCAATTACCCAATCCACCTAACAGCAGCCCTGTCCAGCCCAAAATTTACTAGCTTCTTTTCAAGAATGTCATGGGAAACTTTGTCAAAGGCCTTACTGAAGTCAAAATATGCTACGTCTTCATCTATCAAGCTTGTAACTCTATCATAAAAAGAGATAAGATTAGTCTGGCATGACTTATTTCTGAGAAATCCATGTTGACTTTTAGTGATTACGGCATTGCTTTCTAATTAATTACAAACTGACTGTTTAATGATCTGCTTTAGGATCTTTCCTGGTGTTGATGTCAGGCTGACTGGGCAATAATTATTTGGGTCCTCTTTTTTCCCCTTCTTGAAGATGGGGATGATCTTTGCCCTCCTCCAGTCTGCTGGGACTTCTCCTGTTCTCCAGGGGTTCTTAAAGATTATTGCAAGTGGTTCAGAAATGACTTCTGCCAGCTCTTTTAATATCCTCGGATGTAATTCATCTGGTCCTGAAGACTTGAATTCATCTAGTTTAGCCAAATATTCCTGTACTACTTCTCTACTTATTCTGTGCTGCATTCCCTCCCACCACTTCCTCATCTGCTCCCCATCCCCCAGGCTGAGTACTTCTATCCTTTTGGGAGAAAACTGAGGCAAAGAAGATGTTGACTAATTCTGTCTTCTCTCTTCCCTCCGTTATTAATTGGCCATCTTCTCCATGCAGCAACATTTTCATTTCCTTGTTTTTCCTTTTGCTGCAGACATATCTAAAAAAGCCCTTTTTATTGTTTTTAATGTCTCTGGCAAGCCTGAGCTCATTCTGCACTTTAGCTTTTCTGACCTTCTCCCTACATACCCTGGTTATTTGCTTGAATACTTCTTTGGTGGTTTCACCATTCTTCCCTTTCCTGTGCATGTTTCTTTTAATGCTTAGCTCAGCTGAGAGTTCTTTAGTCAACCATTCCGGTTTCTTTAGACACCTGCCATTTTTCCTCCTTATTGGCACAGCTTTCAATTGTGCCTTCAGTATCTCACTTTTAAGAAACTCCCGTCCGTCGTGAACTCCTTTCTCTTTTAGCATTCTTGACCACAGGATTTCAGCAAGTAACTCCCTAAGTTTAGAGAAATCAGCTTTCTTAAAGTTTAGGATGTGTGTCTGGCTACACTTGGCTTTTCCTTCCCACTGAATGACAAACTCCAAAGGAGCATAGTCACTCCCCTCTAAGGATCCCACCACCTCTACCTCATCAACAAGGTCATCCCTGTTGGTCAGGATCAGATCTAAAATAGTTGATCCCCTTGTCACATCTTCTACTTTCTGGACCATGAAATTTTCTGCAAGACAAGAGAAGAATGTGTTGGACCTTGTGGTCTTGGCACAGTTTGACTGCCAACAGATATCAGGATAATTTAAATCTCCCATTACTACTGCATCTCTCCTTTTTGAATGTGTGGTCATCTGTCCCAGGAAGGCCTCATCCAAGTCCTCAGGCTGGCCCGGAGGCCTGTAGCAAGTCCCCACAATCACATCCCTATTGTTTTTCGCTCAGTTAATTCTTACCCAGATGCTCTCAACTTGGCTTTCCAGATTTAAGTCCTGGATCCCTTCACAGGTGAAAACATCCTTGACATATAAGGCTACTCCTCCTCCTTTCTTGATTGGTCTATTTCTGCGAAATAGGTTATACTCCCTTATTCCTATATTCCAATCATGAGATTCATCCCACCAGGTTTCAGTGATGCCTATTAAATCATATTTATTTTGTTGTATTAAGAGTTGGAGTCTATCTTGTTTATTTCCCATGCTCTGTGCATTAGTGTAGCAACACTTGAGACCATGTGCCCTTCCTGGAAATCCTGTACTAAAGTTACTTTCCTTCCCCCTGTTGGTCTCTAGTTCTACTTGGCCTGCTCTATCTATATCATTTGGGCTATTTTTTGCAGCACTCACTGAATCCTTGCCCAGAATAATACTGTATTGTTATGTTATTTAATTAATTAATAAAAATTATTTTTTAAAAAATGTGTGTGTAATCTCACCATCTTACAGGGGACCTTCTCACCCTAAAGATTAAACATGGGTGCCCTTGTTTGAGCCCCTCCCCTCAGCAATACCCTCCCCCAGTAGAGCACTTCCAAGCAATTCCACCATGTGAAGCAATGGAGACGTTCCTCCACTACTGGGCTGGATTGAAGAGTGTTGCCTGGTAAAGCCAGTAGGATCAAGTCACCTATTAATTCGGAGACACCTTTGTACTGACCTAAGCAGGGGAGACAGGAAAAACATTACTTCTTCTAAATTAATCCAAGGTGAGCAGAAGACTGTTTCCCCATCACTATCCTTTCCTAAATTATTGTCACTTGGTTCAATCTCCCAATGGGTGATCATCATATCAGGGGACTAGCACATCAGTTAAAAAGTTAGGGGGTTACATGCAAGGAGGTGTGAGAAGAGGACTGCATTTAAATATGCAAACTCCCAACTGTTCTGCCAAGTCCCAGAGTCTAGGAAAAGTTCAGCCACTTCAGTGGAACAGATATTCAGTTTGAACTAAATTGGACTCAACAGATTATGGCAGCATTGATTGGATGTTGTTATAAGTCAAGGATTATGCAGATAGCATTTGAAGGAATGAAGCTTAAGAATTTATCTGTGATTTGGCTATGATAAGTGAATTTCCTCACAGCTGTTGTAATAGTTTTCTCTTGGCTTCCTTCCATTTTACCAAAGATCAGGGTATTTGGGGGTTGTTGTTTTTTTCTTTTCCAGGACTCATCCTTTGAAACTTAAACTGGAAGTAAACTGGAAGATGAAAACTGCAAGTGTACTTAACATGTAGCCTCCTATGTTATTATCATATAATATCACTCTAGCATTTTCTTTTGAGGTATTTGCATCTTGTTAAGCTCTTCCACCAAAATTGCTAATTCAGTATTAATAAAGTAACCCAATAGGCAGTGGAACTCGACCAGTGGAGAAGCGGGCAAGAAACTTAAAAGAGCTTGAGAATTGTTTTACATAATTGTTGGCTTATCCTTCACAGTGGATTTCCAAAGGCATTGTCTTCAGGGAATTCCTCCAGCTGCCTCAATTACAGTATTTCTCCATACTGCATTGTTTGATGCAGGGTAAGCCAGTCTCACATATCTACTTGCCTGATCAGTGTGGATTAGGCATTCTTCCCATAATTGCTTCTGAATATTTAGGGAGAAAATAGGTGGCCAACAGATACTGGCAGGAACTTGAAAATTCTCATAGTTTTCTTGGGAAAGTGGCATTTTTCGAGCATTACCTTTGTTACTGCCCTGGCTAGTCCGAGCTTTGGGGATATTAAAGATATCCTCTTGATATCATAATTCGGCTTCACTTCTCTATTCCTCTCCACGTGCTTGCGAGGCCACCGGACAAGCATGTAAACAAGCTCGGCCGTTAATAGCCATAATATTCAAACTACAATACAGGCAGGGCAGAAATAGCTGACTCACTGCTTTAGGAGACCTCCAGGCAAGTACTCTAATTAGGTATGCACGCAACTTACAAAAGAGCCTCTGCCCCGTGCTGGCAGCTTGATGGGTAACCTATACAATACCCAAGTACTCTGCGTTTGCATACTGGCTACTCTATTGAGAACCGCTATGATAACTCAATCATTCAGATTCTGACCTTTCGGAGGCTTTGTCTCCAACTCCAAATCTATTGTTTTCCCCCCAAGTACGGCATAGCCTGCAGTCACAATTCTCCTTATAAAAACCCTTGATTCCGAGACCTTCCTTGGATTGCTCCCGAGTTTCATCCCTCCTTGCTGCCGCTTTGCTTGGTGAGCCTCCCCTCAGCTCCACGTGCTGAGCTACATCGCACCCCAGCCTCGCTCTCTATTTTTCTGGGCTTCAGGACAGGTGAAGTATCACCCAAACCAGCAAACCCTCTAAAAATCCCTCTATACTGCTCCAACCTTTATTCTCTTTAGTTATCTTGTGTGAATGTGTTGCATACACTGTTTTGCTTGTGTTTAACAAAACTTCATTTATTGTTTCAACTTCTGTGTGCTCCTTGACTCGACCCGACCCTGTAGACATAGGGTTCAAGATCTCGCTACGTTACCCTGCCTCTCTTAATGCTAAGCAGTGCTCTGAGCTAATCTTCCCCACCTTTAATTGAGCACGTTTTGGTGTCCCTCCCGGGACCCCCAGTACACAGGGTAACACCTTGCTTCACACAATGATACTAAGTCGGGGATGCAGAATTAATCTGGAATTTTTTAAATTCAAAGCACTTCATGTAAAATGTCTCAGTAATTCTTAAAACTACCCTGTTTAAGATAGGCCTAAGCCTACACAATGAGAACTAGTGTGGTACAGTGGTTTGAGCATTGGAGTACAACCTTAGAGACTAGGGCTTGATTCCCTTGCTCAGCCATGGTAAACCACTGGGTGACCTTGGCTGTGTCACACACTCTCAGCCCCAGAAATTCCTGTGATAGGTTCACCTTAGGGTCATCTAAAGTTGGAGGTTACTTGAGGGCACACAACAACAACAACAAGCAGGTGCAATTCTATATATATATTCACTTGGGAATAAATACCACTAAGGAAGGGATGGCCCTATATGCCAGCAGAGCTCAGTAGAGCCCTCTTCCTTTTCTGTTTCTGTTATGCATGGTTTACAGTTTGCCAACCCATATTCAAAATGGGAAGCCATATATGACTCCCATGTAGCAGCAGCTGTAGTACTATTACTACTACACTAGTAGTAGTAGTAGTAATAGTAGTGTGACTTCAAGTCACCTGTCAATTTATTGTGAAATGTATTGATTTAATGGGGTTTTCTTAGAAAATAAACATTCAGAGGTTGCATGCCATTGCCCTCCTCTGAATGTAGCTTACAGAACCTAGTATTCCTGGTAGTCTCCCTTTCAAATACTAACCAGGCCTTATTCTGGTTAGCTTCCAAATTCAGACAGAACTGCATACCATCCAGTGACATAGGGGGCAACGGGGTAGTGTGCCCTGGGTGGCACATTTTTCAGGGCACCAACTCTCCTTGCCCGACCCCTGCACCTCATTGCCCCTCCCCCACACCCCATTCCCCCACCCATGCATGCCCTCACCCCATTCATCCATGCCCTCACCCCTCCCATGTGTGCCACCACCCTGCCCCTCGGCCCAACCCCTACCCAGCAGTGCCACTCCTTGTCTGCCCCTCATGTGCCATTGCCCCAACCCGCACTCCGTCACCCCACCCCCATGCTTCTGCCTCCGCCCCCTGCCAGCCCCCACCCCTACCCTGCTCACTCCAAGCTATTCCACTGTCCCAAACTTTCCATTGCCAACCTAACTAACTTTTGTATAGGGCTTGAGCTGGAACATCACCTTCTTCTTCACTTCAAGTAACAAAATTTCTGGGGCTAGCCCTTTACCATGTGTAAAAACATGATCTGAGACAGAGTTTAAATCATTTTAATTATGAGTTCAAGTTAAAAGAGAGTCACTGAAACTATTGTTTCATTAAAAGCTGTGCAGAGCAAGTGACTGTGTTTTGATAAAGTAAAATTAATGTTGGCGTTAGAACAAAAAGCTATAACTCTGGTATTTACTGCTTGAGAACATCTGTGTGACATTTTCAGCAGAATCATCAGATGCAAAGTGTTTCTTCTATTATGTGGTGACTCTCCACACTGGCCTGATAGGCCCTGAAAAACATAAAACTAATATTGAAGCAACCAATATTGCAGTTAACTTCCCATGTTGACATAATTCCTTACTGGAATGATAGCACTGGAAGTATGTTGTCATCTCCTCTCTCTTGATCACCATGTTTCTTGGGCAATATGATGTAGAGACATCATATGCAGCAGCTGTGCTGTTCCTACAACTGAAACTTGGCATATTAGGAGGCTAGAACTAGGCTCAGCTAGAACCCTTCACCATAATCAGAGCTTGGAAAAGTTATTTTTCTGGACTAAAATTCTCAGAGCCTAGTTCAACAAGGCTACCTATTACATGGATCTTTTCTATGCTCAATTCATGGGCAAGAGCACTGAGAAGAAATTAGGCATGTCATGCTGGGGATAACAGGAACTGCAGTCCAACATTTGGGTAAGCAGGCTTAATCTTTGTGTAACATCATGCAATTTGTTTGGCATAGGGAAAGCTGGATTCAGTCCAACAGACCTTAACTGTAAAAACCAGCTATAGAGCTCCAGAGTTTACAAAGCAGTGACCTTGCAAAAGGGAGTTTTTAATGTTTTCTTGTTATATTATTTTCCTATATGAATTGTTACACAAGGCTCTTCTTAGCTCAGCTGGGGCCCTGGGAAAACAGACATGAGAGAGACAGCCATATTTTTTTTCCAGTGACCTAATAACATGCTTAGAGGGTGGATGTTTAAAAAGGGGGGGGGGAATAACCCAGGAAACAAATTTAAAACTTTCTTCTTGCATCATCAGAGACTAAAAGCTGCTAAACCTAAGAACTGCTAGCATAAAGTTTCATATCACTAGGGTGCCTGATACTTCCGCAACAATACCCACCAAAGTCTCCTTTTCTATATCTTTTCCATATAGCGATTCATCTCCTCCTCCTCTGCCGCCGCCGCCACCACCACCACCACCACCAGTAGCAGCAGTAGCAAATTTTGAAGAAGTCTATGTTATTCAGCAGAGATTGGAAATATTTGTTTTTGGACTACAACTCCCAGAATTTCCAGAGCCATGCTGGCTGGGAAATTCTGAGAACTGTTACTTTCGGGATGCCCTCCATATTATAGTGATGGGATATGTAGTCTAATGTAAGGTAGCAGCTTGCTTGAAACAAAAGTCTAGGAACCAGAGACCGTTAGATAAAAAACAAACAAACTAGGAATGCACTGATAAGTACTGCCACTGCTTCAAGGTCTCTTGCATGAGGGAGGGGAAAGGATGGGAATGTTATGAACTAGCTTTTGCTTTTGAACTTTAGTTCTCTCACTGAAGTCTTGTATGATGTATCACACTCCAAATAAATAAGGTTTATGCACTGTACTATTTGTGTGTGTAATTCAGTTCCTGACAAAGTGAGACAACTCAAGTTCAAAAAATACAACATGTATCAAAAATCTGAAGAACTACCACTGGAAGAGGGAGCTGTTGGTGGAGCCACTGAAAATCCAGGCGAAAGCAATGAACCAGACCCCAGCTGGGCCCCAGATGCACAAGCCAAATCACGACCCTCAGTTCCTGTGACTACCCCGATAACAGACCAAACTTGGGTCTGGGGAGAGTGACTTGACATGGCTCATCAACAGTGCTGCCGAGCCACAAGATGAGATACTTCAATCAGCGAGACAAACCTGATAGAGCAGCTTTTAGCCAGAGAAGAAGAAGTGGAAAGACAACGAGAAGATAGATCCATATTGAGAGCCCAGCTAGCCAACTGAAGAATCCTGATACCCCAGCTTGGGCGTGCTCCACAGCAAATGCCCACAGCAGCAGTTCCTGCAGCCGCAGCCCCGGCAGCCCCTGGAATACCGGCACCTCCAGCAGGGCCTAGACCCTTTCAAGAGATGAAGGCTATCTACGATGGAGATGGGGCAACCCTGACTTATTTCCTCAATGTGGCTTCCAACTATATGGCTGACTATGGAAACAGTTTCAACGACAATGCCGCCAGAGTAAGATACCTGAGCCAACACCTCAAAGGTGAAGCAGTGGAGTGGGTCACCAGTTTGTTTGACTCATGAGCTGAGGAAACAGCCAATCTCCAGCTGTTCATGCACTGCCTCAGAGAGAGGTTTGAAGATCCCTTCATTCAAGAACAAGCTAGACACCAGCTCAGGAAACTGCACCAAGGAAAAGGAACCATCGGGGAATATGCCTGTGAATTCAGAAAACTAGCTACCAAGGTCCCAGAATGGAGAGATGACATATTCAAGCAATTCTTTCGAGATGGGTTAAACTCCACCATTCTGGATTGTTGCCTTTCGCAAGGAAACCCACCTGGTCTGTTGGCATGGATGAAACTGGCTGGGGAAGTAGAAAGCATCCTGCAAAGTGTCCAACTCTTCAGACAAAGACAAGCCCAAGAAAGCTCTGGATCCAAACCCCGGGATCCAGAAAGTCCACCTTCCTAAGCAGTGAAGAAAGAAAAAAGCGTCTTTGTGAAGGAACTTGCTTCTTGTGTGGAAAAAGGGGCCACATTGCCAGCGATTGCCAAAGCCAAAAGAAAACCATGGAAGAAAAGCCTGCAACCTCTCCAACCAAGCCCGCTTCCTACAAAACCGACACCCTGAAGCTGCAGACCAAACGCCCAGCAGGAGAAACCTCCGCTCGAGCTTGCGATGGCGAGAACTATCCCTTGTCCACTTCCGACTCGGACAGTGACGAGTGGGACCCAGACCAATCTGCAAATGTAAGTACAGCTAAAACCCATCACGTATATGTTACAGTGACTTTACAAGGGACGGATGGGAAGTTCAGAATGTACCAGGCCGTGGTTGATTCAGGCTGTACCACTAGCTTACTGAGCCCCATAGTGGCCAAAGAACTTGCAGTAACATTTCAACCCCTTAAGAAGGCTGTCAGATTATCACAAATGGATGGCTCGCCTATGGCGGGGGGCCCTGTTAGGGAAAATGACCAGACTCATACCTGTTCAGGTGGGGAACATACAAGGGTGATTGAAATTCCTAGTACCAAATAAAATTGGATTCCAAGTAGTTCTCGGTGTGATTGGCTAAAAAGGCACAATCCCCAAATTGACTGGACCCTAGGCTTACTTAAACATACTAAGGATGCCAATCAAATGCCAGAACAGTCAGCACCCAACATGGCACTTACACTGAGCCCTGAAGATCTGCAGAAAATCCCACAAGAATACTGGGACCTACAGAAAGCATTTGAGGATCATGAAGCAGATAAACTCCCTCCACATAGAGACTTTGACTGCAAATTAAGACTAATAGATGGTGCCAAGATTCCCAAGCTAAAAATTTACCCCATGAACAAACAAGAGCTGGAAGCTCTAAAGAAATTCCTGAACAAAAATTTGCAATGCAGATTTACCAAACCTTCCTCCGCCCCCACAGCTAGCCCAATACTTTTCCAACAAAAAATGACAGAGGAGACCCCAGACTCATTGTGAATTACAACTTGATAAATCAGGCAGTGTTGTCTAAGGCGTACTCGATCCCATTAACAATTAACATCATAAGTCAATTGATTAAGGGTAAATTCTTTACCAAACTAGACCTCAAAGAGACTTTCCACTGAATAAGAATGGACCCTGACAGTGAATGGCTAACTACCTTCTCAACCCCACTGGGGAATTACCAATGGACAGTCCTTCCTTTTGGATTACAAGCTGGTCCTGCTGCTTTCCAAAGGTTCCTTAACTTGGTGTTGCAAGAATTCCTTTACAATGGCATTGTAGTTTACCTGGAAGACATTTTAATCTACTCAGACACACTGCCAGAACACACCAAACTTGTTCGCACTGTTTTACAAAGGCTTATAGACAATGAACTTGTTGTGAAACTCTCTAAATGTGAGTTTCACACACAAACTTTTGACTATTTAGGGTATCGCATTTGCAGCAATACCCTAAACATAGACCCCTTCAAAATTGACACAGTTTTGAACTGGCCAGCCCCTAGAACCAGAAAACAACTACAGCAATTCCTTGGTTTTGCCAGCTTCTACCGCAACTTCATCGAAGGCTTTGCCACAATTACCCTCCCCCTAACTGACCTTCTGGAGAAGGCTCCGATACTAACGTGAAACCTTCCAAACGCATTGCTTGGTTAAAGAAATGCCAAGCCGCCTTTGATGCTCTCAAATACAAATTCACCTCAGAAGCCCTACTACTGTTCCCCGATACAAAAAAAGAATTTATAATTCAAACTGATGCCTCTGACTTCGCTATGGGAGCAGCACTACTCCAATACAACAATGAAGGACACCTGAAACCATGTGCTTTCATTTCAAAAAAATTCTCCAAACCCCAGCACAACTGGCCAATATGGGAAAAAGAAGCCACGGCCATCCACTTCACCCTCACCACTTGGAGACATTTCATCCAAGATGCCAGATTACCCTTTCAAGTTTGGACCGATCATCACAACCTAGAAACTCTAAAAACGGCCAGAAAATGGACCTCTAAGCAGGCACAGTGGGCTGATTTTTTTCAGTGCTTCAGATTCAAGATTATTTTTAAGCCAGGAAAGACGAATGCTTTAGCCGACCCTCTATCCAGACTACCTTGCCATGAGTCGCTTGCTGAACCCTCACCCCCTAAAGAACGAACTCTCTTTACCCCCGACACCCTTGGATTACAAGTCACAACGCGCAAGCAAGAACGCACCCACAACTCTGTTTCCTCTGTACTCGATTCTGCCTTCCAACAGGCCATAAAGACTGCTTATGCATCTGACAACTGGCTTCAAAACCACCCCAACACAGTTGCGTGGACAAATAACTTGGCTTTCATTGGATCTAAACTTTGTGTACCTTCAAGTTGCAGAACAGAAATCTTAAAAACGTATCATGATTCCAAACCTGCTGGCTATTTCAGTTTTCTTAAAACACTCCATACCATCAGAAAACTTTTCCATTGGCCAGGACTCACCAAATGCGTTCAGAACTACATTAAAAACTGTTCTGTCTGCAACACCTGCAAGACCCCTTCCTCAAAGCCACACGGACTTCTACAACCACTTCCTGTACCTTCATCCCCTTGGGATGTCATTTCTTGGGACTTTATCGTGGGTCTCCCCAACTCTCGAGGCTGCCATGTCATTGGGTTGTGACAGACCACTTCTCCAAGCAATCTCACTTCATTCTTCTTAAAAAGGTCCCCACAGCTGAAAAACTTGCCGACTTTTTCATCAGCCACATCTGGAAACTACACAGCTTACCCTCCACCATCATCTCCAACAGAGAACCTATCTTCACATCCAAATTCTGGACTGCACTACTTAAATCCATCGGTATTACCCAGAAACTCAGCAGCAGCCATCATCCCCAGACAGATGGACAGACCAAATATGTCAATCAAACCCTGGAACAATACCTTCGCTGCTTTGTCAATTCCAACTAAAACAACTGGGTATCCCTCCTTCCATTTGCCGAATTTGCTTACAACTTTGCTACTCTTCTACCAACTCTTCTACTAACAAAAATCCTTTTAAAGTGGTCTACAGCACTGAACCAAAACCTTTCCCCCCACTTGCCAACATGGACCCGCACAAAATTCCACCATCTGTTGCCACCTGGGCTCACAAAGTTTCTGAAAACTGGAAAGCAGTCTGTTCTGTCCTTGAGACTTCTAAAGCCTCCCACAAATGCTTCGCTGATACAAAAGGGCAGTCCAACCCTACCTACAAGCCAGGAGACCTAGTTGACCTCTCCACAAACACCTTACCTTTGATGGACCCTCCAAAAAACTCTTCCCTAAATACATTGCTCCTTTCCCAGTCAAACAGGCCATTAATGATGTCAGTTTTGAACTTTCTTTGCCCAAGATTGATAAACTTATCCACCCTATTTTCACTGCAGCTTGCTAAAGCCAGCCCCTTTGAAGACTTCTCCACTGAATGACTCCGGTCTCCGTGACACATCCATGCCACTGGATAAATCATCTTCCTCACTTTTACCTACATAACTGATTGTATTGTCTTTTAATTCTTTGAAATTCGCTGTCCATTCTACTCAATACTAACCCTCTTTTCTTCCTGAATTTCATGCACTGCTAATTAATTTTTTTACATTTGGGGGGGGACGGGTAGGACGTTGGGATGCCCTCCATGTTATAGTAATGGGATATGTAGTCTAATGTAAGGTAACAGCTTGCTTGAAACAAAAGTCTAGGAACCAGAGACCGTTAGATAAACAAAAGCTAGGAATGTACTGATAAGCACTGCCAGGTTCTCACTGCTTCAAGGTCTCTTTCATGAGAGAGGGGGAAGGATGGGAATGTTATGCACTAGCTTTTGCTTTTGAACTTTAGTTCTCTCACTGAAGTCTTGTACATTGTATCGCACTCCAAATAAATAGTGTTTACGCACTGTACTATTTGCACATGTGAATTTGGTTCCTGACAGTTACCCCAAAACATACATTCCATCTTCCCCTATAGGTTCCACAATGGATTTCCACTGTCACTTTCTCCTCACAACTCAGTGCCAGGATTAAGAAGGGGAAGTGAGAGAACAAGGCCATTTTTGGACTATTTATAAAGTGTACATGGTTACACATGCACAAGGCTACAGACAACACAGCATTGATGACCGGAATAGCATGACCACAATAAAATCAGAATAGTATTACACAGCAATTCCATACCACAACTCTTCTTAATTTCAAAACTTCCCTATGTTCACTCTAAGAAGAATAGAGAGTACAGTTCTCCCTCCACATTCGTGGGTTTGAGACTGACAGATTTGATTATTCGCGGTATGGCGTGCCTCCCCCCATTCTCCTCCTCCCATTCCCTAGGGCAGGGAGAACATCTCCCCCTTGAGTGAGCGATCCTGCCTGCGGTGGGTGGAGAATGAAGTGGGGCTGTCCATCTGCTCCACCAACTCCCCTTCCATGCAGCTGCAGGCAGAATTGCATGGAGGGGGAGAGGGAAGTGGGGAAAATGCCTCCCCACTCTGCTCCCCTCCCACTGAGCAATCGCAGCCAGTCCAGTGGCAGAGTAAAGTGGGGAGGGTGATCTTGTTCTCTCCTCTCAGCTCCCCCCTGCTGCCTGCACGATCATGCCGCGGCAAGTGTGAGAGCTAAGTGGGGAGGGCAGGATCTTATCCCTGGTGCTCTTCTGGGCAGGGAACAGGGAAGGAGGAGTGATCACTAGTGTGAGTTATTCACCTTTTTTTTTTTTAACTTTCATAGGGGTTCTGTGCATGTATCCCCCATGAATGTGGAGGCTTGCTCTATTAAATAAATTGTTACCTGAGGTGAATACTTTGTCTCTTCATAGTGTTCCCTCATCCTTTCACTTGCAACACAGCTACCCTTCCATACTATGGAGTTATTATTCAATGTAGTCAGCTAATGCTTTGTGCCTGGAGAGTAAGCACTCTGTCTCAAATCCACATTTGAAAAATTTCAGTAATTATGAAAGCAGTCTTTCCATCTTTCTGGGTGTTTAAGGGTGTCTATGGGGTGCAGAAGTGCCTGTAGGGTAGGGGTGCATTTCCATTAAAAAGAAAAGAAACATAACCAAAGACTGTTGGCCCGTCACTTAATGACACTGTATGAAGATATTGAAATAGTTAAACATTTCCCATACCTTGACTCAGTCATAGACCAAAATGGAGACTATAATCAAGAAATCAGATGAAAACCAGAACCTGGGAGGGTGGCTATGAAGAAACTATAGAAGACCCTGAAATACAATGACATATCATTAAATACCAAAGTCAAGATTGTCCATTCCATTGTATTCCCGGTTTCTATGTATGGTTGTGAAAGCTGAACAGTGAAAAAAAAAACATAAGAAGAGGATCAAACACATTTGAAATGGGGTGCTGGAGAAAAGTTCTACAGATACCAAGAACTGCCAAAAAGACAAATAAATGGGTCCAAGAGCAATAGGTGCCAAGATAACTAAACTGAGACTGCCAACCTTGGACATATCCTGTGAAGATATGACTCATTAGAAAAGACAGGGGAAGGTAGAATAATCAAAATCATAATCATAATCATAATTTATCATCATCATCATCATCATCATCTTTATTTTTATGCCGCTTTTCTACCCAAGGGGACAATAAGAAAAAAGAAATACCACATTAGAAGTGGATAGACTCAATCAAGAAAGCCACAGCCCTGAATTTGCAGTATCTGAGCAGGGCTGTTGATAACAGGGTTACCTGGAGGTCTCACATTCATAGGTTGCTGTAAGTCAAAGCTGAGTTGACAGCAACAAACCTGGACTTAAAATGTTTACAGTTCTGCTTCTGTGCAATTACTACACCCTAATTCTGGCACTTGTAGAATAGGCAGGCTGGCTTCACAACATTAGTTACCTGATATTGTCAGGAATGAACTGCCACTGCATGATGGGTGATTTATGTGAAATTAGCATAATTGATATACCATTGCAGCACCTGAGAAAGAAACAAATGTATTTCTGATTTCTGCAGCTGTAGCACTGCTATTTGTTAGCATGAAGCTAAGTAAGGTGTGACAAGTTCTCTCTTTGCTAGAACTGAAGGGAACTAGTTTCTGGCCTTGCTTTGTTTGCACAACTGATGAATTATCCATGATGCAAATGATAGTGATTGTTCATTATTTCCATCAGTATGGGATATAAACTATTCTACTTTCATTCATTATATTGAGTTTCTATTTCCAACACAGGAGTTATTTCCATGCAAGAAAATAGGATGTGTATAAAGAGTAGGCTGTAATCCAGGGGTGTGTGTTTGGGTGTGTATGTATATGTGGGGAAGAGGGTTATGAATCAAGAGTGGGCTTTCCCCAAACATACAAGAAGTACACTTCCTCATGACTTATGCATGTTCTCCGTTTTATTCTTAGCCACTGAACAGACAGGTAGCATCTGAATTTATTTCTACATGACTGCAAATTACCATCAAATTTCAGCCAGAGATAATTTATTAGGGATATTTGGTAACTCACCTTGTAATAACTGTTGACCTATTTCTAGAATAGATGAACATATGAAATCAGGTAATATGCCACTAATATTCCAGAAGCAAATATTTTTTATCTTTCAAGTAGCATTAAAACATAGGATATATTATGGATAAAGTTAATTTAATTCAGTGAAAAATACTAAAAATTAGTGCTGAAGCTAAGTAGGAGTATGCTTTGACACCAATGGGCTGTTGGGAAATGAGAGACAGTACTGGATCTCTCCACCACAGTCATCCAATTGTCAAGGCAGAAGGTGAATAACAATCAGTCCAACAGTCCCCACAGGATCTACCAGAGAGAGATAGGGAGGGAGGGAGAGAGAGAGATCTTCTTATAGTATTTGTCTTTAAGGAAATACCTAGTCTAGTGGAGGGAGACAGAGAAAAAATGGCTGAAATTTAGTGATAAATGAAGAGAGAAAATGTGTGGGAGAGAACCAAGCAAACAGGAAGCCACCATAAATACATGTTGTGTCTAAACTCCTATAGTCATGGTTGTTTTCCACAGAAAACAGCATTTTCTATATATTTCAATGTGCAGAAAATGTTGCTGTCTATGCAAATCAAGCACATGCACATTTAACACAAAATAAATCCTCAGTGCAATTTCAATACGGAAATATTAATTGTTGTGCAGAAAATGCTGTTTTCAGCATGAAACCATCACATGCAAGTTTTGCACAGAGCAAGTCCTGAACTATGAAGATTCTCATCAGTCCAGGATTCTTCTCATCAGAATTTCTCAATATTCAAAAACATGGTTATTTTGGCCATTTTTTAAAAAAATCCTCTTTCCATTTCCAAGCAAAACAGACAGTGATTCCTGTAATCTTCCTTCCTATATAGATACAATTCTTTTATTTGCAACTGTTTGAGTATTTGTTTTTAGTGTAGCTCTAGGTGCTAAGTTGTGGCCCTGGGTGGTTTCTCAGCCCTAGGTCTGATCAGATCCTGCCAATTATTTAGATTCAGTCCAGTCCAATTTCCAGTCCCATCTGGGGATGGAAATAATCCTAGTAATCTTGCTACATCGCCAGTGTTGAAGAATGTGGACCATTGGAGTTCAACTCAATTTTTGCTCTGATCCTGGTATCCTTCTAGCAAACAGAACATCTTTCCTATCCTAAAGGAACATTGAAGCCTGAAAGCAGAAACAAAGAAATAAAAGAAATTGGTGCATGCTACTTGTTACTGACTGTCAGAGCAAGGCATGCTATCCCACCTGTATTAAGCCTAGAAAAATCTGGGCATTATTAAAGAGGCTTTTTGGTGGTTCTTAATGTCTATGTGCATAATTACAAATCAAACATATTCACATTATTAACTTTTATAAGTTTATTAGTCTCGGTGCTAATGAAACCATTCATCCTTTGCAAAGGCACATGGCTCCCTAATGAAACTTCAGTAGATGGGAAAGCCGTTAAGCGAGTACATCCAAATGTTTATGCCAAATTCTGTTTGCTGCAGCAAGGAGAGAAAACCAAATTGCTTTCTAGCAGCTCTTGGAAAACAACAAACAAATGCAATCACACACACTCCATAAGATGGGCTTTTATGTAAGCAAGAATTTATGCTATATAGCTCCAGTAGCACTTTTCCAGCAGCAATGCTTCATTATATAGTCTGGGGAGTATAATGAGTTAAATATGCTTCTTTTAATTAGTTTGGGTGGGAAATGAATACAGAGAAATAACAAGTCTTAGGTATATAGTATAAGATCTGAAGCACTAATCCTCTTCTACAAACTTAGGTTGGCATGCTAGCTGCAACGCATTCTGCCCTGGAGTAGCCTGACCACATCTGTGAAAACTTTTCCTGAGATATTATCGGAGGGAGAGAATGAGTACATGGTCCCTGGTCTTGTTCTTTCTGTCAGGTCACTCCCCACCTCTCCCCCTCCCTACCATCTAGCACATGGTTGGAATTGTGGAGCCCATAAGCCACATACAACCACATATCAAACACAAAACAAAAGAGTTAAAACAAAGAATCGTATCCCTAGGGGTTTTCTAGGAGATGAGATTGTCCATTTAATGACAACCCTCTGCAAATTATAAAGGCCCCAAACTATAAAATTTGAAAATAGGAAGTGACCAGAATATTCTTCTGCTTTCAGGAAAATGGCAGCATGCAGCCCAAGGGAATATAGGACATCCATAAACAGGGAAAGTGCAATTCTTTGACTCAGAACAATGCATCAAAAATGTCTAAAGTGTTGACCCTACTAAGGAATGGCAAGGCATCACTTGGAACAGTGCAAAACCCACACACCCACAGGTCAATCCTTGCATTCACCATACTGTTGCCTCTCTACCCCAGTTATCTTAGCTGAGATGGAACTCAGTTCACAGTTGAGGAGGCTTGGCTTCAAGGACCATGGGAGGGTAGATGGATGATACACTATCATAGTTTGGAAAAGGGTTTGCTTTTGGTATCATAAACCCCAAAATCTCCCAGCTAGCATAGCCAGTGAGGATTCTGGGAAATTACAGTTTTAAAAAGTAAGTCTTCCAAGCTGTCCACTTCCATTTCAAGTAGACATAGCTGTCAGCAGTATTTATATAAATAAACTATCAGTTGCAACAAACTAACTCCCAAGCACCCCTAAGTGCATTGTCAATGAAATAATAACAGTGCTACTGTTGACAATTATGTGCAAGGGGAGGGCAGGATGGAAAAAAACAAAGCCATTTTATGTGCTTTACGCATTGCATAGGACACCACTGTACCTTGAAGTGTTGATTAACAATAGTCCCAGAAGGTTACAGAAGTTCCACCTGATGGCATCCTATGACTGACCATAGGAAATAATATCCACCACTGTTCTAGCCTCTTCTTCCTGGAGCAGAGGAAAACCTGTGACATCAATGAGGGGGAGAGAGAACGGAACATATGGCTATAGCTGAGGGAGCCATCCCAAAGCTGGGCCAGATGCAGACTTGGAAACAAAAAACAAAATAAACTGGCTTCAAACCAACTCCAGCATTTGGGAAGCAGTGCAGCACTGAATACTCTTCTGCATACATCTGCTTGCTTTTTAATGGTCTCAGCTATTCTAGCATCAAGTGAAACTATGATAATTTGTTTCAGTTTCTTCATTTCTTATTGTTTAATCTACCTTCCCCTCCTACTAGAACCTTTTAAGAGTTTAGTGGTTTTGATAAGTTGCTGAACTTAGATTCATTTTGTAACTGTATTTGTGTGACAACAGTAGTGAAATATCAGCAAAGTATTTAAGTCTGATTTCTCCTTAGTGAATGGGACAGTTAGGTCTCTCTTCCCCCTTTCTCCATGTCTTTTTTTAAACTGCCCATTTCAACAAGACATCTCAAAGCAATTTCAAAGCATTTTCAGGTTTATAAACTGCTGGTATCTGCTTCCTGGAGGACAAATATCTGACTTCAGACTGCAATTCCATTCACCCTTTTCTTTGTGCAATCTCTGTTAAAACCATGCAGGATACAGAAATGTAAAAATTCTGTTGTTGTTGTTGTTGTTGTTGCTACTGTTGCTGCTGTAATCAAAAACTCTTACTCTTTATTCCATTGTTTGTTTGTGTCTGTGTGTCCCCAGCAGGAAAAAAAAGGAAAGAAATTAAACATATAGCTTCTAGATTAAGCATTATCTACAATTCTCATTATTTTCCAAACTAAAGTATGAGTATCGAGCCCATAGTAAAATATGTATCAGTGAGAAATAACGGAAAACATTCTTAAAGTATTTTGTTTTCTTCTTTTTTCTTAAGGAGAGACATCTTAATCCTATTAATGGTAAATTATGCTACCTATTGTGAAAGCAAACAAGAAAGAAGTATTTGAAGCATGCAGTTAATTATGATACCAAGTGAAACATAATATTTATGCACTCCCTGTGTAGCTGAACAATTTTTCTTTCACTATCTGTGAGTCACACACTGATTGAAGGTTTGAAACTGATGAGAGAACAGAGTGGTAGCAGGATGAATGTCACATGTTTTCGTATTGGTATTTCTTTCCTAGACATTTCATTCTATAGATCATTATTAGCAGTCAGAGAAATATCTGTATCTGTGTGTGTGTGTGTGTGTGTGTGTGTGTGTGTAATTCTGTGTTTGTTGAATGAGAAATGTTCTCCTGCTACTCTTGCCCAGTGACAAGTTGACACCAACAGTTTCATGGAAGGCATGTGACGGTGAACATACTCTCTGTGTGAATGCAACCCCTTTGCACACTTTAAAGAGACAGCAATCAGCAGGGGCCCTGACAGTGTGGTACAGTTGCACCAAGCCCTATATGTGCAATTGCATTTCTATTTATACACACAAGATGGGATGCATGCTGCCACGCAGGGAGCTGGCCAATAGTTGTGTGTTTCCACATAGTAAGGGTCACTTTATCATGTGTGAGTTCCCCAGTGTTCTCGTTGATTGCGGGGTGTGGGAAAAGTTGATAGTCTAATTCTCTGCAATCATATAAAATACATGGATATTGTACATTACCAAGGACCCATCGTGTAACAGACTGATCTGTGAGATGGATGAACCCGTTCTAGCTATCACACTGAGGCCTTTTTCAATTGCTTTGTATAGTAAGTCCAAATGAGAAACCTGTTCTTGTTCTTATTACATTTTTATTCCACATTTCTTTGAAGGAACTTTGAGGTCATGTACATGATCCTTTTTGCTTTTATTAGGCTGAAAGACGGAAAAGGATCCAGTTGTACCTTTGAGACTAACTGAGTAAAGGAAATATCAAGCGTAAGCTTTCTTGCACTGCCATTAACTTCATCAGGTTAGACTGAAGAGACTAATGAGGCTGAAACGTCATCAAACTGTAGTCCAATGGTCAGGCTGAATGTCTTCTATGTCCCCACCTTTTCCTGACCTTCCTACATTGAGTAGAGAGGGGTTCTGCTCACATTTGCTGGAGCACTGTTCAAATAATGTTGGTAGAATCTTCCTACAGACTGTACTATGCAATGCAGTAAGGTCAGGTGGCTTGGGGATAGGCTTGTGTGCCCACTTAAATACCTTTCCAGACATTATTCCTTAGGCAAGTGGTCTATAACTTACAGGTATTCTAAGGATCTCCCACTTTTCATCATGGAAGCATTAACCTCTAGAATGGGAAACGCATGGCCCTGCAAATGTTGTTTTCATAATACTTCACCATCAGCTATGCTGCCTAAGGCTGATGAGAGGAAATAAGGTGCTATAGTGCCTTTCCTAAGAGCTAAAGAGGTAGGCTGACTTCCTATCATTTCCATTCACGTGAGATGGAATGTTTGTATGATAAACTGAGCTGTTGATGCCTTTGGCTAAAGCAGCGTGGCATTCTAGATTTTGTTAGAATCAAGTGTCATCTTTTAGGTACTCTTCCACTTGGTTGTAGAAGAGGAAATGGTCACAAGTAAGATCTACTCCATTTGGAATGCCAGCTCCCGAAACAATTTCCTTTAAAACTGGTCATAGTAAGGACTATGAGATTTTATATTCTGATGAGTGACTTTGCTTCCCCACTTACCCTCTTCCTCCCTTTTTCCAGAGGCAACATTCTACATCTTTTTGATTTGATTTTTGTCTGGTGAGGTCTCATGTAAAACAGTAGCATTTTTGAAGTGTGACAGGGGCAACAGCAAATAAAATAGAGCTAGTGATTCTCTTTATGTGTCGCTTTACATTCCCAATGATGAGCATTATGAATTTTGAAAATAAAAACAAAAGTACACTTTATTGATGAAATATATTTATTAGGTGAAGCAAAGGGGCAGAAAAAGGTGTGTAATCTCTCTAGAAGTCTAGATACCTTCCTTAGGAAAGCTGTTTTTAAAAAGTGGCAAGGGAGGGAAAAGAGGCCTGATTTGATGTTGAAGTCATCAGTCTAAATCCAGCTATTATTAGACCTATTCAATCGCAAGAACTTGCTAAGGACACTTGTGTAAGTTCCATTGATTCAGCTGGTTTCCTCTGGCTATGACTAACAATTGTTTTCATCAGAATTTACCTTAATTTACAAAATCTGAATGCAGGTGAAAACAAAACTGACAGATTTGGCCAATTCTCATATCTAGATGATGTCCTGAAAAAGAATGGAGGAGATAATCTGCAGATGTTCACATTTATTTACTTATGTTTTTATTTATTCATTTGACATCAAACTTCTCTCCCAATACAGAATCCAACAAAGTTTACAGCAGATTAAAAAGAACATAGCTAAAATCAATCATCATCATCATCATCATCATCATCAATAATCAGATTAAAACAACACGGAATTAAAGACAGTTTGAAAGCATTTTATACAGAATCGATAAGGAAAATAAGGATAGCACCCTTTATTAAAAATCCTTTTGCAGGATCCAGTTAGTTGTTAAAGGCCCATTTTTGTCTGAGGGTGGAAGGAGACAGGATGGGAAGAGGATGGAGTTCCACAGCCAGAGGACAGCAACTGAAAAAGCTCTCTTTTATATCCTTACCAAACATGGGCCTGGTGGAGGAGAAGAAGCAAGAAAAGGACTTCTCTTATGGTTCTCAAAACTTGGACAGGCTTCTATGGAGAGATACAGTCTTTTGGACAGCATATGTCAAGGACACATGGGGCTTTACAGGACATTCTCCAGTATTGTTCTTTGAAGTAAGAAAGTTTTATAAACAGAGCAGTGAAACACATGTTATGTCAACATCCTTGAATAATTGCAATGAAAGGCTATTTCCACACTACACTGTTATAGTGCTATTATTCCACTTTCAATATCCTGTGGAATTCTGGGGCTTGTAGTTTACTGAGGCCAAAGAGCTCTCTGGCTGAGAATTCTAAATGCCCCTCCCTAAACTGCAAATCCCAGGACTCCATAGGATGTTGAAAATGGAATAGTAGCGCTAATAATAACAATAATAGCAGTCTCAGGCAGAAATGGTCAAAGTTCAATAACTTTTGGAAGGAACCTTGATGACAATTCCAGTTACATAAGTGACAGTAAGTTTTGTCTAGTATAACCAGTAATAAATGTATCACAGTGATCTATATAGAAATATGTGGAGAATTTGGCATGTACTTTTTCAAAAATACTTTGTTTTATGTGTTATAGTGATTAAAAAGTAATTCATGGTTACTCATGGCTGTGCCCATGTAACTCCAGTGAAGTAATTCTGTTCCTATTCATTCTGTGTTACTTTTGAAATATTATTTTGCTACATTTTCATTACACCTCTCCAACTCGTTACATGTATTACTTGTAATTGTCCCTTCATTAATTCCTGTGAATTTTACACTGAGATTCTTGTATATATTCAAACATAATAGGCACTCTATGGGTACATTAGATATTCAGAATGCCTCTTTAATTAGTAAACTAAGACAATTACTCCCCATTCTTGCATTCCTGATTGTGACTCCCAGTCCAGCAGTAAAGTTACAGATGGCACAGGATTATTCTGCACTGTACCAGGTATCCTTGCCAAATGTTCGTCTATTGTCTTTTCTCTGTATTATTCTTATATGCTATTCCAATTTATCTTGAGTACAGTTTCTTTTGCCTTTTTAATTCATTTGACCCTATCCTTTGCTGGAATTTGTCATGGATGCCATTATTTTATTCCCTTCCCCTCACAAGAAAGTGAATGCCGGCTTAGATACAGCCCAGAAAATAGGTATGGGAAACGTGCCAGAAGGCTTCTCACCAAGGAGTACAGCTGCTGTCCTCCCTCTGAAGAATAATTCATCACCTCCTTGAAACACTCTGTCTTCATTGGCTTACAAACACAGAGCTGCAGAACCTCTAGGTGAGGCTGGTTGTTCTGCAGAGTAACATCATGTACTGTGTGGCACACTGCCACTGGGATATCATTTTCTATTGGGTTTTCTTTTTCCTGGCAAAAAAGGGATTATGAACTGCGGTGGTTCCTGCAGCTTTGAATTCCCACTGGTGTTCTTTCTTTAACTTCTGGTGCCAAAGAGCAGCCAAAATGTGAATGGTAGGTTCCCCCTCTTAATCAATTATTTCTGTTTGGGATTCAAGAACCATGTCATACCTGTTAGTGGGCTGAATGCACAAAGCATGTAGCAAGCTATTCTTGACTAAGTTGCCCAGAGAATGTCTGAACACTGAATGAGATTGAATAATGCAGTACATTGGTACAGACAAAACCAGTGTTGTCCCTTTGGTAACAGTACATGCCAATCTGTGTATCATATCTTTGCAAATGGGAAAACTGTGCTACTAAGTGCTGATGATCCTCATCTGAAAAATAAGCTCAAGTGGCTTATACCATTGATATCCATTTTAAACAATGACAATAACAACAGCAACTACTACTGCTGCTGCCGCAATAACAACCTTTTATTCTCATTTTATGGATGCACACACAGTAATATCCATGGCTATCCACTGACTTGGCATTCTTTGCAGATTGTCTCTATTCAGGGAAGCAGCTTAGTGACCTCCAGGTGGCACTTGAAATGTGTGTACTTGCCCTTTATAAAGCCATTACTTTGGCTTAAAAGAATCATCCTTTGCTTCTTTGCAACATTGTTTGTTACTTGTGTCACTGACAGCCGTTGCTAGCACTCTTGGTATGTATGGCACATTCAGTATGCTCTCCAAAATGACTGGCAACTATCATAGCCATCAATCAGTCAGTGCTGCAATGCCAACAGAAGGCTGGCAGTATCATATTTCTCCTCATATACATCCACTGGCATCCCTACAGACTTGACAGTGATCTCTTGTGTTGGTGCCCTTGAATGCAGAAAGGAACCAGTTCCAGTACTCTGTGCCTTCAGCAACTTCTTTCTGTGACATAACCTAACCAGACAGTTATATTCTGACTGGCTGTTATACTTGTTTGAGAAAACGATAAACTATTCCCCATTTGCAACATGGTACATAAAGAATAATTTGTTAAGCAGAACTTATTTCAAAATAGATTGTTCCCACAGGAAAATATCAATATACAATTGTCCATATGGCTTCCGAGTTTTCTAAAGCTGCCCCGTCTGTCTTTACCTTCAATGTTTATTTAATGGAAAAATTATAAATAAGAAAACTTTCAAAAACCATCTTTATTGCTGGCAGCTCTTAGAAACAGTTGCCTTGACTCAGTCTTTTGTCTTGACAATAAACGAACGATTACTCAGTGTAAAGCCGGGTGCTGATACCTTTTTACTATGTCTAGTACACAATAGTTGGCAATGAAAAAGACTGCAAGCTTTGGGGCCTGAGAATACTGCAAGAGAAAGAAGTAAGAAAGGAAGCTGTCGCAATGAGAAAGCAATTCTAATAATATTGGCAGAGCAATTTCTTAACAATGCATATCACAACAGATAGATATCCTGATCAAAATACTTTATCAAATTAATCTTAGTGGTGATTGATTGATTGATTGTACTGCATTTATTGTTTTCAACTTGCCAGAGGCCCTAAGGTGATGTACAACCCATTGGCTGGCATTCTGTTGATGAATTACTACAGTGTGAGTCAGACAACTCAATTTTTTTTATTTTATTTATCTTTTTTTTTTTTTTTGGTCATTGTGGAAGATGGAATTTACTACTTGGACAATGATATAATCTTCAGAGACTTCTGGGGGACCCCTGAATATGCCTGTCACTTTGTCTAGTTATAGGAAAATAGATGGACATTTGTCTGTTGCCCTTCCCACTCCTCATTGAACAGGAAGTGACCAAGTTTGGGGGGCTGCCACTGAGAAAATGTAGTTTAGGAGAAGTTTGGATGGAAGACTATTAGTGTAGGATTTCAGTCATTATTTAAGACATGAAATATAAACATATATTGTTGACCCAACCTAAGAGTTGGATGTGGGTGTAGAAAGGAAAACACACAAATGCATACAATGATGAGGTGAAAGAACGCCACCATTTTATTAATTTCAGCTGGCTTGGCTTGGCCTGGCATGAGACAATGGGTTCAGAAACCAAACAACCTTCTTGTTGTCTGCTAACTGGGCCTGCATACTGGGCAACAACCAGAGGGTGACAGGATGGAAACATATGGGTGACATCCGCTATGCAGTTTCCATATCACCTGAGATTGAGGAAGGTTGGAAACTAGACCAGACCCTATCAGCTTGCACAGCCATAAAGGTAGGCACTCCTTGTGCCCTTCTTTCCCAAAACTAAATAAGGCCCATGGCATCTAGGCTAAGTTGTGACAACTAACACAATGAATCAGTGAACAGTCAATCAAGAAACAAAATAACGATAATCAGAACTGTGTTTCAAGCTGAAATTTTAGTGAATGAGTTAGAAGACAGCAGAGCTCAGACAACACTGGGAATTCCTATTCTGAAGTTCAAATGGTATTGAAGCAACCCGATTTACTTAAGGTGGGAGTTCAATAGCCAGTGTGCTACTACAGAGAAAATCCTGGCATATGTATTTACTAACCTTGCCTTTTGGGGTGGTGGGACATATTACAGTGGCTCTACTGAATATCACAAATTTCACACAGGTTCATATGAAAGGAGACAGACTTTCACATATCCTGGCCTGAAACCATTTGGGGCTCTGTGGGTCAAAAACAATAGCTTGAATAGAGATCAGAAACAAATGGGAAGTGAGTACAGTTGGATGAAGACGAGTAAGACCAGATTATCTAAAAGACTGTATCTCCCTATATGAACCTGCCGGAGTCTTAAGATTCTCAGGGGTAGCCTTTCTCACAGTCCAATGACCATCACAGGCTCATTTGATGAGCACACAAGACAGAGTCTTCTCAGTGGCTGCTCCCACCCTCTGGAATTTCCTACCACAGGAGGCTAGACTGACTCCCTTCTTGGTATCCTTTCATCAGCAATCAGAGAACTTTTTGTTCAAACAGGTTTTTAATAAAACAATTGCTTGCAAGGCACTTTTGTGTGTATGTTTGTGCATGTGCACACACTTTATTTTAATGTTTGTATGATTTTTACTGAGGAGGATTCTGGGTGGGGGACCTGGAAGACCCAAGAAAGCCATAGTTTTGGCCCTAAGGTCTGAGGTTCTTAGCTTCTGTGTCACAGGATAGCTTGTGGGCTGATACAATGAACTCCGCTATAGTTTGTCACAGCGTATATCTTTCATGTTATCCATGTTCTGCACTAGAGATGGCCAATTTGCAGTAGCCTGACTAAAGAGGAAGAACTGAGGAGAAGAATAAACACACTGCCTGCCCACACAGCCTGCCCTGTCTCCTACCGAACATCAATTGAAACTGATTGATCTAATGCCTTGCATCTGCCAAGCTGTCATTCAAGCCAGGGGGGATTTGGATGGAGACAAGGAAAGCAATGTAGAAATGACTTTCTGATTTAGTTTACTGAGCTAGCCTTGAACTCCTTCTAGATACACTAAAATCAGCTTATAGGGAAGACCTTATTTGCTTGGAAAGCACTCCGCAGAATGCAGAGAAATTTACTATATAGAGTGGGGGGGGGGTCCTTCAATTTGTGCCTAAAACGTATGGGGTGGGGGGAATTACCAGATGTCTGTTGTATTGTTAGAACATATATATGTGCATTTAAATTGCTTATATCATTATTTACAGATGTAATTGTGAAATATACTCTTTTTGCATTCAAAATTAAGGGCAGAACAGATGGTGAAAACTCTCTTTAAAGCAATATGTCCATTAAAATAACCCATACCATTTGTGTGTGTATAAGAATTTCTTATCCCTTTTTTCCACTTCTAACCAGTGCTCTCTGAAAGATACAGGAGAGGGAGCAATACACACACACACACACACACACACACACACTAGAAACAGTCATAGAATTTATTCAGTATCCAGGCCCTCCAAAATACATTTTACAGCCTGAAGCAAGGGAAGCCTCTTTCCCATTGCATGTATAAAGGCCAACCAGAGTGGCAAGAGGATGGCATCTTCCACTGGAAGCTGAGGACTGCAGGTTACCTGAATTGGCTTAGGATAGAACATAAGGCATATGCATCTTTCTTTAACACCTTGCTGTTGCCTGCTTCTGTCCAGCATCTGTTGCTATTAATGGTAGCCCTGATAGCTATTTGTAGAAAAATGCAAATCATGTGATCCTATGAATGTGTATAAAAGATTGCTGAATCCAAGCACCTATGAATGAGAAAAACAAAGTTCAGTACCTATTGGTTCTCAAATTTCTGTTGCAGAGCCTGCTTCAAAACATGGCAAGATCGAGCATTTGCTGGAGTTGCAAGTCCAAGACTTGCAACATTATTGTTTTCCTCTCTGTTTACAGAATCCATGAAAGTCAGAGAGAGTATGAGACCATTCTCAATTTACATATGTAGGTTCTTCCACATTAAGGAAGCAAAGCTCCCTTGTCTAACCATGGTCTGGCATTTCCCCATGATCCACAATGCCCTAGACCTACCTGGTCTTCTCCAGAAGTGTTAATTTGGTTAATGAGGGTTATACAGTAATTAGACCAACTTGGTGAAATTTATATGAACTTGCATTCCATCCTATTTTATGAGTGTAACACAAAAAAGGAAAACAGAGACATTCATCTGACTCTCTCATCCTTTCTATGTTAGAGTTAAGTGGGTTGCTGTCATACCTTCCCTATTGGGAATGCAAAATTGTCATATTGAAGGCAACTGTAACATGTCAATTTAGTTTATAAAGTCACAGTATAAGTTTATAATGTGACATCAATGCTTTGAAACATGACAGGAAACTAATATCTATAACATAAAGATATGCATTTTCCACCAGATTAGGACTTCTTCTATGGAAATGAAAAACACATCAGGCTGGGGAAGGGTGCTTTTTTTTCCCCGTCAAATCCACAAACTTTGCACTAATTTCTAATAATTTGTTTCAATCTGATTTTCATTTTGTATTATGTTTGCTGCCATCCAGAACAATAGCTGGGTAAATGTAATTGATCTGCTGCTTTGATGGTTTGGCTTCAGCACTTCAAACAAACAGTGAAAACTCTCAACTAAGCAAATCACAACACTTTTTTTAATGCACTTCTGAAATGGCTTTCAATTAAAAAATTAAAAGAAATCAAAATAAAAAGCAAAGCATCCCTTTTTTTCATGCTTCCTTCCCCTCACTCCTTTAAAAATAACAGTGTTTAATATAAGGTAGCTATTTCTTTCACATAATAGAAAATTTATGTCTCTGTAGACCAACTAGTTATAACAGTCTTGGAAATGAAAATAATATCCATATAAGCCCACTATTTTGGCTCTAGTGTTATCCATGGATAACCTGAAATACAATATCATCTCAAACATGGCCTCATGAAAAGTGCTACACACTTGATTTTACATGCCATAAATTTTCAACTAAAATGTCACTCCAATTCAAATCTATACAGAGAGTATGATTATGGCAGGTCCTGCCACACAGAGGCAAGCTTTGCAAGTGCCTCGGCTATGTAAATGTTTTAGAAGAAAATGTTCTGCATTTCTGGAGGAGAGGTACAGGAGGCATTTCAGTTGCTTACGGACTGGGTGATACTTAGGACTGGCATTACAGGACCCACCTAGTCTCCAAAGAAGGCAAAAATACAGCAGGTAGAGTGTAGACTAGAACACAGACAAGCCAAAAGGGAGAAAGTAGAGAAATGAGAGACACTAAATATCAAAAGAAAAATATATCCCTGTCAACTCATACTCTGTAGAAGAGTGGTAAATTTTTGATGTGCAGCTGCCACAGCCAAGCTCCCAAGGGAACTGTGTTGATTCATATCACCAAACAATTCTAAAAATATTACATACTCTCCAACTATCCCAGTTTGGCAGGAAGAGTCCTGATTAATTTTCTGCTGTCCCATTATTTCAGCTGGTCTTAAAATGTCCCACTTTCTCTCTCTCCTCCTTGCCCTTTCCCCCTTCATCCTTAGCGTACTTTCATTCATGCAAGCTGAGTTCAAGGTGCAAAAATGTACAAAAATGGGTTGCTGTGCTTCCCCAGGTCTCAAGGCAGGGAGACACATCTAAGGATGTGGGGGGTGGATGTCTGGGGCAGGTTGACAGCCTGGGTACACACCTACACCTATTCCAAGGTTCTCTGGAGTACCACAAAGGTGTTCATATATGTGCTATACATGTGCAGTTCGGACAAAAACACCTAGAGGTGAGTTAAGGAAAGTGGGGAAAGAGATGGCGGGAACATGTGTCTGGCCCACAATGTCATTTGAGGCAAAGCAGGAGATGGAGCTATTACACTGATTTTCATGAAGATTCTGGTCATAGAAGCCCTAGCAGCAGCCGCAGCAGCAGGCTTTTTATAAAAGCCCCTTTGAGGACTGCTAACCAGACTTTGACAAGAACCATCAGCAGCACAGGGCCTAGAAAAATCCCCAGGTAAAGCCACAGATTATACAAATCCTTGTCAGAATAGTGGCAAGTGATGCAATTACCATACACTTTTTGCTGCTTGCCCAGCCACTAAAAAAAATCTATTCTTCCTGCAACTCTGTGATATTAGTTAGGTTTTACTCACATCCTGTACCTATTTATCTAGATTGCCTTCAGGGCCATTTCCACAATCAGTTAATCCAGTTTGTCAACACTTGTTTGCCCTACACAAGGTCCAACCCTGTGACTTTACAATGCCTCACCCCTGCAAATTCAGGACTATCCTGGTCTCAAGGAAATTTCATGAAGTGGGTTACTGTTAACATGGCAAGTTAAGCTGTGATAGTTCATAAAAGGTAGTTCATAAACAGCCACTGCAATTACACAAATTGCAGCAGCCGTGCCTTCACTTACTTGAAGAAACATATATTCATAGACCTTTTGCCAGTCCCTGCTGAGTAGCAAGTCTGCCAAACTCAACACAGGAAAAAGCCCATGGTAGGGAGGTAATTTTTTCACTGTTTTTCTTCTTGAAGAGACCAACAATTAATTTATCAGTTTTCTTCTCTCAGTCACAAAGGCTTTAAAAATTGGGCAATATTTGAAAATATTTGCAGTTCAAGACTTATTCAGCACAAAATTCACACATGGTTCTTTTGTGTGGAAAACAGCATTCATTGTACAGACAACAGCATTTCAGAATAGAAATGTTATTTTCTTCACAGAAAAATAAAATTTACTGCACAAAACAACCGTGTGCGAATTTTGCATAGAAAACATTCTGAACTGCAAAAGTTCTTCTCAGTTCAGAAGTCTTCTCATCAGGGTTTCTCCACACTTGGGAAAAATATTTTTCAAATATTAACATTTGTGAAGATTCTTCCTATCCTTGGTGCAAGTGAAATCACATGAAAGGTCCCTGTTTGAGTTCCTGATTACAGTTCCTAACTGTACCTCAGTTAACAAAGTGGATATGTAACTGGAATTATTTTGTTAACAGAAAATTTGGTAAGAGAGGCATTAAATAACATGGTAAGAATAGTGATAGTTTCCCACACCAAAAGAAAAGGAAAGGAAAGGAAAGGAAAGGAAAGGAAAGGAAAGGAAAGGAAAGGAAAGGAAAGGAAAGGAAAGGAAAGGAAAAGGAAGGAAGGAAGGAAGGAAGGAAGGAAGGAAGGAAGGAAGGAAGGAAGGAAGGAAGGAAGGAAGGAAAAGGAAAGTAGAAAAAACAGGAAAAGAAAAAGAAAAAAGTCCGACATGTTTCAGGAAACTTTTTGTTTAAAGCTAGCAACGTTCTTGTGTGAAATGAAACAACCAAGTCAGCTAAGCCTTGCATAAGTAGATAAGAACATTTTCAGCCTTCTAGAAAGCACTACAGGCTTTTTCCAAAATGCATCCAGGGGGTAACTTTTCTTTTCACTAGCCTCCACTTTTCCATTTCGATTTCTATTTTGATGGCATAGATCTATGTTCTTTTAACATGCTGGAGGTAGCCAGTGAAGCAGGTTTATCTGCTCCCTCCTTTTCTCTCTGTTTTGCTGTTCATGCACGCTCAGCAAAGGACTCTGGAGACAGCCGCTGTTTACCATGCCTCTTGTAGGCAGGTACACACAACTACAATATTAGGCTAGAACAGAACCCCCTTCTTTCCCAGATCAAGTTTTATTGCATTGTTTACTGTAGATTTGTTGCTGCAACCTAACACTGAAAATCTGTGGCACTTACTGCACCACAGTGCCAGCTGACGATATCATTGCACTCCTAATACTGTTGCGTTCCCAGCTGTCATAATAGCTCAGTAAACAAGTACCAGAAAAAGTCCAGTAACTGCCTCCCTTCATGCAATGATCCCATCAGCTGCAGGTGTGCAGGAAGGGTAGAAGTGCTATCAAGCACTTCCTTCCACAATACAGCCCACAAAGAGGCCAGCTATTCTGCAGAAAGGAGCAGCATGTCCTGAATGCTATCCATCTGCTGGCAGCTGACTGGTGCAGTGGGGAGCATTCAGGTCCTGAATGTCATTGCTGGGATCATGACTTGACAACGCGGGATTGTGGCATAGTGTGGTAAGGGCCTGTGTTTCTCTAGGCCTTCTGCACCATCATCCCAATGCTGACACTGATAAAAAACAAATTCAAAATTCAAAAGACAAAATGGAATGGGCACGGGGCAGGCATAGAAAGATTTTGTAAAATGGAGCTTCACTGTCAGAGGCTTTGCCTCTGGTTTCTCTTCAGATCGCATGTCCTGATTAATCAGAAGGCTTAAGTACTTCAGTCCAAAAGGGTAGAAAACCTGCACTTTGAAATGCAAATCCCTGGGCTTAAAAAGTAACTCCCAAACTTAAAGTTAGGATTCATATTTAAGAATCAGAATTTGAGGGTTTTAATTTAATGCCTAATACAAGTACTAAACTTAGTACACCTGAGTGTAGGGGAAAGGTAATCAATTTGAGTTGGATACACATCTAAGGAACTTAGTTCTCACTAAAATCAAGTAACATAGGCCCTTATCGCACAGCATTTGCCATACGAAAGCACCCCTTGAGCATTGCGCAAATGTGAGGAGCGGGCCACACGACATACTCACAATTGCGTGACGCTCCAGGGTCTGGCAGCCACTGCTCGCACACTTTTTCATTTTCGGCTTTAAGCCCAAAATGGTGCACAATCGCACATTGCTCCAGGGCCCTGCGCGCACTTGCCGTGCATGCAGAGTTCCGGAGCCATGGCGCTCGTGCTTCCTGCCCCAGGAAAGAAGAGGCGGGGCTCTCGCATAAGCGGCTAGCAGCTGTGAAGCTGAAGCAACAGGGACAAGAGAGTCACTCGCTGGAGGTAGCTCACACGATCCCCACACCCCAGTGCCAAGAAAAGGTGAGTTGCGGAAAGGGCCATAGAGAGAGCAATCCTAACAGGCCAAGATGACCTAGGGCCTTTCCACGCTACACTGTTACAGTGCTATTATTCCACTTTCAACATCCTATGTGTGATAACTGAAGCCCCTGTCAGAGCTGCTGCTGATGAGCAGCAGCTGTTGGTCCCTGTGGCTCTGGCTGGAGATGAGTCCTGTAGCTCAAGAGCTCCCCCTGCTGTCATGGACCGAGCAGGCTCGGACGTTCCTCTGCCTGCTCCTTTAGGGCAACAGGGATCCAGTTGTGATCCCGAGGATGCCCTGTAGCCTGTGTCAATCAGCCCACAAACAAGGTGGAGACTCAAGAGAGCTGGGCAAAGGGAGGCTTCCTTGATTAAGTTCAAGAAGCGGTGACTGGCCACACCTGTGTCTGGGCTATATAACTGCCTGCCTGGAAGCTTTCCTTTGCTTGTGGCAAACTTTCTACAAGCCCTCTCCTTGCCTGTTCCTTGCTTCCAGCACCTGGCTCCTGATACCTTGGATTGATCTCTTGGCTCCTGACCCCTGGATTTTAGACTCTGACTATGGCTTTCGCTTGTTGCTCAGACTTAGGTAAATGGACTGCCTATGAGTAATTGCTTGCTTTGACTCTTCCTGGTGGAACTGTGCTATCTCTCCCTCTCCCTTCTCTGGGCTGGTTCGCTGCCCGGGTCTCTGACCTTGGTACTATGGGATCCTGGGATTTGCAGTTTAGGGAAGGGCATTTAAGAATTCTTAGCCAGAGAGCTCTTTGGCCTCGGTAAATCATAAACCGCAGAATTCCATAGGATGTTGAAAGTGAAATAATATCACTATGGCCCTTTCTGTATCCTACCTTCTTGCATGCTCCTCCAGGGTTAACTTGGCAGTGGCTCTGCCAGGAAGGGAGTGCAACAGGAATGCTCCCCTCTGCACTGGACTGGCTCCCTGCAGGAGGGAGCACAATGGGCATGACGCTTCATTCCACAGCACAGCTGGGCACTTTCCCAGGCTGTGCTGGGGCAGGAAGTGCCACAACGACACCTCTTGCCCTTCTGCAAAACAGGTAAGTGTGGGATGGTGGTGTGATCATGGGTCATCGAGGGGCAAAACCTGTCAATGATTTAATCCATAATCACGCTTCCTGGGAATGGGAGAGGAGTGAGACCACAACGATGCCATGCAGAAGCATCGTCATGTCCCTCTTCTCTCCTGTCCCAACGCCAGGATGGGAGGACACTGAGGAAAAGGCCTATAACGGTGTAGTGTGACAAAGCCCCAAGAGACAGCTATGGAAACGCTGGGCCAGCTGAAGCTGCCAAATCCAAATCACCCCTATTGGGGCCAGGGAAGAGGAGCTGAACTTAGGAGCACCCTTGCCCTGACATAGACCCTTTCCGCAACTTACCTTTTCTCGGCTCTGGGGCACAGGGATCAAGCAAGCAACCTCTTGCAAGAGGCTCTCATGTCCTTGCTGCTTCAGCTCTGCAACTGTTGCCTGCTGGCTGGCAGGCAGCATGAGGGTTCCACCTCTTCCTTCCACAGTGCAGCCTGGGATTTTCCCAGGCTGCGCTGTGGCAGGAAGCGCAAGTGCCATGGCTCTGGAGGCTCCGTACGAACAGTAAATGCTGTGGATGTAGCATTTCTCGATTTCAGTAAGGCCTTTGACAAAGTTCCACATGACATTCTTGCAAAGAAGCTAGTAAAATGCGGGCTGGACAGGGCTATTGTTAGTTGGATTTGTAATTGGTTGACCAACCGAACCCAAAGGGTGATCACAAATGGCTGCTTTTCATCCTGGAGAGAAGTGACTAGCAGGCTGCCACAGGGTTCTGTCCTGGGCCCAGTGCTGTTCAATATCTTCATCAATGACTTGGATGAAGGAATAGAGGCCATTCTCATCAAATTTGCAGATGACACCAAATTGGGAGGGGTTGCTAATATGCCAGAGGACAGGATCAAAATTCAAAATGACCTGGATAGATTGGAGAGCTGGGCCAAAGCTAACAAAATGAAATTCAACAGAGAGATGTGTAAGGTCCTACACTTAGGCAGAAAAAATGGAATACAGAAATAGAGGATGGGGGACACGTGGCTGGATAGCAGTACATGTGAAAGGGATCTAGGAGTCTTAATAGACCACAAGCTGAACAGGAGTCAGCAGTGTGATGCGGCAGCCAAGAATGCCAATGCAATTCTCAGCTGCATCAATAGGAGTATGGTGTCTAGATCAAGGGAGGTACTGGTGCCACTCCACTCTGCTTTGGTTAGACCTCATCTTGAATACTGTGTCCAGTTCTGGGCACCCCAATTCAAGAAGGACATGGTCAAGCTGGAGCAAGTCCAGAGGAGGGTGACTAAAATGGTGAGAGGCCTGGAAGCCATGCCCTATGAGGATAGACTTAGAGAGCTGGGTATGTTTAGTCTGCAAAAGAGAAGGTTAAGAGGGGACATGATAGCCATGTTTAAATATTTGAAGAGATGCCATGTAGAGGAGGGAGAGGGCTTGTTTTCTGCTGCTCCAGAGACCAGGACAAGGAGCAATGGATTCAAGCTGCAGGAAAGGAGATTCTACCTGAACCTCAGGAAGAACTTCCTGACAGTCAGGGCTGTCCAACAGTGGAATCTGCTGCCTCGGAGTGTGGTGGAGTCTCCTTCTTTGGAGGTTTTTAAGCAGAGGCTAGATGGCCATCTGTCGGGAGTGCTTTGAGGGTGTTCCTGCATGGCAGGTGGTTGGACTGGATGTCCCGTGTGGTCTCTTCCAACTCTACACTTCTATGATTATATAGTAAGTGCGTGCTGGGTCCTGGAGTGATGCGTGATCACACACCATTTTTGGCTACAAGCCGAAAATGAAATAGTACGCAATTGGTGCCTGCCGGCCCCAGCAGCGTTGCCTGATTGCAAGGACGTCATGTGGATGGCTCCTTGCAATTGCGCAATACTCCAGAGGCCCTTTCGTGTGGTAAATGCCATGTGAAAAGGGCCATAGATTTGGGTTAGAAAAGGGATGGATTCAACATTATTTGGTTGTTTCCTGCCATACCACATTCCCACCTCTTTTGGGGCTTTTCTACTGACAAATCTTATACAGCAGAGCAGTTCTACTGACAAATTACCCTGTTGGCAGCTATCTGGGGTCAACCACGGGATGACATCTCTGTTGATCAAAAGAGATTTATTTTGGCAGAAGATATTTGTGTTTGTGCTTAATCTTAATTCCCTTACAATCAGTACATCCTTGACATAGGGTTTTGGTGTTAGTCTGGATCTAACTCCTTCTCAACAGGAAAAGCATATGTCTAAAGTAAAATTCTGAATCAACAACTTTGGTCCAGCCATTTCTTAATGAAGAAATTCATCAGGTTGTTTCAAGTTATAAAACATTTCTTATTTAGCAGAAGTTCAAAATTCACAAGGATATGATTAACTGGGGAAAAGGTAGGTACTTAACTAGGATGTTAAGAACTTTGCTTGCTTAGTGCTACTAAGGCTGAAGTGCCACTGAAGTGAATGGGACTTATTTAGGAACAGCGTGTGTTTGAATGATCCTTTTATTTGTCATTCTGTGAAGAAGAACAATCATTGGCTATAAGGAGATTGCTCTGCATATTATTTTAAGTCTGAAACCTGTTCAGGCTTTGAATCAAAACACATAACAAGACGATCCTCCTCTTTCATTACAAAATTTCACTGAGAATATAATGTGCTTTTGAAAAACCAGAAATATTCCAAGGGATAAGGTCACCAAGGAGGATTAGGGCTCCATTGTATGGTGAAGGAGAAAGCATCTCTCCCTTCCCATAAAGTCATAATAATCTCCTTTCCTTAATAACAAGATAAAATGTTTTCCTGTCTAGGTCTGAGAGCATAGGTAGAGAAGAAAAGAAAGGCGTTGCATTTTGTTTGTGTACTTTTGTATTTTGTATGCCATTTTAAATCTGACATTTATCTGAATGGTCAGAATGGGAAAGAAGCCTCAGTCAGCTCTTTTGGCACTTTTTTTCCCCCCTTGTCTTAAAACATCCTTTTTATATATATCATCCTTCTTTATCTTCTCCCCTTCAGTCTTAATGGTATCACGGCATATCTGTTATCATACAGTATACAGACTATGAAGCGTCTTTCACTGACTGAGTAGACAAGGATACTCCTGTAATAGACATGCTCTTAGCTCAGGCACATCAGCCAACACATTTCTTGACATGTGTAGGTTTTTACCTTCCCATTATATTCTTCTCCTCTCCACACATGTGCACAGGGAGAGAGAGAATCAAGGGTTGGGAGAAAAGTATGTGACCTGGAAAACTTTTTATTTTTTCAAAAGTTTAAAATACAAACCTACAAGGGATATGACATTCAAGAAAAAAGCCAAATATAAATGTTGCCCTCTTTTCTGACACTGTTAAGCATTTACCATTTTCTAAAGCAACAAAAACATCTCCTGTTATGAGGAGCTCCATGACACCCAGAATTGTAGCATCTACAAAAGAATGGGGCATTTATTCTAACAAAAACTATTTCCAACAGAAAAGAGACAGCAACAGTATTGCTGTTAAAAGTAAATCCTTGAGAGTTTCTTCCTATTATGTTCATTGTGACAGAGATTAAATTGGGTTATCTCCTGACCTAAGTGGGGCTATATGTTTACCACTAGATTTGGAAACAGATCTTGAGTGTTGGCAAGGTACTATAGTCATACCACTTGACGAAGATCTATGCAGGTAGCCAAGTTGTGATATCTAGTGCTAGCTCCGTACATGTAGTGAAATGAAATTGTTGAGTCCTAATGTGGTAGAATGAAGGGTAGCCACTTTGGATCCCATCCCAGAAGAAAGGCATGGTACAAATTCAATAAATAAATAAAAAAAATAAATGAGAATTAAAAGGGGCCAAGCAGAGGAGAAAGGAGTGAAGAAGTATGAAAGAAATAATAGAATCAAAGAGTTGGAAGGGAACTCAAAGGCCATTGAGTCCCATCCACTGCTCAAAGTAGGAACTCCAGCTAAAGTATCCCCAGCAGCTAGCTATCAAGTCTCTTTGGGAAGAGGCCAGAGAAAGAGACCCCAACCCCTCTCCAGGAAACTGGTTTCCTTGCTGAATACCATCAAGAAGTACCTTCTAAAATTCAATCAGTTTCTACCCTCCCTTAACTGAAAACCATTCAACTTGGTCCTATCCTTTTTGGGCAGCAGAGAACAAACCTGCACCCACCTCTCTATGATGGCCCATTAGAATTTGAAGAGTACAATAATCTCTCATCAGACCGAACATGCCCAACTCCCTCAATACTTCCTCATACATTTTGTTCCCCATATCTCTTATCACCTTTGTTGCCCTTCTTTGAACCTTTTCCAACTTGTCTGTATACTTCAGAAAACAAGGTGCCCAAAATTGAATGGAGTACAGCAGATAAGGCCTAAGTAGTGTAGAATACAGTGGAAAATCACTTCCTTTGACTTGGAAACTATGGTTCTTTTAATGCAAGCTGAAATATTATTTGCCTTCTTTGCTGCAGCATTACACTGATGCATCATGTTCACTTTATGTTCAACAATCATCCCAAGGTTCTTTTTACATGTACTACTGCTAAGCCAAGTACTCCCCACCACCACCACTATCCTATACCTGTGCATTTGATTTTTCTGGCCTAAATGTAGAATTATGTACTTGTCTCTTCTAAATTTCGTTTTATTAATTTCAGCCCAATTTTCTAGTTCGTCAAGGTTCATTTGAATTCTGTTCCTGCCTTCCAGTGTGTTAGTTGTCTATCTCAGTTTTGTATCATGCACAGATTTCCTTCTACTCCATCAGCTTTATCATTGATAAAAATGTTGAAGAGTGTTGGCCCTGGGACAGAACCCCGCAGCACTGCTTGAGATGTCCCTCCAGTTTGAAGCAAAGCCACTGATGATAATTTTTTTAACATGGTTTTAAAATATACAGAAAAACAACCATAGCACCAGATACCAGGGAAGAGCGTAAAAACTTCAAGAAATATTGTTCTGTTAACAAAGAACACAGGAAAGAGAGGGTTTTAAATTTCTGAATAAATAATGTGAAAAAACCCTGGGGCCCTTTCATACAACACACTTATGGCTGTATGATGCCATTTTAAATGCCATAGCTACTTCCTACAGAATCTTGGTATTTGTTGTGAGACATTAGAGTTCTCTGGATGAGAATTCTAAGTACTCTTCCTTAAAGTGCAAATCCCAGGATTCCATAGGATGTAGCCATGGCTGTTGGAGAGGAATATAATGCTGTAACTGTTTGGTGGGAGGAAGAACATATGTAAATCTACACAGTACAAAAGACTGACACATAAATAAAGTGACAGGGAAGGTTTCTCTCCCCCATCCCATGCAAGAGTTATTTTGGAATAGAATGGGTTGGGTTTTTTTTTAAATGGAGTATATTTATCACATGCTTTCCACCTAAAAATAATCAGCAGTCTGAAGAAGTACAGTTCATTATCAAAACATTTTCATTTATGTCTTTCAGATCTGTAGATTCAGCCTCATTTTTTATTACTTCCTGTTTGTTCTATACATATACCTCAAGGTTTATGGTGATATCAGGTCAGAAGGTTGTATTTGCTAATTTATCTCTATTTTATCTTGATCTTTCCTGGAGCCAGGTTCCCCTACCCCACACGAAACTGTAGCCCAGCCAAACCTATGGTAGAAAAGAATGTAAAGATGGTGGTGACGAACAAGTGAATCCATGTTATTAGACTGCAACTCCCATCTGCTTTTGCCAGCATAGCTTGTGGTGCGGGATAAGTGACAGCCCAACAACATTTTGAAAGCTACACCTTCCTTAGGGGTGTAGCTATGGAGAGATGTGGGTATTGCCCCCAATAAGCATTCTATTCTCCCCACCGAGAATTTCTAACAATTCGGAGAGTGAGACATTGAAAACTGTTCACACCTAGAATTCTTATATTTGCTGTATTCAACTTGAATGTTTAAGTCACTGCAATGCAAATTGTGGGACTGAAGGAAAATTTCATTTGGGGGACAGGATTCTTTTGGGGGGAGGACAATGCCTCATTTCATGCCCAGTATTCACACCCCTAATGTTTTCCACCACTGAGTTAAGAGGAAGGGGTTACAAAGAGATTGCTCAGCAATGACCATAAACGTGCATATTGGATACAGTCACATTGGATAAGGTAGATGACTAAAGCAAGGGTGCAGTCAGGATGTTGGACTCAAGATGAATCCAAATGAGCATGGATTAAGACCCATTTTAGAATCTATTTTGCAACAATGAGGACAGCAATGAAATGACTTTTTACTGCCTTTATTACATCAACTCAATCTCATCCAGTGCTGCTATTCTGGGTTGTTAAAGGGCCCTCAGAAAACTGCTGTGATGAATTTGTTAAATACCTGGTGGAGAAAATTGCTCAGGTTCATTGTAACTTGGACTCCTCATTGAAGGTAAAGTCTGGGGAGGTAAACGAGGCATGTACTTGTCCAGATTCAATGGCTGATTTTCAGTTTGTTCAATATAATGATGTGGACAAATTGCTTGGAGAGGTGAGGTCAACCACTTGTCTGTTAGACCCATGTCCATTCTGCCTAATTAAAGCTGCTGGAGGAGGACTGACCACTTGGGTGGTGGAGGTTGTAAATGCTTCTTTGAAAGAGGGCTGTGTGCCAACCTCTTGAAAAGAAGCAATTGTAAGAACTTTTTTTAAAAAATAAAAATCCTTCATTGGACCCCACCTCTCCAGGTACCTATTGTACAATCTCTAATCTCCCTTTCCAAAGTAAGGTCCTAGAATGAGTGGTGGCAACACAACTCCAGGCTTTCTTGGATAAAACAGATTGCCTGGAATGGATCCAATCTGGGTTCAGGCCTTCTCATGGGACAGAAAAAGCCTTGATCACCTTGCTGGATGATCTACACTGGACATTGGACAGAGGAAGTGCATCCCTGTTGGTCCTCCTGGATCTTTCAGCAGCCATAAATCTGAGAGCTTCAGAGAAGGCCCAGTTATGTGTCCCAACACCTCGTGAAATTAGGTTGTTGGGTATACATTATAGGGTTTTCTCTGTAGTGGTGCCTCAACTGTGAAACAACCACGCTGACCCTACTTTTTTAAAGCTTTTGGCAGGTAGCCAAAACAGTGCTGTTCCATATGGCATTCAGTACTTTGAAGTTACTGTTTTAACTGTTTCAAAATTGGATTCTAAGGTTATTTTTAGACTGTTTTAGGAGTTTTTAAACAGTATTTTAATGTGCTTTAAAAATGTTTTTATCTTTGTACTATTTTTTTCTGGTTCTTATTTGTTCTTTGCCTCAGAAACCCTTGTGGATTGGGAGGCAATATAGAAATACTTTTAATAAATATTAACCTTTCACCTATTTTAGAAACTGTTGTACTTCAGAATGACCCCTCAGTGTCTTAGGCCATGCGAAAGGGCCCCTTGAGCATCCCGCGAATGTGAGGAGCAGTCCACATGACACACTCCCAATTGTGCGATGCTCCAGGGTCTGGCAGGCACCGCTCGCACACTTTTTCATTTTCAGCTTTGAGATGAAAATGGTGCATGATCGCACATTGCTCCAGAGCCCCGTGCGCACTTGCTGTGCGTGTGGAGCTCCCGAGCCACAGCGCTCACGCTTCTTGCCCCAGCGCAGCCTGGGAAACTCCCAGGCTGCACTGCGGAAGAAAGAGGCGGGGCTGTCACGCAAGCAGGTGGCAGCTGCGGAGCTGAAGGAACTGGGATGCGAGAGCCTCTCACTGAAGGCTGCTCGCGCAATCCCCGCACCCCTGTTCCGTGAAAAGGTGTGTTGCGGAAAGGGCCTTACTTATGTGATTTAACAGAGAGCTTCCATTCAAATATTTTCATTTCTGAGCTTGCTTTAACCATATATCCATCTTGCTGATTACTTCTCCTTCATTGATCTACTAAAGTTCATCTGCATATTATGTGCCATAAAGTACCATTCAGTAAATCTTCCAATTGCTGTCTTCCACTGATTTTTTTTTTTTTTTTTTTTTTGCTGGAGCAAAAGTTTAGGCATATTCTCTTAAGTACAGAAGGTTTTTTGTTTTTGTTCCTCTCCCTTCAAGAAGCTATTACCGCTTCCCACTTGAAACATAAGACCCTCTTGGTAGACGTATTTTGAAGACTAAAATAAATAAAGGAGAAAAGTGGAATGAAGTCAAACAGGCAATTATTTGTAATAGAAAAAACTATTGATTTTTTTTCTTTTGATACATAGTCTAAATTATCCCTCAAGAAAAGTAGTAATGCATCTTTAAGCAGATTTATTGGCACTAGCCATAAAAAATGTGTTATTTAATTTCAACACTATCACATTTTTCCATTTTCATTTGATATAGAGATGGAACATTGAGATAGACGTTGGGCAGAGGAGGTGATTCAGGAGCCAGAAATGTTCTAAGACTGTAGTCTTAAGCAGGGAACAGGGCCCACTGAATTTAGTAGAGTTTAACTGCCAAGCACACACACTTAGGATCATCCTGCATCCCTTTGGGTGTGCAAAAATCCCTCCTTGAATTCAGAATTTGAATATGCCATTTAACCCACTGATACTTCTGCTGCTACACTTAAATATTCTAAGGGCACCAGATCCCATCCAATCTTGGAAACTAAGCAGGGTTGACTCTGGTCGGTTACTTGGAAGGAAGACCACCAATGAATAGCAGGTGCTGTAGTTTATGTATCAGAGGAATGCCACCTTTGGTATTTCAGAGCAAAACCACCTCTGAGAATTCCTTGTCTAAGAAAATCCTAGGAAATTCATGGGGTCGCCATATGTTGACAGGTGACTTGAAGGCACATACACACACACTGCTCTTGAACAAAGCCTTGGAAAAGATATGGGGCCTTTTCATACTACACTATTATAGTACTGTGATTTCACTTTCACTGCCATAATGACTTCACATAAAATCCTGAGAGTTGCACTTCAGGGAGGGATATTGAACATTCTCAGTCAGAGAGTTCTAATACCTCTTGAACCCCAAGATTTCATAGACATGTTTCCATGGCAGCTAAAGCAGAATCACTGTGATATGACTGTGCAGTGTGTAAGGGTCCATGCTTCCTATCTGTTACAGCCAGGCCTGCTGGAAAGTGGAGAAGATTGGCTAGAGGGAAGGAAGAGGTAGCCAGTGTATGTTGCAGTGATAGGGTTTCAGCTCTGTATTGCCTGAAGTCTGATAAGCCCCAAAGTTTGTCATTAAATCTCATGGGAGTTCAGTGAGAAGCAGGAAAATGCACTATGAGAGACTGGTTTTTCCCATTCAATTGGTCTGTGAATTTTGGCAGAAAGTATCACTTCCCCACCACCACACACACACTATTTGGCTGAAAACTCACAGTGACTTCTGACTGGACAATCTTCATTGTGATAAGAGAAAAAGACCCTGTGTTTGATTTACCCAAAAAGTTTTTTAAAAGTTTGGTTAATTGTTTATATTGAACTAGCGACATTTCACATTAATTCTAAATTACTGACCAGTGTATATAGTGAGTGCTGCCCAGGATTCTATTTTCTCATAGGTAATACTTGTAAGAAAGATTTGAGATCCTGTGTCTCTACTTCCCCAAACTGTCTTGCCCAGTACCTGTAATATTTTCCCATATTTCCCAATCCAATCTCTATTTAGAATTATTAACATGCAGAGGTTGGGTTCTTGAGGGAGTAGACTGCCCTTCTCCTTGCTGCTAGACCTCATCTCCATAACAACTCACCAGGCCCATGAGCTCTCTGGTTGAGAATTCTAAAGGCCCCTCCCTAAACTGCAATCCCCAGGATTCCATAGAATCTTCACAGGCAGCCAATCGTATGAGGTCCTTGCCTACCTGACACAGACAGACAAACAAATGTTGACTTTTATATATTAGTAGGTTACAATCCTAGATTGAAAGTGAAAAATCCCATCAATGATTTCAGTCTTCTGCCTTCCCCATCCCATTTCGAGCTTGGGAAACAAGGAACCAGCTGAATGAAATTTGAAAAGTCCATTTCTCAGACATCCACCCGGTTAAAGGAAACTTGTTGTGTACCTTCTAGTCAATTCCAACTTACGGTAACACTAAGGTGAACCTATCAAGGGGTTTTCTTGGCAAGATTTATTCAGAAAGGGTTTGCCTTTGCCTTTGAGGCTGAAAGAATATGACTTGCCCAAAGTCACCCAGTGGGTTACCAGGCTGAGCAGAGATTTAGACATTGGTCTCCAGAGTCATAGTCCAACCCTCAGACCAGTACACCACCTGTCTCTCTGGAAATAAGTACATTAAAAGAAATGCACAGACACAGGAAAGGTGAATGAGGGAGAACACTTATCAACTGTAAACCAGAGCCACTTCATATCCATCAAAAATATTCCACAATAAAAACCATGACTTTACATAGATGATTGATATTACTTTGAAGAAATAGCAATCAAAAAAGAACTACACTCAACCCTCTACGTCTGCTAGGTTTAGGGGCACGGGAAAAATCACAAATTGGGAAAATCTCAAATATCGAAATGTGTGCTTGTGTGGGAAAGGAGCTGGGGCATAGTGAGGAAAATGGGCACCCAGGGTCCAAAGCAGTTCAGGGAAAGGAAAGAGAAAGGAGGTGAGTTGGCGTGGTGGCCTGATATTCCTTCTCCTACGCCCAGCTCTTTCCTTGGGTATGGGGGACACTAAAAAAGGGTTTGTGATGCTGAGAAGTTGGGCTGTGAGCCCTCTTTAGGTGGCAAGGCACTGGCTGGTGGAAGAGGAAGAGGCCCAGGGATGGGTTTTAAAAGGAATGTGTGGCCAATTTGGAGTTGCCATGAGGGAAGGCTCCCACAGGAAAAAAGTGTCTGAAGTGGGGGGTGGCCGAGGTTGTTGAAACTCACAAGTAATAAAATTTGTGAACATTAAACACCCAGATGTAGACAGCCAAATTCTCCTAGTCTCCATTTGAAATATTTCAGTGGAAAAGATAGCTGAACAGTAATACTGTTGAATTATCTTCTGCTTTGGGAGAGGGTAGGAATCAGTCCGCTGTTGCTCACTTCTTCTCTCTCTCTTTCTTCCTTGATGTCCTCCATGACAAAATAAAAAGAGAAAAATCCATAGAAAAAACGAGAAAGAATGGTACTTCACATTCAGAACACATGTGAAACACCTAATGTATGCTCCTTTGGCAAATGAAAACCAAAAGCAACCTATGGGAGCACCACCACTCTGAACAAGGCTTACCATAAAAATGTTATTTCACATAAGCCATGCAAACTCCCTCTGTAAACACAACCATTCAAATTTGGTAGCAGCAAGAGTTAACACTTCACCAGCAGGTCTTTCCATTTCTTGTTATAGGATTTACCACTGTTCCATACCAGTACAATGATCCATATGATTCAACTCTAGACTGAATGATGGTGGCCACTCCATTTCTTGCATGATGTCTGGAAGAACAGCAGCAACAAATCTCATGAGAAAATAAATTCTAGATTTTAGAAATAAATTCTTCATAATCTAGCCATATATTATAAACAAAGATAACCGCTTGCACATATTAAAATATCTGATGTTCAAATAGTCCCACATCCTCACATGCAGGTTTGATTTATTAACTGAATGTATTTTATTTTTAATGCATGTTTGGATACAGAAGGCTGTTTCTGGAACAATTAATGCTATACTAAAAACCTTCTTTAAAAACTCTACGTACACACACATATACACACACTTTATTTAATAATAGTTAAAGCAGTGCTACTCCTCTAAACAAAATAAATACATGTCTTTTGAAATCTCCTAGCTGAGTTATCTATCTGCAATGGTAGCATTCTCCCTTTCTGGTCAAAAATATAATGTCCAAAGTGTCAAAAATTCATTACATTCTCTATAAAATGATCCCAGATTTCATTATTCCTGTTACTTTTTATTCAGGCCACCTCTGAATCCCTCTTTCTATCCCCTTCCACCTTTTCCCTCTGCTGCTTTCTTATGATACTTTCACTTCTTTCAAAGTCCTCCCATCTTCTCAGGAAAGTCTCATTGCTATGCTATCCATCTCTGATGTCCTGTTTCCTTCATCCTCCTCTATCTCTCACTTAACATAGAGTATCATGGTTAAGTATCATAGAATCATAGAGTTGGAAGAGACCACGAGGGCCATCTAGTCCAACTCCCTGCCATGGAAAATTTTATCAAAGGCCTTATTGTAATCGGGATATGCTACATCTACAGCATTCCCTTCATCTACCAATCTTGCAACTCTTTTAGAAAAGAGATAAGATTAGTCTGGCATGATTTAAGAAACTCATGTTGACTTTTAGTGATCACAGCATTCCTTTCTAAGTGCTTAGAGACAGTGTTTAATGATCTGCTCCTGATTTTCCTGATATTGATATCAGGCTGACTGGGCAGGAATTGTTTGAGTACTCTCTTTCCCTGTTTTGAGACAATATTTGCCTGCCCCCACCCCAGGTCTTCTCCTGTTTGTCAAGAAATCTCAAAGATCATTGCCAGAGGTTCTGAGATTACTTGTGCCAATTCTTTTAATATCCTTGCATACAGTTCATCTGGCCCTGGAGACTTGAATTCATTTAGAGTAGCCAAATATTCATGTATCACCTCTATACCTATACTATACTATATTTTTCCTACTGCACTATCTGTCCCATTTTCATCAGGTTGAGTACTGTTTTCTTTCAGGAGAAAACCAAGGCAAAGAATGTATTCAGTAGTTCTGCCTTTTCTCTCTCCCCTGTTAGCATTTGACCATCTTCTCCATGTAGAGGCCATATCATTTCCCTGTTCTTCCTTTTGCTATGGACATTTTTAAAAAACCTTATAGTTGTTTTTTACCTCTGCAGCAAATGTGAGCTTATTCTTTTAGCTTTTCTGACTTTCTCCCTACACTTGCTGGCTATTTGTTTGAAAGAAGAATTTCTTTGGTTATTCCTCCCCTCCTTTTCCTTTTTTTGCATACGTCCTATTTAAATCTTAGCACATTTGGAAGTTCTTTAGACAACCATTCTGGTTTCTTTAGACATTTCTCATTTGTCCTCCTCATTGAAACTGTTTGAAGTCTTCACTGGTGTAAACATCCTTTAAATATAATGGTACTCTTCTTCCTTTTCTGCTTGGTCTATTTCTCTGAAATAGGTTAAACCCCTGTATTACTACATTCCAATCACGAGACCCATCCCAAAAGTTTCAGTGATACCTATTGTATCATATTTGCTTTGCTATGTTAAGAGTTCAAGTTCATCTTGTTTATTTCCTATGCTCTGTGCATTAATGTAGAGATATCCTAGGATTTTGTTTTCCTCCCGCTGTTGGGTTCTTGTGCTATTCACCCATTTCTCTCTATAAGATGCAGGCTATGATCTCCAGCACTTGATTAATTCCATCCCTCAAGAATACTGTTTTCCTCCTCCACATAACTCAGTTTAAAGCCCTTTTGATCAGGTTTGTGAAACTTTTAGCTAAACATCTGTTGCTGAAGGGGACACAACTGCTTCAGCCTCTATCTGTCTATATGGTTAATTTTATGTATACTTAGCAACATAGCAGAGACACTGAGAAATCCTACTTGTGAATCAGCACACTGGCATCAGTACCCTGAAGTGCATGGGGCTCTACCAATGTGCATCAGTACTCCCTAGCAAGTGTCCTGGTGTGCACTGGTCCCTTTGTGCATTGGCCCCCATGTGCAACAGCCACTTTGCTGCCCCGCCTTCACAATGACATAACTGCAGCTTCGTGCTGAATACAGGTGTTGCAAAATTGCTCGATTCTATTTCCTGCATACCTAAGTCCCTGACTAAGCTATAAGTCTCCAAGTGAATTAGATTTTATTTTAAGTTCTGTATGATGGTACTCTAAGCCACAGGGGGAAAAACAACAACAACAGGGAATGGGTTTAATATAAAGCTGAGTGTAAAGCTCTTGGAGCCCCATCCATGTGCTTTCTCTCAGTCAAGATCAATGTCACCTAACTTCTTTAAGTTTATCTCATGCTACAAGAGAAATGTACCTGTTAATTTTAGATTTTTTTTTGTCCAGACTCTAGTAGTTCCTGCTGTTTACTTGTTCCTTCCTCCCATAGGGTTACTTGTTACATTATTCAACCCCCTCTCTTGTTACAAAATCCCCCATTTGTGAGACTTGGGTAGACCTGGTGTGTCCTCAAATGATCTGTTGTTGTCGATATCTCCCTTATTGCTCACTGGTAAACTCCAGATTATAACAGGTGGTAGAATGAAGTGTGCCATTTCATAATTAATCCCTCAAGCATAGTGGCAATTTATCATCAAAACAATCAACTGAGCAACTTTTTTTTAAAAAAAGTCACCAAATATAATAAATGTACAGAAGATAGTAAAGCAAAAGTGAAGAAATAAACATCCTGAGGGGAAAAATATTCCAGTTTTACAATTTTCTCTCTTGCTTCAATTACACAGTGTTCATGGTTTCAGTGAAAGATTTCAATAGCAGGCCAACAAAACTGGGCCTTTCCTTCTTTGACTGTAATCAACCATGTGCTGTCAAAAGAAGAAAAAAATATGCTATTTTTATCTGAATCTGTTTACTCAATATGAACTTGATGTCTTAGTGATGGTAAATGACCACAAAGCTGGAATAATGTTGTGTTGTGCTTGGTGATGCCAGATGAAGGAGAGGAAAAAATGGATATAATATAATGCACTCCAGGAGCTGCTGGTAGTTTGTCTACATGATGCAAGCAGGGGTTGAGGTAATCAGTGCATCCTAGAAAAGGAAAAATCCTTGCACCTATCCAGCTGTGTTCAATAGTCTCTAATGTTCCTGGTTCTGTGCTTTACCACACATCCAAGAGTGCAAGAAGCATCCTAGTCAAAGAATACATAGTGTGGAATGGAGTTTTGCATAGCAGGTATTGAATCCATTTGTGGAATACAGCTTTGAGCACAGCCAGAATTTTCCCAGATCAGCTGCATAAAGTAGATACAGCTTGAGGATTCGTTAGGCTGAGAAGGTTCCCTCAAGACTAACAGGGTTGTAGACCAACTCTCAACAAGGCTGGAAGAACTGTTTACAAAACTAGGGTCTAGAATGGCCATGCAAAGCTGTAAAGTTTCTTTTAAACACATAGGCGGGGGGGGGCAACTAATCTGGGGACAAGAGCAATCCCTGTAGTAGGCCATTCCAAAGCTAAAAATACAGCTAAGGCAAAACCAAAAGACGCAGCTCTGTTCAGGCACATTTTCAGCCATTTTCTTCTGCTTGAAGAGGGTGGTTGGGGAAAATTTGGGTGTGTTTGTGCTGTTTTAAGTGATTTTAAGGCTATTTTTCACCCTCCAATTTTTTAAAAAAGTTTGGAAGAGAGTCCAAGGGCTGAGCAACTTGTGGGGGCACAGATGACCTTTGGGCTGTACTTTCACTAACACATGTCCTTTCCCTAGATCTCACGATGTAGTATTTCTCACCAACTAGTGATGCATACAATTAACAGTATTCAGAAGGATACCCATCTCTTTGGAACTTAAGAGGCTAACTTATATCAATTCACATGACAATTCTAGACCTACGGGCCATCAGGTCAAACTCCCAGCTCAATACAGCATCTCCAGCAGGTAGCTGTCCACCCTCTTTTCGAAGGTATGTAGAGAAGGAGACCTCACCACCTTTCTAGGCAATTGGTTCCACTGCCAAACCTCTCTCACTGTCAAGAAGTTCCTTGGCAAGACAGACATTTACCCTCCTATAACTTAAAACCATTAGACCTAGATCTACCCTCTAAGGCAGCAGAGAATAAGCCTGCACTCTCCTCTCTAAGGCAGCCCTTGAGGTACTGAAAGAGTCTAACCATGTCATCCCTCAATCTTCTCTTCACCAAGTTGAACATGTTCAGCTACTTCAATCTTTCCCTGTACATTTTGTTTTCCATATTTCTTAGCGTCCTTGTTGCCCCAAACCTGATCCAATTTGTCTATATCCTTAAAGTGAGGTGCTCAAAATGGAACACAGATGACGCCTGGCATTATTCCTCTGTCTTAGAAATCTCTTCATAAACAGTGGGTCTCCAATTCTGTAAGAGATAGAATCCTTTGATAGCCTTATCTTGAACTCTCATGGATTGAACCTGGGCCCTTTTTCTTCCCTATTGCACTCTCCCCTTCCTTTCCCAATGGTGTGTCTTACAACTGAAACTGCAGTTCTTTGGCTAGTATGTAATAAGTCCATCTAGCAACAAAAGCAGAAAGGAAGAGTCTTGCTTTTGCCTTTGAAGTCATTCCTGCACTCTGGAAATCTTCTGTAGGGGGCTGGGAAACTCTCTGGAACTGGTTGTCAGTGGCACAGAGGGCTGCAGAGAGCAACAAAGAGGAAGAAAGTTCTGTTTCACAAGAATTAATTGCATATTTTTAACTAAGTGAGAGCCAGTGTGGTGTAATAGCTTGAGCATTGGACTACAACTCTGGAGACCAGGGTTCAGTTTCCCACTTGGCCACGGAAACCTACTGGGTGACCTTGAGTGCATCACACGCTCTCAGTCCCAGAAAATTCCATGATAAGTTTGCCTTAGGGTCACCATAAGTCAGAAACTACTTGCAGGCACACAACAACAACAACACAACTTAACTAAGTATAAGTACACTTAACTAAGTGGTGTCTCCTGGTTCAACCCTCCTCAATCTACTTTACTGGACATCAGCTGTGCAGAAAGATAGAGTCCATTCTTCTGATAATTGGGGCATGGGTAATTGACATTTCCACCCTCACATCAGAAAGCAAGGCTTAGACAAGGAAGTACAACACAAGTCTCCCTTCTGACCATTATAGACTTATAAACTGCTGGGAGGGGAATGGAAGTATCACCCACCAGTGCCCCAGTGGATCCCCTTCTCTGCCCATTCTCCCCATGCTGAGTATATTTAGGTCTGGAGGAGGGGGGAGTCTACTACACAGGGACCATGAACACAGATCTGTCACAGATAACTAATTCCAGGTTACGCATCTGTAAGTTTGGTCCTGAATTCTGTTTATAGAAACATAGAGTTGGAGGGGACTGCAAGAACCATCTAGTTCAACCTCCTGCCATGCAGGAAAGCACTCATGAAATATGGTCATCCAACTTCAAATTAAAGACACCCCCTCCCCAAGAAGAGTATTCCACTTTCGAACAGGTCTTACTGTCATGCCTCTGTCCCAGGACATAGACAGGACCCTTCCCAACAGCCATAACACAGAGACATGAAAGGGACAATGATTACAGCAGCCAATATAGGTGAAAAAGGGAGAACCCAGGAGATTCGGACTGTTTATATAGTAAGGATACATCAATTAGGTAAATAGCTGTAGAAGGCTGTCAGTCTATATAAACAGGGAAAGGGATTGGAAGAAGCCATTGCAGACAACTGATATCAGTGGAAGCAGCCAGCTTCAGATCCCTTGCGCATCTTCCTGGAAACCTTTATCTTCACTTTGTGTACAGACTTCACTACTGGACTGTCACTCTGAATTTACCACAGATTCAGATTGCAAAAACAAGGACTGGTAACTGGCTAACAAACTGTTATAAACTTTGCTGGTGGCTGCTAATAAAATTAATTAGAGAGCTGTAAACCTTGGCTGACTGCTGGCACAGACCACTTACTTTCAGGAAGTTCTTCCTAATCTTTAGGTGGAATCTCTTTGCTTGTAATTTGAATCTGATCTTAATTTTAATTTGAATCTGTGCTCATCTCTGAAACAGAAGAAAGCAAATTTGCTTCATCTTCTACTTGACACCCTTTCAGATATTTAAAGGTGGCTATCATATCACCTCTCTTTCTTCTCTTCTCTGAGCTAAATACACCCAAGTCCCAAAGCCATTTCTCATAGGGCTTGGTTTCTAGACTTTTTACGCTCTTCATTGCCCTTCTTTGGACATGTTCCAGTTTGTCAATATCCTTCTTGAACTGTGGTACCTAGAATTGGATATAGTATTCCAGGTGAGGTCTCACCAAAGCTAAATAAATAAGTACTACTACTTCCCTCAGTCTGCCACCATACTCCTGTTGAAATTAGTGGCTGCGTGCTTATGCATGGTTAGCTACAAGCTATTGTTAATTATTTTCATCAACACACCCTGTTCCTCTACTCTTCTGCACTGCAGACAGAGATAATGATATATTATTCAGAAGCAGAGCAGATTCCATACCAGCAAGAATGATGGGAGCACAGGGATCTCTCTGCATTCTTCTACTTCTTGTGGAACTGGAGCTATTCCTTAGGAATCTAAATTCTAAGAAAGAAAGTCTTCTCTGTCCCACACAATGGTCATTTCCCTGGCAAAAACTCTATGTATCAATTCAGTTCTGTCTTCCTAAACAAGTACCACTAAGCACAAAAAAATCCGTTATCTCCCTGCCTTGTATTGCAAAGTGATCATTACAGTGTATGTGTCAAACTGAGTTTCTTTCTTAAACAAACAATGTGTCAATGAAAAGAATGGACTAATGCTAACTTCTATTATCATAGACATGCTTGGAGATGAAGTGTGTTTGATCTATTGCTACTTCTTCAGGGCAACTTTCTTTTCCAAGGAGGTCTTGTATCACTATATCCTCTGCTTCCATTCTGTCAATGTTGCCTTTGTTTTAGAGGCTCTTCAGTTAAATTAATATAGTGATCAAAAGAAGAGAACTGAGTTCAGGCTGGGTGTAGATAATAAATCTACAGTCGCTTTAGATGAGAAATGACCCAGCTAGAATCCAGCCTTAGAGGTAAAATTTCGCACTAGGTAAGAAGGTGAAGGTCATGTTATTTAAGGCACTAGGTACTATGAAAGAGCAGGCTTTTTTTAACCCAGAAAAATGCCTATGCATTGATTGTTCACGTTGTGATAACTGTTGGGGAGGGCATATGAGCAACATGGGGGAATTCAATACCATGGGAATTTTTTAAGAGTAAACAACTAGAGTTTGTGCTGGAAAATGTATGGCCTCAATCCTGTATGAGGGTGAGAGAATGATTGACAGATAAGAAAATTTCCTAACCCTTTCCACTCACTAACTGATCCCTACAAATGCTTGTATCCTTCCCTGCCCCCACTTTCAAGCCTCACATCTTGAAGATAATTATATTGATCTACTACCAAATTATATGAAGTTGCTATATGATGGTTTGACTTTTTTACCTGCTCATTTTTGGCTTTATCTTGGTTCCTGTCATGAAATGCAGCAGTGGGATCATGTGTACATGTTGTTGTTGTTGTTGTTGTTGTTGTTGTCGTCGTCATCCCAAAGAGGATGATCCACTGATATTGCCAGCTGCCAGTTTTGACCCCCCCCCCCATCACTGCAATGTACAGCTATAAGAGGTGCTGTATTACTTAAGGAGTAGAGGCAGTAATACTATTATGCATTGAGACAACCACTTCAGGCAGAAGTTGCTGAAGTGGAGGGAGACTGACAATAAGGTGTTGACAGACAGAGCTTCATGGTTCACAGCTTGTGCCCTGCCATTGTTGTCCCACTGCCACCATGGGTGGATGGTGGAGCTACTGATATGGTGACAGCAAACCAACCCATCTGAGAGCTGCTCCAGAAAGTGAACACATGGCACGGTACTTTTATTAGGGTCAAAAACCAGCCTCAACAATAAGACAAGTACAAAATGAGCAGGAACAAATTACAAGTCTAGGAAAGTTCTAACATATGTGCATGTTATGACAGAAACATAAGCATCTTCAATAAGGAGCCTAGCAGAGTCTGCTGCTGTGGCCAGGATCCTATATCACAGTGTGTAACATAAAAGTCCTGCAAACCTATTCCACAGTTCCCCTACCACCCCCAAGTCTCTCTACTTTTCTGCAATAGCCTTCCATGATAATTTGGCATAGGGGTTGGAAAAACATCTGGCTCTGTTCCCTATAATCAGACACAGAACAGTGAGATCATTCACTGAGATCTGCTGAGGTCCTCTGGAGGTCTCAGCAAATGATGCTATGTTTCTGTGTCTGGTTATGGCAACAGAACCAACTGTTGGAGCTGTAGCAGTTAAACTGTCAACTTTTGGGAAGGGGGGAATGCTCCTTACAGGGGGAGGAAGAGAAGTACAACTTCCATAATGATCAAAAGAAGACATAAGCAGGCATAAGTTGGACTCATGCTTGCATAAGTCACTAGGAAAATGCCAGCCTATGTTCCATACAGACTGAGAAACTGTGCTTTCATAATTTTGTTGAAACCCATTCTACCCAAAGGAGGAAAGATGGCAGAAATTAGATGCTCATAGGGCACAATGCAAATGAATGCATATAAAAAGAATAGCAGGATTCATACAATTGACTCATTGTTTTGTTTCTTGTTTGGTTGGAAATTAGGGCAAAAGTCTCCAGATCAACTATGAATAGATAGGTACAGGAATACAGTATTCTGGGAAATTAGGGCTCTGATAAGTCTTCCCTTGTGGGAATTAGAGCATATTCTTAGAGAAAAGCAGCTGCCACAGCTGCTTTATAGTCTACTGCTCTGCTGGAGGATATTTATAAGGCAGCAACATAGGTAAATCCATCTACCTTTCTCTGTCACTACAAAATGGATACGTATGCTCCTGTGGACATGGTATTCAGGAGAACAGTGCTAACAACAAGTAGTGTTGGAATGGTTCATTCCTCTGGAAATGGGCACTGCATCCCTTTCTTGTACACCTTTTGCCCCTCTCTGATAGAGAATGGATGAAAGTTTGGACTTACTGTGACATATTCTTCTGGTCAAAGAGGGGTGTAGCATACAACTTTGAGCCCTTTCGAGGAGAAAAGCGGGATATAAAAAAAATATAACAACAACAACTTCACCCTAACAGGAACCATTATTCAGTGTTTTTGTAATTGTGTGATTTGACTAATTAGACAGACTCCATGAGTGTTTTTTCAGTGGTCCCTCAATTATGTGTTTCTTTGGCATTGGTAAGATTTTTGTCTCTTTTTGAGTGTGTTATTTTTGATCCCTGGAAACTACGTCAGGTCCCATGACTGATGAGTTCTCCTTTCAGAGAGCAGAATTGAAAACTATGAGTTTCCTTTTACTTCAACTCCTAAGGAAGGGAGTTATACGCAAGCAAAGAAATATGCAAAACAGAGCATCTGCAAGAAGACCAATGGTAAAATTGAGTGGGCTCACTACCCATACAATGACAAACCCACCAGCTGCCCCCTATTACCCAATTTGTTAATACAACTGCCAATCTCCACATTTTCTGTGCTTGGAGTTGGGACTGAGGAGGCATCTTGTTTGTGCCCAGATCATAGGGATATCCCTGCTTTAAAACAACAACAACAACAAAAACCGCAAAACCTTCAACGAGGTTTGAGAACTACATGAAGTTTTTGTCTGTCTGTTACTTCCGCTCTTTTTTATTGACCACTTTTCCTCCTCTCATTTGGAACTAAATTTGGGAGAAGTTAAGACAATTTAGTAATTGATGGAATTGTTACAGTTAGCATATTCTAAACTCGGATTACTTTATGCATTTGGAACATTCTCTGACATTAAACTAAATGGGGCAGTTCTGTCTTGTCCATAGCTTTATGTACAAACTGAAGTTCCAAGTGCATGGGATTGAGACACATTAACATTTAACCTGCACTGAATCCTATCCTAGATAGCATTGAGATACACTTACCTCTGGCAAAAGCTGGATGTTGCAAATCTTTTTACTTTAAACATGTTTATACAGATAGAAATGACGGGAGGAAACAATGTGGAATAGAAGCCCCAGATTCAAAACAATACCTCAAAAGAGCCAACAATGAAGAAAGTGTGCTATTACTTCACTCAGGAACTACTGATCTGTTGACATTAGAAGCAGCAGTATTTTTCCAGTGTCATCACTTAACAGTATAATATGACAGCATCTATACAACTGATTAGCATAAATCAACATAATACCCACTTTGTAGCATTACAGTATTGAAAACTTTCATCTTGAATAGTAGGGGGTAGCAGAGGCAAGGACAATGAATGATAAATTCTGCTCGAACTTCACCAGATGAGTGTGTGTGTATGCTTGTGTATATAAAACAGCCTGAGAAATACTTTAATAATGCTGTGTTTCTATATATGCTGCATCACCCAAACTTCCTCATTGCTACTGATATTTTTTAATAAAATCATTAGAATTTTTCCTGAGATTTACTAGATTAAACAACAAGTGTTCTCCTTTTAGTAAATGTGTTCATTTTTAATTATTATATCTAAGCTCATTAGCATGACTTCAGTTGCTCAAAGGGTCACCATGCATGAAGTCACTTGAACAGAGATTGCTGTTTATTAAAAGCTAAGCTGGGTCCATGCCAGGCCTCAGGGTTTGAACTACAGATTAAAACAGGATGTAAACTTTGGAAATCAGTTGTATGAAAGAATAACATTACATGGCAATTTGTTTGGTTTTGATAGCAGAGTTCAAGAGTCAGCTGAAATAATACAAAGGTCATGTTGCTGTTCAGGGACACCAAAGGTAATCTCTCCTCATTCTTCAAATACTTTCATCATGCTTTTCAGTACCAGTGATGCACAGGGTTGTATTACAACCAACACTTTGAAATGTTTGCTTTTATGCTGCAGCTTCTTGAGCTCCTCAACAAGTTGCCATATTAGTTAAAGAAACCTGGGACTTATAGTCCAAAAAAGTAACTTTTCCCCACTTGGGTTATAACCTTTCCCTTTCTGTATATGATCTTTCCAGAACACCACAGCGTGACAAGGCCGTGCAACAAAAGGATGAATCTGTCCAGTGTCTTATCAGCAGCGTCCTTCTGCCAGCTCTTTCCCAGATCCACAGGCTGTTCTACTAGCATTTCTGGATGGAGTAGTCAATGTGCTGACAGATCATAGACCAGTTATTAGCAAAGGGTTACCTGAGTCAGAGAAGGAAGGTTGAAAGCCCTTGATTGGAAATTACTATCTGAGCCACAGAACTCTTGGAGACATGATGTACTATTCAGAATATATACAAGAATTAAAAGCTAGACAAACGTGAATTCCAAGCCAAGAAAAATCAAACTTGCTTGACATTCTTGTTTAGGATGGTATTTCAAATTTTTAAAGACACATCCTCATGTATGTGCTTGAATAGATCAAAGTAAAATTGGCCTCATACAATTAAAGCATGGTCTTACATGTATTAAATTATAGGCTGGGTGATATTAATCTGGCTCGAAGCCCAATACTTCATTTTTTTAAAAAAAACACAGCTCTCCATGGGCACATCATTTCTGCACAAGTAATTTCACCTCAGTACGTTGGACTAGCATAGTCAGAAATAAGCTTGAAATGCTTGATGTTTTCAAGCATTTCAAAAAAAGGTCTAAAGTTGCCAGAGATATAAAATTTCTGCACAGGCCACAGTCTTTCTTCTGTTTCCTCCAGAATGACCTCTATTTCCATTTTCTCATTTGTCACAGTATTTCCTGGTGGTGGGTGGCGAGGGATAGGTTCATGATTGCCAGGAGACTCTTAATTTTATAAGTAGACAGGCAGGCAGGCAGATAGACATACAGATCACTTTGTTAAGCAAGAATAGTTTGTATGTGGATTCTCTTTCTGTGTCAAGGTCACCATACACCAAAAGATGCTGTAGAAGATCTACTTTCAGTTCCCAGTTATCTGCATTGGATTGGTTCCTTGGCAAACTGATGATGTCAATTGAGTCCTGGCTTTCATGTTCACCTGCCGCACCCTCCTTACAGTGGGAAATAAATTTCACCTCACCACTATCCCACACCAGCTGAAGGGAAACGTGTAAGCCTTCATGAGCACTGCCAATAGAAGAATGCAGGGAGCTGAGTTCCAAAAACATCTGGAAGCTGATGTGACTCCAACCCCTGGTTTAGTTGCAGGCTATCAGTTTAACAAAGTGTGCTGCACTCTAGCCAGTGCTTTCTCATTCTTGCATAGGAGACAGATCAGCAGCGTTAGCCACACTACCATCAGTTTGGTGGCTGAAAGTGAGCAAATGTCAAGTGTAACAGTGACCCAAATAGAACCCATTGCAGCAAGGTCTGAAAACTGAGGAAGAATATTTTCAGTCATCAGATAAATGTCACATTGAATCTGAAGATGTATTAAGCAGGCAAGAATGCAATTAATAATTTAAATATTCCAGGCAAACTGGTAAAGGAAGCAAGAGACAGCAGTGTTTTCCTGATGGTCTTGCTCTCTTAAAGTAAATTCACTGAAACAATGCTTCTGTGCTTTACAGTCATGTGAGAATAATAAAGAAACTGGGGAGGGAGGAGGGAATGTACAAAGTTCTAGAAATGACCATACACACCACTGGATGCTATCCGGTAATATCGACTGTTAATGACATTTTGTAGGCAACCACTGTACTGGTCCTGAGGCCAAGCATGCATGTTAAAGGCCCAATGACTGAAGTAAGACATAAAGTGTAGTTCTCCTATAATGGATTCAGAAGGGGAGGAGATAAGAAGAAATGCCTAATGTACCAGGTGCGCTGTTCTCCCTGCTGTGTACTGGGGGGACATTGATGCAGCCATTTATCATTTGCGGACATCATGACATTGGTTTATTATTCTACTTTCCCACTGCATTCTGGGATCCTAATTCTAGTCTTTCACCTGATCAACGGTATCTTCGGCACAAGTCTCTGTCTCTCTCAATGATAAGGCAGGTGCAGGGGAGGCTATTTTTGCACACTCTGCTGAGCTGACATAATATCTTTGTCACTGGAGAGACTAGGTAGTTTCCATTATGGGGCCACACTGCAAAAAGAAGGTTGAAAAAGGAATGCCTTCATCAGGTATGTGGTATGCTTAAATTGAAACCTCCTGACAGTGCCTTTACTAGAAGCCGCAGTGTGTGAATTACCAGAGATAATTAGAAGACTGCATTCAGTGTGTTGAGAAGAGGAACAGCTCTGAATCCTACAAGTTAGCTAGATATCAAATGTAAGGCAGTTTCTTGGGAATATGAGGGGGGCAGGGGCAAACTTTTAGAAGAAACATTTCTTGCACATTCCTTAAAGAAAATAAAAGCAACATGAGTGGTTGTAGAGGCTTTTAAAATTCATCAAAAAAACATGAAACTTATAATAATATTGTGGGGAAGAATAAATAACTTATCAAAGAATTTTGTACTGCTAATTTCAAGAATGTATTTCCCAGGAAAAAACTGTGGAGCAAATTAAAAAGCAGGTACCTTCTCTAAACAAACAGTGAAAGGTGAGAAATTATACTGGATATCATTCTACTTTGATTTGCATAAATGCAAGTGGTATACACGGGATTCAAGGCAATTAAATCCTGTCTACATTCTTCAATTTTTGTCACTAGGTTTTACTAACACAAACAGAAAACAGAAAATGGTCCAGTTCAGCAATGACTAAATATTTATTAGACTCCATCCATACTATATGGGCAACAATAGGTGTATGGCTTTAGACCGCTGTAAAGATCTCAACAGAAAAAGGCCAGGATAAATAAATAAATGAAAAATACAGGGTTTTTCCCAGTTTTCCAAAGCTTCTGGAATTTTAGTTTAGTATTGTTTTATTATCTTGTATATTTTGATAGTTTGCTTTATATTATATTGTATTTTTGTATTTTGTCAGGATAATTTGTTTTACAATTGTACTGTATAGTTTTCTATTTTTATTACCTCTCTCTCTCTCTCACTTGTAAAACTCCATGTACATTGGTAGCACTACATAAATAAACAACAATTAAAATATGTATGTCTATATTTGTCTGATCAATGGATGGATGGAGAGAGAGATATGCAGATATATTCTGATAAGACATCCTTTCATATCAATTAAATCTGTTTCAACATCAAGTTTACCATTCAGGGTGTACCAAACACCATAGGCAGCAGACTTGTAGAACCATGAAAAGGTAGAAAATAACTTACTATTTTTTTTTTATTACTGTGACTCAAAACCAATTATTTGTGACAACTAGAGTAGATCCACTGTATCAAGGAGAACATGGTAAATCAGCATTTATGTATTCTCCCTTGCTTCAATAAATCTACTTTAGTTAGAACTAACTTTTTTTTTTATTTATATTCTTCTCACCAGAAGATGGAAAGAACTGTTTGTGAGATTTTACTTGTCAGGTTCCAAAACAACTGGGTCAACCTCACATACTATGTAGTTTGAAGGAGGGGGAAACATCATTACTGCTCTCCCTCATGCAGCAAATATGTCTTGGGCTAGTCCCCTTCAACAGACAGCTGTTTTCATATTCTAGAAATGATGCACGTGCAGCACCTATGCACACAGTGAAACACAGACAATGGGCATGCAATCATTTTATTCCTATTTGTACTGCAAAGAAAGGTACAACAGTAGGGCTTGGATTTCTATTATCCCTGCATCTCATGGGAGAGCAGCCATCCATATATACATGCTAATGTCTCATTCAATGTTGTGTGGTTTGTGCTATAAAAGAATATCTGTGAGGCCCCAACTGCACGTACACCTTTTCACACTCGTCAACAGTGCTTCAAGAATCCGTTTTTAGTTTCTCATGGTCCCCACTTGTGTGCTTTATCAGAAATAATTCTAATGACGGAGAATAAAAAATGTGTACACTTGATACTAATATTTTACCTCTCTTAGTAACATTTATGAGCAGAACCTATTACTGTTTTACTATTTTGAAACAGAGTTATTTCATAAAAATATACCTTTCATTTTTAGAACTTCATTGTTTTTTTTCCATTGCTTTTTCTTTCTCACCTCATAGTGCGTATATCAAAGGGAGCCAACGTTATTTCAGTATTGACTTTTATTTTGATGAATGTGCTTCTGTTTCATTTATTCTTTATTTGTACAGAAACTGCACAGTATTTTTATATTGTTCCCCACTTCCTTTTTGATTAAATGGTTTTATTTGATTTCCAAGAAATAAAGCAGTGAAGCTGAAGAACATAGATACAATTGGCTATCCAGACTTCCAGATGTATTTTTGCTAGAAAAGGTTGGAGAGTGCCTGGTACAGCAGCTATTCTGAAGCTAAACAATTCAGAGACTGGTCAGTTAACATACACTGTCCTGAAGAGTATGTCCTTCATGGGTACCAGCCTGAATTCTACGTGGGAAGAAAGTTGGGATATTTGAGCATAACAATCAAAAAGCATAGAAAAGGTTTTATTCTCATGAGTTTGCCATCAGGTAAAAATTCATTTGCATTATTAAAGGCATAACATTGTTCGTAATCATAGCAGCTGGCACAGATTTTAACATATATGAAAAAGTACCATTTGAATTTATGTAACGCAACTCTGTCACTCCTGTCCTGTAGATTGGCTTAAAATGTAATTATCCAAAAATTGGTTCCATCTTAAACAAGTAAGAGAAAGATTCAAAATGGATAATAAGCTCTGAGGTTTTGAAAGAACTGAAAATGAAATGGATGTGATCATGACAGAGAATCAGAAAAAAATCAATCACAAAACTTTATAAACTTCTTCTAGAATGGGATATGGAACAGGAAACAATAAGAGACCACAATCAAATGGGCCCAAAATGTTGGTCATCAGATTGAATGGGAAAAATGGGCTAAAGTTTAGAAAGAAGATATAAAATTTACACAAAATCTGAATCTATGAGAAAATTACTATAAAATGCTACATAGGTGGTACATGATCCCAATGAGATTGAAGAAGTTAACAAAAAAAGGGAACGGGATATGTTGGAAGTGTGAAAACACTCTGGGCATACACTAATATATGTGGTTTACATGCTACCTGGCAAGAAATTTTTGGAAAAAAGTGTATTATATAATTCAAAAAATGATAAGTTTAAAATTTGAAATAAAACCTGAAATGTATTTACTTAATATGTTGGGGCCACAGAAAGAAATAAGAGAACAAAAAGATAATTTTACACCTGAGAACTGCGGCAAGATTATGCTATGCCCAACACTGGAAAGAGAAAAATGGCCCAATCATAGAATAATGGAAAATTAAAGTTATGGACATGCAAGAATCAGCAAAGCTTTCCACCTTGCTAAAAGAAAAGACTATACAACAATTTGATAGAAAATGACAACCAGTGACTAACTGGATTAACAGTAAAGAAAGTTAATGTAAAATAGATGTAATAGAATAAGAAAAATGGAGAGTAGTTGATAAATAGATAAAAACTTTAAATGACAGAGGTAAAAATAGAGAATGGTTAGAAATTAGTAAGTGTAAAGGATAAGAAAAGAAGGACAAAAAAAGTGTAGTGAACAAAACACTAAGAGGGGATAAAGTGGGGAAAGCGCTATAAAATGGAATTATGAGTGAGGAGATATATATAGAGAGAGATAGAAAGAATGTAACAACATAGAAAAGACGGATATAAAGAGAAGATATGTTTATTTTTTTAATATTTATTTTTTCTTTCTTTTCTGATTCTGTTTGTCTTTTTCTTAATAAAAAGTATGTTTAAAAAAAAAGTAATTATCCAATAGGTGAACAGGGATGGATGAGAAATTCATTTCAATTAATTTTTTTAATAAGAATTTCTCAGAATTTTGCACAGTTCATCTCATTAAGGATGGAAAAACTTGTGATATTTCAAAACTCAATGTGGCTGAAATTGAAATTGAGAAATTTCCCCATACAGGCCAAGGACTCAGAATACTGAACTCTTGAAAGTCTAGTTTCAGTCCCTGAGTATGAAGCCAGACTGAATTCAGGTTGTTGTGTCTTTTTTTAGGGTAGTGAGGCTCCTAGTCTTTAACATCTGTGTGGCAGAGAAGCAAAACATTGCCCTCTCCATCTGGAAACAACTGTTCCTGTTGAATGTGACTGGTGTAAATGCAGGAGAATTTGGTTTCAGTTCAATTTTGAAGAATTTGCCAAAATTTTCACATTTGAGACTGCTTAATCCTTATGATCTTACTTTTTCTCCCGTGCAAATTCTCTTTCCCTCTCTCTCTCTCTCTATCTCATTTGGTTTTTACAATACGGGCATACCATATTTAACAAAATTTCTGACTAAGACACTCCTTTTTACAAAGTCTTTTCATGCCTACTCATTCCATCTTTTCTTCCCTGACCTGTGTCTAGATGGAAGGTTTCTACTGCCATTGACATGGGGAGGATGGTGAAGAAGAGCTGGAGCAGCATAGACTTTTGCTGTTGGTTTCAGCAGTGTGTCTGCAGCACACAATACAATATGACTTGAGTTCAGGAACAGTGGAATTGTACTCCAGCTGATCCCACTGTACCCATGTATGTCTATCCCCAAAAGGCAAAGTAAACAGCGGCTGTTTCTAGAATTCCTTACTGAGCCTGTGTGAACAGAAAAGCAGGAGAAAAAAAAATGGAGAAGCAGCTAAGCCTACTCACCACCTATGACCAGCATTTTTTTTTTAAGTATAGCTCTGGCCACCAAAATGGAAATCATAAGAAAAGTGAAGATGCGTGAAAGAAAAAGTCATCCCTGTATGCACTTTGGAAGAAGCTTTCATGTGGTCTTTAGAAGGTTCAGTATGTTGTTGCTGTTTACTTATGCAAGGCTTACCTGGCCTGATTGTTTCATGTCATTTGTACCTATTTTTAGTTTTGAACAAGAAATTTGGTAAAATATTTTGGACTGCTCTTCTTTTTCTGTGCTGAAGGAACCTACCCTTACTCTTTCTGGTATTTCTGCCTCTGGTAACCAAATTTTCTGTCAAAGAAGCAATGCCCAGGAACTCGTCTAATTTATTATCATGTATGATATTATACCCCAGTGAATACTGTGTTAAAACTGCCAAATTGATCCAAAGGTAACAAGCAAAACAACTTGTTCTAGGAATAATAAGCTGCAAGACTGCAAAACTTTTGCTCTTGCTTCTTCTGAAGTGTAGCCTGCTACTAATTTTTGCCCCAGCCATTTCCCCTTAAGCCTAACCTCCTCTTTCCATTTCTCTCCCTCTCTCCCTCTCTTCTTCTCTCTTCCCCACAGCGCAGTGAGCAGTGTTTATGGGTTCAGTGTTTGTAAAAGGAAGCTTGAACAGCAATGTCAAAAGGGTAATTGGTAGAAAAGAGATTCCTGCCTCTGAGCAAGAGGAATTAAGCTTTCCTTTAGCACCTTGGGACCATCCAGGGCTCATTGTTGCTAGACCTACAAGCCCTAATTATGAAGATCACACCAAGGGTCATGTTATGTAGTGAGACAAGAGTTCTTTCGAGTGAGAACAAGGTCACAGTTCCTTGTGTGCTACTGATTGATCTTTAGAGTTCACATCTGGGGAGAGAGATGGCCTGGTATGAAAATGCATTGCAGTTCATAGGACTACTTAATTTATATTCAGCTTCAGCAGAATTTTGCAGAACAGCTCCCATTTTGGTCAGGTATCGATAGTTACTGCCAGAAAGTGTGCAGAACTTTAAAAAGAACTGAAGTGGCTGTTTTTAGAATATTGAGGAACTTACTGTTAACATTTAGTAAGACTATAATCTTTTTTTTAAAAAAAGTGAAAATTGCTCTTCAGACTTCAGTGAAAGGGCTCTTCTGGCTTTTATCTGGGTTTCTTCACATAGATAAAGCCTAGATTCAACAATGCTAATTTTAACACTACTAGAGCACTTGGAAGGAAAACTTCCAATGAATATCAGGTGCTGTAGGATATATTTCAGAGGAACTGGCAAAACCACCTCTGAGTATTCGTTGTCTAAGAAAACCCTATGATGGGGTCATCACAAGATGACAGGTAACTTCATGGCACATACATGCAGAGGCTGAAATCTGATTCCAACAATTCAAGCAAATATGTGTATTAGGAATTCAAATAATGCCGTTTTACTCAGATGCATACTGGGATCACTCCACCAATCAAATACTGTACATAGCATGCATGGTTACCACATTACAGTAGGACCACTGTGCATCCTACCTTATACAGGACTGTCTTACATTTCAAAGAAAGTCAAACTACAGTCCTTAGTATGAAGATGTCCTCTGATCACATACAGGTATAGAGTTATGGTGTCCAGGTAATCATTAATAAGATTTTAAAAAATCTATTTCAGTTACACTTACATTGGAAGTGGGGGGAAATTAACTATTAGCTGCACACACAATTCCTCATCCTACCCTGGCAGCTTTCAAGAGACTCCAAGAGACCATGAGTACGGTGTCTAGATCAAGGGAGGTACTGGTACCACTCTACTCTGCTTTGGTTAGACCTCATCTTGAATCCTGTGTCCAGTTCTGGGCACCCCAATTCAAGTAGGACATGGTCAAGCTGGAGCAGGTCCAGAGGAGGGTGACCAAAATGGTGGAGGGCCTGGAAGCCAAGCCCTATGAGGATAGACTTAGAGAGCTGGGTATGTTCAGTCTGCAGAAGAGAAGGTTAAGAGGGGACATGATAGCCATGTTTAAATATTTGAAGGGATGCCATGTAGAGGAGGGAGAGGGCTTGTTTTCTGCTGCTCCAGAGACCAGGACAAGGAGCAACGGATTTAAGCTGCAGGAAAGGAGATTCCACCTGAACCTCAGGAAGAACTTCCTGACACTCAGGGCTGTCCGGCAGTGGAATATGCTGCCTCAGAGTGTAGTGGAGTCTCCTTCCTTGGAGGTTTTTAAGCAGAGGCTGGATGGCCATCTGTCGAGAGTGCTTTGAGGGTATTCCTGCATGGCAGGGGGTTGGACTGGATGGCCCGTGTGGTCTCTTCCAACTCTACATTTCTATGATTCTATGATTCTATGACTCCTGTTGCTGCTGCCAATCAGTAGGGAGGGCAGAGGGAGAAACAATTTAGGGGAGAAAGATGTGGCTGTAAGGGGGGGAAATGAAGGTGCTCAGATAGACTGAACTCTTGTTTTCTTTCCCTGTGGAGCCAAAACTAGTTGCATTTTCCTCCTCTAAATGATCCCGATCTTTCCTTCCTCACCATTAAGTAGAAGCAGCCACCCCTTCTGGGGTTTGACAGCTGTCTGGGAAGGGGAATTCTGGATGAGGACAAAGAACTAGAGAACAGAGACATATGTGTAGCTATCCACATATGAATTCATGTGTCACCAACAGGATTCCAACCTATTTTACAGTTGGCCTTCCACATTTGCTAGGGTTAGGGGTGCAGGACCCCACAAAAGTAGAAAGATTGATAATATTAAAATGTGCATATGTGTGTGTGAAAGAAGTCAATGTCTGGTGAGGAGAACAGCCAACATGCCAGGAAAAGGAGAGGAAAAGGGGTGGGTCAGTATGATGGTCCTATATTTCCTCTCTCTTGCCCATCTCCTTCCTTGTACGTGTGGGGACATCAGAGGAGAGTTCAGGTTATTAAGAAATCAGGCTGCAAGATGGCCAGGCAGTGGCCGTTAGAGAAGAAGGAGGATCAGAGATGGGTTTTTAAAGGGCTGTGTGGCCTGACTGGAGATGCTGAGAGGGAAGGTTCCTCCAGAAAAGAAGTGACTGAGGGGGAGGGGGATGTAGGGGGTAGAGAAACTCATGAATAATCAAATCCATGAAAGTCCAATCAGCAAAGGGCCACCTGTATTCATGTGTATGCATTTACATTTAAGTTTAAAACCTGTGCTAGAACCTTTACCAAAATGAAGCTGAAAAATGCAATTGGTTTGCCTATTTCTTAAGCTTTGGACAGATGGACACAACTGTCTGAATTTTTGAAAATACCATTCCTCGTCCACCCCACTAAATCTCTTCTCCTTTTCTCTTCTTTTATCATCCTGTCTATAAACCTCACCATGCTTTAGCTTACTGATTCCTACGTGGATTTCAGCAAAAGTTCCAGAAATAAGAGCTCCAAAATTCCTGGGATGTATCAGGAGCATCTATGCAGTGGCCATCGTGGAACACAAAATGACCCTCAGGGCACAAAGAAGGCCAGCTCCTTCACAAGCTGCCCTCACCACTTGTTTGTCAAAAATCTTTTAACTCTGGAATTAACTGAACTATCATATTCTAATGGTAAACAAAAATAAACAGATTCCTATTTGCATTTGTTAAAGAACCAGCTGGGAACTGTAAAATTTGTTGCCTCTTTAACATAATCTTTCATTTAATTAATGAATAACTTAATTAATAATTTAACTCTTGTATTAAGTTAATATTAAAAGTCCAACTCACGTCAATCAAGTTAAAAATAAATTTAATTAAGTTACCCCTTTCTGTTACAAAATTTCTAACTTAATTGATAACTTAATTGATTGTAATTATTATTTTCCCTCACTGCCTCCATTTGATGGGCTTCCGATTCAAAATTTTGTTTAAAAATGAAGAACAAGAAGAAAGGAGAGCTGGGGCCTTCAGTTTCCCTGTCATTATAACCCGAACATTAGCCTAAGGAATCATTAGGGATGGAGAGAATATTTACTATTATTCATTGCCCGCCCACCCCGCCGCAAATATTGCCAGCATGGCATGACTTGTTTTAGAGAAACCGATGTTGATTTTAGTGATCAGGGCATTCTTTTCTAAGCACGTACAGATTGTCTAATGATCCACTGTACAATCTTTCCTGGTATCGGTGTCAGGTTGAATAGGTAGAAATTGTTTGGGTACTCTTTTTTCCCATTTTTGATCATGGGGAAAACATTTGCCCTCCTTCAGTCTGTTGGGACTTCTCCTGTTTGCCAGGAATTCTCAAAGATTATTGTCAGTAGTTCTGAGATTATTCTGCCAGTTCTTTTAATACCCTTGGATATAATTCATCTTGCCCTGGAATTCATATAGGTCTTTTCCATATTATGATGCTCTCCTGTGTTGTCCCATTACAATCCAGGCAGACTCTGCCACACATGACCGGCTGGCTGTGGAAAGGAGTGTGAGGGGCATGCTCCATCCTTCCAGACTGCAGCCAGCCTTCTTCAGATGCTGCAGTAGGGGAGGAAGCATGTAGATCATGCTTTCAGTCCTTCTGCATGTCTGGCTGCAACAGACGGCTTGTGCAATCAGGGTTCATTGATGGAGTTTTTCTATGAGTGATACAGCCTGTGATCACCCTGGCTGGTGATGAGAGAAGGGTGGGACCATGAAAACATCATGCAGAAGCATCGTCACTGTCCCACTGCTCTCACATTCCCATGCTGAAATGCCATCATCATGCAGAAAGGACCTTAGAGTAGCCAGGTATTCCTGTACTACCCCTTTACCTATACTGTGCTGCATTTCCCTCACCACAATATCTGTTCCATTTCCTGTTTTTCTTTTGGGAGAAGACCGAGACAAACAAGGTGTTGAGTAGTTCTGCCCTTTCTCTGTCTCGTGTTAGCATTTACCATCTTCTCACCACAGAGGCCTTTATTCTTCCTTTTGCTATGGATATAATTTAAAAAAGCCCTTTTTGTTGTTTTTAACCTCTCTAGCAAGCCTTGAGTTCATTCTGCACTTTATCTTTTCTGACTTTCTCCCTGCATTTGCTGGCTATTTGTTTGAATTCCTCTTTGGTGATTGCCCTCTTTTTCCATTTCTTGTACATGTTCTTCTTTAAATCTTAGCTCCACTGAATGTTCTTTAGACATCTCCCATTTTTCCTCCTCATTGGAATTGTTAGAAATTGTGCCCTCACTATCTCACTTTTATGAAACTCCCATCCATCTTGAACTCCTTTCCCCTTTAGTGTTCCTGACCGTGAGATCACACCCAATATTTTCTTAAGTTTACTGAAATCAGCTTTCTTAAAGTCGAGAATATGTGTTTGACTAGGCTTGGCTTCCCTTTTCCAATGCATAATAAACTCTAGGAGAACGTGGTTATTTCTACCTTCAGGATCCCACCACTTCCACCCCATTAACCAGGTCATCATTGTTTGTTAGGATCATCAGATCTAAAATAGCTAGTATTCTTCTTGCCTTTTCCACCTTTTAGACACTGAAATTGTCTGCAAGGCAAGTGAGGAATTTGTTGGACTTGATATTCTTGGCAGAGTTTGATTTCCAACAAACATGAGAATAAGCTGAAATCTCCCCTTTCTCTCTCCTTTCTAGATGTTTCATAATCTGTTCCAGGAAGGCATCATCCAAACCCTCAGTCTGGTTTGGGGGTCTGTAACAGACCCTCACCAGGACATCACTGTTTTTTCTCTCCCCCTTAATTTTTACCTATATGATCTCAAGCTGACTTCCAGGATTTAAGTAAAGGATCTCTTCACAGGTGTAAATGTCTTTGACATATAGTAGTCCTCCTCCTTTCCTGTTTAGTTCATTTCTCTGAAATATACCCCTCTATTGCTATATTCCAACACATGTAACACATGAACCTCTTTTGGCAGAGCTGAGAAACTGTTAAATATTTCATTTATGTATCTTGGAGACTCATAGCATTCATAGATCACAGTGTTTTTTCTATAAAACTGTGAACTCCACTCGCCAAAGAAATCTGTTTTTGCTAGTGTTTATATTACTATTTACTTTAGAATAAAAGCAGAGTGAACCGAGATCTCTTGATTTTACCAGGAATTGCTTACTCTTCCTAATATTTGGCTTCTCATAGAATGTTTAAACACAGCAGAGGTGAAAATGAGTTTCAAATGTTCTTTAAGGCAAATGCAGGAATCTGAAAGAATAGAACGCAAATTTCTATAAATTATCTTGTGAATAATTTTATCAGTTAAAATTGGCAGACAAAAAAAAGGGTACTGAAAATGTAAAGAAGCATCCCGTATAATAAGCCAGCATGGGATAGTGGTTTGTGTGCTGGACTACAACTCCTGTTGACCAGAATTCTAATTCCTGCTTAACCATGCAAAATCACTGGGTGACCCTGGGCAGATCACATGCTCTCAGTCTAAGGCCATTTCTGCATGACAGGGCTCCACGAAATCCTTTTGTTGCAGTCCTGGTGGGGAGGGAAAACACACCAGGAAAGCTCCCCTCTGCACCTCGCCCAGTCGCTGCACAGGACAGCGTGCTGGTCCTGCCTCTTCCTTTCCGCAGTGCAGCTAGGCACTTGCCATTGCTGTGCTGGGGAGGGAGGCGTCAGCAGCTCACTTCTGCCCTTCTACATGGCTGTGAAAGGCTGAAGCACACTGCGATGGTAGGTGTAAAATGGATTTTTCCTGTTTTACAAATACTGAACTCGCACGATGCATGGGGACAAGATGGTGGTGGGACTGCGATGACATCATGCAGAAACATAATCCGTGGAGCACTGCCATCACGTTCCATCTGCAGGGCAGGCGCGCCATGCAGAAAGGTCTTAAGAGAAAGGCAATGGCAAACCTCTGAATAAATGTTGTTAAGAAAAACCTGTGATAGCTCATCGTAAGTCAGAGTCAACTTGAAGATAACAACAATAAAAACAACATAGCTGAAATATGAGACAGTACTAATCAGTTGATCAATTCATTAAATGCAGCATTTAAGAAATAAATTGTATACTGTATTTTAATCATAACATTCCAATGGAAAAAAATAGTCTCAGAATTGAATGTGTAAACTATTTATGCAGCCTTCTTGATCCATGAAATTATTCTAAGGGGAAAAAATCACTTTCATTTATTTTTTGACAATTGACAAAGAATCAAAACTGAGAGATTTTGTTGTATATTATAAACGACAAAATAAAGTAATCAACACAAATGATAAGCATGCATTGTGCAGAGAAGATCACAGGTTCACTTTGTAGTATCATCAATGAAAATGATCAGATAGCAGATAATTATTCTAATTTATTATTTTTAACTGCCTTTAAAGGTAGATCATCCTCTCAAGAATCTTTGAAATACTCGTAGGATCATTAAGAGCAATAACACTGAGCTAATAAAAATATTGTCACACAGAAAACCTACACACAGGACAGAAGTTAGTAGATTAAATAAAACGATGAGGGGAAATAATGCTATCCGATAAAAACTACTGCTACAATCCTGTTAGTGTTTTACTGGCAAGTGTGTTCCCATGTGTATGCAGCTTTACTTTGTTGGCCATTGTATAACACCCATATGCAATTCACAATGGTGCAAGCAGAGATGCAAGTGTAACTTTTCTCAGTGCCTTGATTCATGGGGATTGCTTGCACATTCCCCATTGCACAATGCATTCTCCATTTCACAATGGGACAAGAAGCAAGCACACTGGCAGATATGCAAGTTGTTGCATGCTGTTGATACTCAGAAGAAGGGTGGAGTAACCACTTAAATGCATGTGTGCATATTTGTGATATGCAAGAATGATGTAGAATTTCAGCCAATATTAAAACAGATATTGTGAAAAGTCTATGGTTAAGACCCATAAAAGCGGCTGATAGTCAGAATAGATGGGCATATTGTCTAACCTAGTATTGTCACTGCCATCAAATCAACTTCAACTTATGACAGCCCTATGAAAGTGAGACCTCCAAGTCACCACGTTATACCCTGCTAGTATAGAACTATTAGTTTAAAGGAGGTAGATCACTTTATTCCTGTGAAAGAGAGAGCTTAATTATAATAGTTCAAATTAAGGCAATGAAGAGTAAGGCCTCAATCAAATAATGGTTGTAGGGTTGGGATATCTAGCCCTTCTTATGTTCAATCCTCTCTGGTAATGAAAAATCTGTTCTAGAGAGCTTCTCAGACATTCAGAGCAGATTTTTAGGGGGTTTAAGGCATACACACACAAATACACACAGTTTGAATAGTTTGAATACTTAATAAAAGGAATCAACCTTGGCTCAAGAAGACCTTGTAAAATTGCAGGTGGATCAGCTGGTGAATGAAATGTTGGGCTTGCTGGGCAACATGGAATCTCAGTCTGCTTTTTTTAAAAAAAAAAATAAAAATCTTCCTTTCTTTTCAAAAGCTATGCACACCCTTGTCATGCATCCAACTGCTCTGACACAAAGGGAGCCTGAACAAGGTCGTTTGGAGATGCCACAAGCAAAAAGAGTGCCATAATGTAGAAAGCTATCTTATTGGCTGTTCTAGGCACAGAGCTGCCAGCAGTGGCACAGCCAGACAAATAACCTTTAGAGTTCCATCCTCAGCATCACAATGCAACACAAACCTCATAAACATATTGCAAAAATGTTCTACAACTGCCACAAGGAAAAAACACTCTATAAAAACAGAAATTGCATTTCACACAAACCTATGTGATAGCAAACCTGTTGTACAGGTAAACCTGTGATGCACCTTCTAATTCCTACCTTTCACATTTATGATACTAAGAACCAGCCTACTCATTTTTTTTCTACCAACAAGTACTATTCTTGGCTTAAGGAGCCTGGTAATAAGGTGTTAAAGGCATTAAATTTTACTCATTTAAAACCGAAAAACACAAATTACTGGAGCAACGTGGTCGCCAGAAGAGACACCAGATCTTATGTTAGAATACTGGATTCATCAGCTACTATATGCACTAAGCCTGTAGATTGGATAATTACAGTTCTATCAATAAGAAGCATGTTTATCAGATCCAAATTTGCTGCAGTAAGAATATCAGTTGAAATATTAGTCCACCAGAGATATTAATGAAAAGCGTGATATTATAGAAAAACCATCAAAACAGCAAAACAAATGGGTGAGGAAGAATGAATAAATTTAACTTGCATATGCTAGCAGATGTCATCATTACAGTTCCATGAATGTTATGTTACACTGATTTAAAATGGAAGCTTCTTCAGTCTATGTGTGTAGGGGCAGGTAGTTGTAACCAGGAGTAGGAACTGGGTGTTCCTCCAAATGCTGCTGGTCTATAGCTCCCAGCATTACACACCCTTGGCTTTGCTAAATAGGGTGGCTGGGAGCTGCAGATCAGGAACATATGCTGTGAGGCACACAATCTCCCTCCTTCATACTGAACAATGTGCTGCAATGATATTGGGAAGGATCCAATAGTGATCTTCCATCAGCAGAAGAGTGGAAGAGGAGGAAAAAGATCCTCCTGCACCGCACATGCTTCTCCAAAACTAGTAGTAGAGCCCTGAAATACCATCCAGAGACAGCTTGGATAGGGCTTCAAGAGAATACAAAAAGTGTACTGTACTGGTGTCTTACCACCAGCACAATATTTTATTTAGCCCACTGCCTTTTTTATATATATCTCTTATCTTGCATTGCCATTTTAAATCACAGCAACACCATTTCTGCATGTCGATACCCTCCCACTTGTCCCATTGCAGTGCCTTTGCCGAGAAGGGAGAACAACAGAAACACTCCCCTCTGCACCCAACCAGCTCCCTATGGAAGGGAGCATGAGGGACACATGTCTGCCTTCTGCAGTGCAGCTGGGCTCTTCCTGCCCTTCCCCATGGAAGGTAAGTATGGGAGCATCGCGAAATCGGGGGCACTTAATGGATTTAATCCATTAAGCGGATATCCCATGATTGCAACGCGTGGGGGCAGGATGGCAGTGGGACTGCAAAGACGTTGTGTGAAAGCACAGTCTGCAAACTACTGCCATCCCATCCCCATAGCAGGACTGTGACACCATGCAAAAATGGCCCAAGTGTATCTACACTGAAAATTTGTAATAGGGCCCGTCCAAAGTATTTTTATTATGCGTGTGTGTGTATACACACACACACACACACAGATCTTGCTACAAATGCCTCATTTCTCAGTCACTGGATCTTCCTAGAAAAGCATTTTTAATCCACATGGACTTCCCCAGGTGGGATGGGGTGGGGAGGGAGGATGAAGGAAGCTAGATACACAATTTGGCCAATACACATTGAAGTTTCATAAAGCTATACAAAACTAACCAATGAGAGATCTCTTCTGTGTCTTTGCTCACTATTAGCTCTGGAGACCTGGTTGGGCATGCATCCTTTTTCAAAGGTAAAAAAATCTTATTATTCTACTATAAATACTATGTGCCTTCCCTCCCATTCAGGGTAGAAGAAAGATTCAAAACTAGCCAAGCACCTCGCTTGAGAAATATAGCTTTTTGCTGCAATCTATTCTGAAATAAAAAGAATCCAATACTTTAGGTAGGAGTTAAAAAGTTATGGTTTTCTTTTGTTTTGTTTTCATTTAACTGTCATTTAACTATAACGGTGCTGTCCTGAGGAGACCTGGGATTTGTGAATAATGAGAATTCTCTGATGGATCTAGTGCAAACAACTCAGTTATGGCACTAGAGCTCTTTTGTAAAGAGTTTTCAGAACTATAAATCACAAGAGTCCATAGGACGGAACCATGGCACTTACAGTAGGAGCAAAACAGCTCTAACTTTATAGTGTAGACACAATCAAATTCTTGCCTTAATGGACTCAGCTACATGGGTTACAGTTCTCCCATGTTTGATATTTCAGGTTGCTGGATCCCATTATGGTGTTTTTGATTTTTTTTTTTTAAGAAAGCATTTCAAATGAAAAATATAATCCAGATGATGCTTCCCTACAACATACGACGTGGGTGTGTTCAGTGCTTAGATGTATTACAGTAAATTAATTTTTATTTGAAAAATCTCTGGCATTTGTAGACATACATGTTCTTCTAAATTATATTCCTGTGATATGGGATTTACCAAAAGGTTGGATCGTGGCTGGATCGTGTGTGTGTTTATTGTTGCAAAAAATCCTGTACAAGGTTGGAAAGATAAACATTCACACTCTATCTATCATTCCGTATCCAGATGGTATGCATGAATATATATTCTACAGACACTATTTCAAGAAAACATACTTTTTGCTAACATGCTAGCTTATATTAATGTATAACCTACTCCATGTTTAAAATTTTGTACTTCTCCCTTTTTAAGAGAAAATATTAATTTTTCTCTTACCTCTTTGCTTTTTTCTTTGTAATTTCACTTTAAAAATCTGATTAATAAATAAAAAAAACCTGTCTGATTAAAGCAATGTAAAAAAAGTATTTTCAGCTGAGTGGCATTTATATATTTTCAAGTATGTGTGTGAGTGTGTATAATTTTAAAAACAAACAGCACTTGTGACAAATTTGTTTTGGATCCTGGGAGGATGCAATTAATCACAAAAAATATACATTTATTTGAGTGGATAACAAATAGAACTTAATAAATAAATTAATAAAGGTGTTTTCTGCCATCTTAGATGCAGTTTACTTTTTTTTTCAGCAACTGAAGAAGGCAGAAGCTAAAATAGTTTGTGAATTTATGTATTAAGTTCTGCTTGTTAATCCCTCTAATAAATATATTTATAAATTTATAAATATAACTATACATTTATGATATGTTAATAGAAATACAAAAACAAATATGTATTTTTTCCATGCATTAAGCTTTTTCCCACTGAAATCAAAATTTGGATTATAGGAACATTTCAAATCCAAGCTTGATTTTCTCAGTGTACTTAGTCATTTCTAGAATATATGTATCTGCAACTGCAGCTGACAGATTTTCTTTTTCTTAAAGAGACAATGTAAAACATTGGCAAGGCAGCTGAGAATAGATACAATCAGATGGATTTCATTTGCACAAACCTGTTCTTTGAGTGTTGCAATCTGTGGCCTGAAAGTTAGGGGAAAGGTTCCATTCCCAAATGGCCCATTATAGCAAGATACAGGAAATAAATTCTAAAGTAAGTAACGCATTGTGAGAAAGAGGAGGAGTACAGGCAAGAAAAATGCTCTATCCTCTAACACAAAGTCAACAAGTAGTTCTCAATAATAAAGACATGCAAAGTAAGAAGGGCAGCTGCTGAAACTTATCCCCTGTCTTCCAGATCTCATACTTTCCTGTTTATCATGCTTCACTGCGAAGCTGGCTGAGCTTCCTTCTGTGTGTGATTCCCACACCATATTTTTTCCTGCCTCACTCTCTTTCTGACTACTTTTCTCTTAGCCTTGTAAAGTTCCCCGAACGTTCTTCTCAGAAATGCATTATACTTGGCACAATCCCTTTTTTTAAAAAAAAAAAAAAAAATTAAAACTCATTTTTATTCGGTTTTTAAAAGATTGCTTACGAAAAATCCTCAGTGATGATACACACATTTCATCCTCTGAGCTCCCACCAGCCTCTTTACACAATTAGGTATTCTGAGGTTCACACACATAAAGCAACTTGACAGGCTTCAACCTTATACCTGCTTGCCATGGAGTGACCCCTACTGAGTTGAATAACAAACAATTTTACAAGTTAAAATAGTTAAAGACCATGTACCATCTACAGATGTGAACAAAATCATTCATCACCAAGTGATTTGATAAAAATCTCAGTTTTAACAAGGCCCCAGAAGAAGAGGAAGAGCCGGAGCTAATTAGACCTCCAAGGGGAGGGTGTTCCATAACCGGTGCAGCACAACAGGAAAGGTTATCTCCCACATCTTCATACACTATAGCTCTTACCTGTGGGACACAGAGAACAGCCCCCATAGCAGACTTCAGTCTTCAGACAGGCATATATGAGTAGGGACACTCCTTGAAGTATCAAGGTACAAGTCTTTAGGGCTTGAAGTGTCATCACAACTTTCCCAGGCTGCACTGGGGCAGGCAGTGCAACCAGCGTGGCTCCAGAGGCTCTGCATGCCAGATAAGTGTGCACGGGGTCCAGGAGTGGTGTGCAATCAGCACCTGCCAGCCACTGGAGCATCATGAGATTGTTAGTGCATCATGCAGATTGCTCCTGTCAAGGTCAGAGACCTGGGTGGCGAGCCAGCCCAGAGAAGGGAGTGTGAGAGCCAGCAAAGTCCAGCCAGTAGGAGACAAGCAAGCACTTTACACAAGGGAGCTCATTTACCAGAGCGTCAAGCAAAAGCCATAGCCAGAGTTCCAAAAGCCAAGGGTTAAGAGTCCAGAGATCAATTCAAGGTAGTAGGAACCGGGTGCTGGGAGCAAGGAACAGGCAAGAGGAGGACTTGAAAGAAGCTTGCCACAAGCAAAGGAACACTTCCAGGCAGGCAGTTATATAGCCCAAGACACAGGTACGGCTAGTCACTGCTTCTTGAACTTAATCAAGGAAGCCTCCCTTTGCTCAGCTCTCTTGAGTCTCTGCCTTGTTTGTGGGCTGATTGACACAGGCTCCCAAGCATCTTCAGCATCGGAGCCCTGTTGCCCTAAAGGAGCAGGCAGAGGAACGTCCGAGCCTGCTTGGTCCATGGCAGCAGGGGGAGCTCTTGAGCTGCAGGACTCACCTCCAGCCAAAGCCACAGGGACCAACAGCTGCTGCTCGTCATCAGCAGCTCTGACAGGGGCTTCAGTTACCACAGCTCCTCACAATCGCACGACGCTCCAGGCGCCCTTTCACATGGCAAATGCCTTGCGGAAAGTGCCATAGAATGCATCGCAGTAATCTATTCTGGTCATTATCAATACCTAAACTGTGGCCAGGTTATTTCTATCCTGGAAGGTTCCTAGCTGTCAGGCAATTTGAAATTGGCCCCACATCCTCTGAACTACAGAGTTCCTTGGACCTCCATTAACAGAAATGAATCCAAGAGTACTTCCAAGCTATGCTCCTGCTCCTTCAGGAGCAACACAGACCCCTTACAGATCATTTTATTTACCTGTTTCCCAGACATGAGAACCAGCAATGCATAGAAACCCCTTCTCATTGAGATGCAGCTTCATCTAGCCCATTGCAGCATCCAGGTGCTAGCCCAGCACTGGCACAACCTCAGCTAACCCTGATAAGAAGTAGAATTGAGCATTATCATGATACTGAATTAATAGCAAATCATCAAACTCGAAACAGAAGCACATTGGGTGATAACTGGGACAGCCATGGTTTGTGTGGAATGAATGCACTTCTTATTCCACATACCATCAATCCCATTACAGCGGTGAAAACAGCAACTGGTAGTTTGGAGAGGTATTGGATAAAAATATACCTCAGCTGAGGTCCAACATCAGGATTTTGTTTGCATCATGTTGTTACATCTGAACAGCTATGTTTCCCAATGCTACTTCCTCAAAACTCATCTTCTAAGCAGTGGAAACCCCCAGCAATATGGCCGTTTCCTTGTTGTCGGACAGGGGATTAACAGGAATGAATCCAGGTACAGCATTTTCTACATAGAAAATAATTTTGGTGCACAAAACATGTCATTTTCTGTACAAAGAACCATATCCATATGCACAGAATAAGTCCTAGAATGCAAATAACCTTTGATAACAGTTTTCAAAGACTTTCTTGGAACCAGAAGAAAAATGCTAAAATTATTTATCACTTCCTTCAAGAACAAAGTTAGTGAAGAATGACATCCCTACAGAAGTGCCATCCCTATGGCATCATCCAGTGAAATAGCGTACAACTCAGAGACAAAAGAGTAAGGTTGTAAATCATCATCAATTTTGTTCTTACACACAAGAACACACATTTTTCTCCTTACTCCAAGAAAGCCATCTAAAATTATATAGTTTTCGATGACTCTGCTGTTCTGAATGTCTTTTGTACAAAAAAAAAAATTGCACATATTTTGAGTAGAAAACAGAATGTTCTGTGCAGGAAAAAAATTGGTGCAGAATACAAATTTCCTGACAGTCTTACATAAAGACTAGCGTATTGTGCTTAGAGATGTTATTTTTTGTATGCAAAAAAGCACATTTTTCCTGTAGAGAAAGTCCCAAACTGTGGAGATTTCTTACCCATCTGGGTTTCCCCTTCTCAGGGTTTCGAGATACTTAAGAAACCCATTTTCAAAGGTTTCCAAATATTCTATCTATCCCTAGAAGATGTGGCTCCGTACTTTAACAGGACAGCCAAAGAACTCATAGAATTGGTAACTTGAGCCTCCACTACTGCCTTCCCTCAGTATCTACTGCCCAAGACAGCCATCTCATCCTGGCTACTGACAGCACAAACCATGACCAGGAGTCTACTTAAAAACAAATACCATATGCAAATCAATTTGTCATAAAATGGAGTATGATGATCTTTTGAGACTGACTGACATGGTTATCAGTTCCTTGAATGCTCTCGTATAGCAGATTGGGCTCACTGTTGCCTGACAAACAGACACAATATTAACCACACATCTGGAAAGTACAGTAAGAAAAAGTCATCCCATATTGAATTGCCCTTCTCAGTAAAATACTGAACTTACCACAGTTTTAGGAGTTGTTCACATTCAAAGGGTAAGGGGGGAAAAACAGCCATGGGTCAGGGGAAGAAAGAGCCATGTGACTGAGGATTTGTGTGGGTGATAGCATCTCTAACTAGGCATCTCAGCACTACTGAATGGGGGGGAAATATCATAAATCAGCAGTCTTGCATCTTTTCCCTAAAGTACGATTCAGCTTGAATCTCATGGGCCTGTGAATACTGTCTCACCAATACTCTACAGTGCAGATTCAAGGCCTTATCTGTCACTATGTCATTAAGCCAACGAGGCATCTTTTACATGCTGAAGACTGCAGGTTCCTTATTGCAGAACTGGTCCTGTGAACAGCTCTATACGTATTCGAACTGCAATTCAAAAGGTTAGAAAACATCTTTGAAACATGTGGGCTGAATGAGGACACACCAAGATGTCATTTGGACACATAGGGCTTTACCACACTACACTGTTATAGTGCTATTATGCCACTTTTAACATCCTGTGGAATCCTGGGGTGTTCAGTTTAGGGAGGGGCATTTAGAATTCTCAGCCAGAGAGCTCTTTGGCCTCAGTAAACTACAAACCCCAGAATTCCACAGGATGATGAAACTGGAATAATAGCACTATAATAGTGTAGTGCAGAAAGGTCCTCAGTCACAGGGAAATCAGCTGAAAGGCCTGAGAAAAGGCTTTGACTTCAATACGTTGGGTTTTTTTTTACAAAAAAATCTCCTTGTGCAGTTTTACTTTTCTGTTGTCTCACATTGTCATTTATGCATTCATAATCATGATTTGTGTTAATGTTCTCAAAGTCATGCTGAAAAGGAGAGCAAGGAAGGTAGAGAGGCAGGCAGGCAGGCAGGCAGGCAGGCAGGCAGGCAGGCAGGCAGGCAGGCAAGGAAGAAGAAAGAAAGAAAGAAAGAAAGAAAGAAAGAAAGAAAGAAAGAAAGAAAGAAAGAAAGAAAGAAAGAAAGAAAGAAAGACTGTGCTATTTCTTTATTTATGCTCACTGCAAGCCTTATAAACCAGCCAATCAAATGATGAATGCTCCCGTTTCCCATCATAATTAGCTAAATATTCTTTTACTTAAACAAGCTCTCATTTTGTTATAGACACAGTATAATAGATCCATTAACATGGTCTATCAGAGGCCAGGGATCTTTTATTTATGAGTGCATGTACAAATGGCAACTATTTTTTATATGTATTTTTCTTCATACTGTACACCGCGTAATGGCTCAGCTCCAAACAGTAATCACACAATGGCTGCCTTTTCTTCTTTCTTGACCTACCACACTACACATGATTTAATCCATTGTTTTGGATGTTGCTGATGATTTATTGTACAAAAAATGTAAATGATCTGGATGGCAGATGTTTTATATTTTCTGACCATTCATTTTCAGTGGGAATGTAATTAAAATTTATGAAGTGTATCTGCTGAATTGCACTGGCAATTGATGATCTCTTCCAGTCCTGTCTGTCTGGAGATGATGAGCGATTGTGGACAGTGAGATGTGTTGACAAGGGCAGAAACAGACGTGATGTTACTGTCAGGAGTGAGGCTACCTGAGAAAAGGGCTGCATGTTTTTTTTCCCTTAGTTTTTCCCACAGGAAGAAGGTGGTAACTAGAGATGTCTTTCTTCGTGCTAGACAGAGTACAAAGCTCCGTCGTTCTCCTGAAAGCTGTCACTCTTCACAAGTACAATCTCTGTCTCCCTCAGCATTAGGCATCTGGAAAGCAAGATATCATTTACGGCAGTCCATGTCAGGGATATTAATTAAATTCCTGATGGCCACCCAGAAAAGTTAATGAGTGTAGATTTCACAGCATCCCAACTCATAAAGCTAGACATTTAACCCTTTAATGGTCTATTTCTTCCCTGTTCTGAGTGGAAGAAAGAAAATGAGAAGAAGAGAGAGTACTGGGAAACTTTTGAGAAAAACATATCTGAAGGAACATTCCTGGTACTCTGAAGACTTCTGCTCTGGGCCATAATATAAAGTGGATACCTGAATGGTTTGCAATTCCACTGAGTTTGATTGACACCCATATAACTGATAGACACTGGCAGTGGTGGTGGTATTCAAAGGCCAAATCCAGATATTTTATAAATCACTTTCATGTTCAAAAGACTGGAATTCTGACAAACCCCAGTATATCAGGTTGTACTATATAGAACTGACTTTTATTATTTTAAAATCTATCATTAACACAAAATCAGTCTGTGTTTGCTTTTTTAACTAAAGACAGTTCCTAATGGGATGGAGAGCCCAGAAGACCATGGAGAGTTCTCGAGAGTGAAGAGACCTGTTTGGAGCTGGAGAAGGAGGCCTAAGAAAAGAATGCTAGAAGGAGGCCTAGTTTTTATGCTAAACAGGATTACCAAAAACAATATCTTTAGTTTTCCTAAACTGGCCCTATGTTTTCTCTGTTTAGTGCCTTGCCAAACTGAAGCAGGCCACAAAGTTACAAAAAACTGAACTGTTTTTTGCAGCTTAATGTTAAATTAGAACATAGGCTTGGCATGGGATTGTATGACTACGAATACAGGGTTGCCAGAGTGAAAACTGGAGAGGGTTCCTATACCTTTTATGGTTGTATAAAAGAGAAAATTTCAGCAGCTGTTGCTTGTCATGAAACCAGGTAACAGGCAAAACCTGCTGAAATCTCTTCTTCTAGATAGCCATTTAAGGTACAGGAACCCACTTCAGTTTTTATTCTGGCAGTCCTGTGAGGAAGACTGACTATGCTCTCTAGGAGGTTCTGAGAGCTGCTGTATTTAAAAAGTAAAATTTCCTAACTTTGCGCTAAAGAGCAACCTAAAATTTTAGCTGCTGCACAATGACCAAAATGACATTACAATGGCAAAAGGGGAAGACAGAGCGCAACCCTTGTCTACTCTAGCATAATCTTAATTGCTACTGTACTATTCAGCTATAGTAACAATACATTACTGTACCTGAATGGCATGGATCACTGCTGCCCACCTTTGTCTAAGGAATTTGGAAGTTGGCACACCCATCTAAACTGGGGAAAGATACTCCATACATAAAAAGGTACAGTCAGCCCTCCACATTTGCTAGGGTTAGGGGCACAGGACCCTGAAGAAATGGAAAAATTGCAAATATCAAAGTGTGTTGTGTTGTGTGTGTGTGTGTATGTGTATGTGTATGGGAAGGGGAGAGAGACATGGTGGGGGGAACAGGCACTCAGGATCCAAACCAGGTCAGGGAAAGGAGAGGGAAAGGTCAGTATAACCTCTTCAAACAAATCTTCTGGATGGCTCATTGTAGACATAATAGTGACAGACAACCAAAGATTATTTTGCTGCCCATACTACCCTGTCATAGGCCTTCAAATAAGATCTAGCCTATGTTTTGTTGAAACCACTTCATGTTTTTCACAAATGTCACTCCAGTTGCTGTCTTACTTGTTTTGCTGCTGCCATCTTCCTACAGAGCTAGGATTTATTCTGTGAAAGAGAACACTCAAGAACTATCATGTCGACTATGCTGGTCATTTCATCATCCCAGGGCTTCTACCATAAAAGTCAAATGTGTTCCAAGTATCAAGATTCAAAGACACCAGATATTCAAATAGTCTTCAAATTTATCTTCAGGTTGTCCAAATTCACAAACACACAAAAGGAAAGGCCCATTCATCTACCTCAAAAAGTTCTCCAACACAAAGTATTCACTATTTGACAGTCTTCATGAATTCGTCTAATCCTTTCTTCAAAGCTGTTCAAGTTAGTGACCACCATTGTGTGGCTGTGGCTATGGGTGTGTGTGAGAGAGAGATGTATAAATACATACAAAGTTACAAAAACTGTATATGCTACATGACTTTCTAGAGGATGCATGCCCCCTTCTCAGTATAAACCTACATCACACAGTCAGAAGTAAAACCCACTGAGTTTAATGGTACTCACTCTTAGGTGAGGGTACTAGATAGAGGAACACAACAGCTACCCTGCATAGAAGGAAATGTCTCTTGCATAACTATCCATTCTGAGAAGATACATATAGACATGCATTATTTATAGGAAAAAAGAATGTACGCTTTTTGCTTCAAAACTGTTGCTTTACTCATATGCTGATGAGTCAAAGAACTGCCAAGGGAGGAGTTCCCCAGCCACTTCTTGAGATAAAACCAAGGAAAATGTAGATTAACCAGGCTGCTACTGCCTGTTTGTTTACATAAAGACTTAATGGTTAACTAAGCCTACATGACTGAACTCGCTAGCACACTCGCCCCACACACCCACCTGTACACAACTAGTGTGAAATTCAATTAACTCCTTTCCTACTCTTCTATCCCTTCTGAGCTACAAATACTGTTCAGATTCATCTTTGACTGCAAAGCCAGCTCACCATACCACTTTTAGTTGTTATCTTGTAAATGTTGGCGATTTTTATTATTATTATTTTAAATGCATGTTCTCTGATGAGAAAATTTTTGAGTATTTTATGTCTGCGGCTCTATTCATATACAGGAATTAGGATAGCCACCTACACATTGCCAAAAACAAAGCAGAAATGCATTCACAACATACACCCACACCAGCAAAAAGGACCAATATCACCAATGTTGAGAAATTAATTTGCAAATTTAATTTGTATAGATGAAATTGCCATCATTATTACAATATTATAATTATTGCTTGTTATAACTGAAAAAAAAAATAATAAATTTCACTACAATGGGAAAATCAATGAGCAGGCAGGTCGAATGCCTGCTCAGTCTGCTACCCAATGCAAAATGCTGAGGTGTAACTTCAGGGCCTCTCCTGCTTTCCTTTCTTTTTCCTTCAAGTATTATTAGAACTAGAAAGCGCTTTAGACAGAAGACCATTTTCTGCATGGCAGGGGCACGGCCACTTGACTGGCAGTAAGACCCTCTGGTCTTAATAAGGCTTACTTTAAATAAGCATGAACACATGCAAACAGCTCTATGTCTTCAAGTGTTTTGTTTTAAGCACTACAGCAATGTTACATGAGGTCTGTAATTTGAAGTATTCAGATCTTCCTCACTTAGGCCCTTTTCACACGGTATTTGCCATGAGAAAGAGGGCCTGGAGCGTCACACTATTGCAAGGAGCGATCTGCACAATGCACTCACAATCACGAGACACTCCAGGGGCCAGCAGGGGCCGATCGTGCACCTTTTCATTTTCAGCTAGAAGCCGAAAATGATGCGCGATCGCGCATTGCTCCTGGGACCCATGTGCACTTACCTGGCATGCAGAGCCTCTGGAGCCGCGCCGGTCATGCTTCCTGCCCCAGCACAGCCTGGAAACTCCCAGGCTGCACTGCGGAAGGAACAGGAGGGGCTCTCGTGCGAGCAGGCAGCTCATGCGGAGCTGAAGCAGCAGGGACGCAAGAGCCTCTCGCCGGAAGCTGCTCGCATGATCCCCACACTCCAGCGCCGGAAAAAGGTAAGGTGTGGAAAGGGCCATCGTTTGGAAGTGACTGTCCCAAATTATCTTCTGGCCCATCTTTTCAGCTGCTTTTAAAATGCTGGTTTCTCCCTCCTCCCACTTCCTCCTTTTGGCCTCAGTTTACTGCAGTTGTGGAAAACTGAGTTCAAAGTGCACAATCATGTGCTTGTTTGTCGCACAATGGTGCTAGCTTAGTTCCATTTTTGATCTCTTCTTATCACATGACATCATCACTCCCCTTTTCTTCAATTGCGTTCCCATTGTTATTGGGTTATCTCTTTTCATTCATGAGAAATACCTGTGAATGGTTCCAATAACAATGCATTTCCACTATTTGTACTGGTGTGATGGTGTCTGTCTCATCAAAGGCAAATGGTCAGTTCACCAGTTCATTTTCAAGGATCCAACAGCAACAAAAGACACCAGTTACAGTAAAAAAAGCCTTAAAATTTATTGAACAGCAAGCAATCTAAACAACGTAAGCATACAAGCAATATTGGCATACAGATGAAACCCACTTAAGCCTATGCAGCCTAAACAACATAAAGATGAATCTCTCACCAGCAAGTCTCCTTCAATCTGCTGCCCAGGATAGCGCTGTGAAGGGAATCCCTCTGTGTAGCCACCAGGTGCATAGCATTCCAACTGTCAGCCTGTGCTTAGCTCCCCCTGAGAGCACATGCTAGGGGGTACTTATACTCCTTGGTCTGGGAAGACTTGGGCAGCTTTCATGGAAACTTTGTGATTGTTTATACACCTGGGATGAGCTAAACTCCTTTCAACTGTCAAGGTTATCAATTAGGTGACTATCTTTTGGGTTCCTCCCACCACCCATTATCTAGCACTAATTAGTTAGTTATCTTAAGTCAAAGACAGGTGCTCATTAGCTGGCATCACCTGCAATGTTGTTTTGTTTACATTTTAAGCTAACAAGCATGCGGAATATATCAAAGCAGAATCACATTACACATTACACAATACAGAAATCAAAGCAAATTACAGTGTGCTTAGCAAGCCAGAAGGCCTTCCTAGACTTTTCTTGGGAATACCATGGATCTTGGATCATGAAGGATCTTGGATCATGAAGGAACCTTACACCTCCTCAAAATTACAATGGCCTTCCAGTCATGTCCCAAACAGTGTCATTCTACTGTTATTCTGATATTGCACCAATCATGTGGTATCAGTGGGCATTGTTTTCCCTTTTTCCCCTCTTTATCCCCAAGAAGGGTGAATTCATTGTGCTTCCAGTGTCTGGAGAAAGAGGACATCACGGTGCAGATGAACAACATTGCTTTTACTCCATTGCCCAGTACTTTTTAATTTTTTAAAACTTTTTGTGTAATTGCTGCACCTGTGCTGCCCTGATAGTCACCAGCACACCACAATTAATTATGAGAAACAGCCAACTGTGAATCTGGAAGAGCAAAATGCTGAAATGGTGTCATGACAGGAAAACACAATGGCAAAATGATGGGGAGGAAGTTTCCCAAAATGCTGAAATTGTGCAAAATGAAAAAAGAAAAAATATATTGCATGCAGACAGGGGAAGGGAGGCGAGGTTAGTGGGATGGTGCAAAAGATCAGTTGTGGTAATGTGCATTACCAAAACATTAGCATAGCATTATTGCAGAGATGGTGTGATAATGATTGTTTCTATACTGGTATGTGTTTATTTTCTTAAATAGTGCACTTGCTGCAAGACAACAGGCTGGAGTGATAAAGCTCATAATTTGCACTCAAGTAACTCAGCAGTAAGGAAAGAGGAAGAGTGGCAGAAATTTGCCTTTCCCTGTAGGCTCAGGCAAAAATAAACTGCTGCAGTTTCTCCTAGATTGTGTCTTCTTACCTAATTTATAACTTCTGTCAACCAGACAACATTCTGATGTGGCATACTTGCATATGCCCTGATTTTCACATTTGAAATGTTGGAGGGTATGCCATTCAAATTAATTGGGGGGCAGTATTCCAGGATCAGGGTGCCACTATTGAGAATGCCCTTTACCTGGCAGTCATTTGTGATATTTTGGATGGAAAGGTGACCTGGAGAAGGCTTTGAATGAAATTTAGGTCATTTCCACAAGATGACGCTCTTTCACGTCATCTCGCTGCAGTCCCAGGTCCAGAAGGGAGCACGTCAGCTATGCTCCCCTCTGCATCCACTCAGTCCATGTGAAAGAGAACACAGTGGCACTACGTCTTCCTTCTGCAGCACAGCCGGGCTTTTTCTATTGCTGCACTATGGAAGGAAGTGTCGCCAATGCACTTCTGCAGCTTCTGCATGGCCAGAAGTGACGAGAGTGCTGCGCAATAGCAGACGTGAAATGGGACAGCGACGACATCATGTGGAAGCACGACCTGCTGACCACTGCCATCCTGTGGCAAAAACGAGACAGCAACATCGTGCAGAAAGGGCCTTAGTCTAAGGACAGGCAAACGTGGAAACAGGCAATCTTTCAAGTATCCTTGTTGCAAGGGCTTTACAGTTGAAAATCACCATTTTAAATTGAATCTTTAATTGAACCAGAAGCAAGTACAGGTAACAAAACGTTGTTGTCGTCGTCGTCGTCGTGTGCCTTCAAGTCTTCAGTGTCACACTCCCTAACAAAACACTACCTTTATCTAATTGTAAAGTCTTTTCTCAGTCAGCAATCTAATGGTTGTCAGTAATCCCGGCAGCCTTCCATTGCAGTTTTTCCATTTCAAATATGATTATAGAGATGTGAGACATTAGGACACTGTGACAATGGCAACTACCAGACTGAAATAACCCGAGAACTGTTCCTCAGCCTTGAAACTCACTTGACAGCCTCAGGTTAATTTATTTGTTTCTCAGTTTAACATAAATATCATAGGGTCGTTATATGAACGAGATGAGGAATATTCACACAAAGAGCCTTCAGTTTCTCATTGCAATAAAAGTGGAGTAAAATTTTGGCAGAAACTGTGACAAAGTATAGAAATGTCTGGTTTTACCACCAGTACTGATTTGGATTGGAACTTTGGGGGCCCAGGCTTACAACCACAGAGCTGATTCCTTACCTTCATAATTAAATGGACCCTGGAGAAGCTGATATCAATATGCTTCTGACAAATCGCCTAGTCAGAATAAAGAAATAGACAGACAATGTATGGAAAAACAAAGGATCACTTGGACCATCAGAGAACATCAGAGGAAGGACAGTGCTGTCCTAAGCAGGACAAGTCATGCCATATTAACCTGTTTTGGGCTGAAAATTTAGACAACTCCAAAGTCCAACTACTTATCCTTAAATCAGTAATTTGAAAATTTATCTACAGAAGCTTAAAATGCCTATCAAAGACAGTAAGGCCCAAAATAAGCTACCTTAAATACATTTTATCCCTCAAGTGACTAGAAGCAGATAGAGGAGCTGAGGAGCCCCAAACTCAATAATTAATTTCTACTGCTTCAGTTTTTCCTCTATTGACTTTTCATTAAGCTCAGCCAGGATCGTGGGCCTGTCATTCGAGGAACTTTTCCATAAAGAAAAAAGGAGCTTGCTCCCCACATGGATTTTCCCAAGTTTCTCAGGGTCTAGCCACAATATATGCTTGGCATCCATGACAAGGTTGTCAAAAATAATAGCTAAGGAATTCACTGTCTGTCATTCTGAAATAATTATGTTTGGGGCTTTACTTGCACCCTAGATGGATTATGTGTTTCATTGAAAATATATATGCAACCTTCAACAAAAAGAAAAAAGTAATTCATTGAGGGCATCACTGAGATTAGCAGCCAAATGAGGATGACAGGGGATAGAAGAGCATCTGTTGATGTGCATGTTAGCCATGCATAGGTTAGGGGGCTTGTCATTCAAAAGCCCATTAATTGCAAGATGCATTTACATTTTATTAGCCTTTATATCAGGAATTAATCACTCACTTTGAACAAAAATGGAGCTTGTAAATGAACTATGGAAACAGCCTTTCAGATATGAACTGTATATAAAGGACCTCTGTAGGAAGAATACCCATACAGGATACTCTCTATAGCATAAAAAGTGGTGCATGATTTCCACCCTCCAAAAGTGTTCCTAAAAATCACTATAGAGCAACAGTAAGGAAATACGGAACAAAGTGAGCTGTACTCACTGGTGTTCCTCAAGCGTACAGTTGGAATAGAAATGCAAAACAGGATGTTCCTGTTCAGTAAATATTATCATTTTTATTCACTCATTAATTAAGTTGCTTAATTGCTTCTGTCAAAAGATTCAGGTTTGTGACTAAGTTGCTGTACTGTTTTGACAGTGTCAGAGGAGGAGGAGGAGGAGGAGGCAGCAGCGATATTTCTAGGTTTGTCCTGCACTTTAACATGTGTAAGCAGAGGCAGTTGGAGACCATAACTGACACTTGACAGTTGCAGCATTGCGGGGTGGGCTGGTACAGTTCTTTACAAATATATACTGGTGCATTTGCAAATTTATATATATTATTTTCAAGATTTATAGGCTGCTCTAAAACACAAAGTTCTCAGGGCAACTGGCAACATAAAATAAAGTATGTAAAAATTCAACAATTGTAACAATAAAAATAAAGGATCACACCACATAAACTTCAAGGAGAAGAGAATAAAAAGTCAGCTGAAGCAGATTTAACATGGTAAAATTAATTTTAAAGACCTAGAAAATAAAAATGTCTTCACCTTGTGCCCCAAAGACAACTTAGCTGCACAGTAAGCCCCTCTACAGGGAGGGCATTCTCTAACCGTGCTGCTGCCATTAACAAAATCCTTTTACCAGTAGCTGCACATGGCACTTCTTAATACCTCTCAATATTGCTAGCTTTGGGAGCCACACAAGGAATAGCAGAGACCTGCTTTAGATAATCATTTAAGTCCCTGCTGGGTTTTCTCTGTTTCTAGTTCATAGTCATTTTCCACCTTCCATTTCACTTGTATTTGTAAAGTTGTTTTCTCTTCATCAAGGTCCATGATGGTTTGGGTTACCTGTGGCATCCAAACACAAGAGCTTTTGATGTCCCTACAATAAGTGAATCACTGTTCACACTCGCTAAAGGAAGGTTCTTCCCAGCTCCCTGCTAAATACTATCCTTTCTTTTGGTACACCTCTGAGGTTTGTGATGTCTTCTTCATTCTACATGACAATGAAAAAGCATGGCAGCAATTGAGGAGAGGGAACAAAACTGAGGTATTGCAGCTGGTACCTAAAAGCCATTGACACTAAAAAGATATGTTAATGCACAGCCTATTGATCTCAGCAATACTGAGGGGGAGAGTGGCAAGATACCATACTGGACTGGAAAGGAATCTAGTTCACAGTCTAAAGCAAGACTGTTTCTGTTCCTGTTACAAACTTATGCTGCAAGGTGCCATGCCAACATGGTGAAATACTTCTCCATTCTGAATCAACTTATGAGAGCACTTGGCCAATGCATACGCACTCTTCTGTAGTTTAACATGGACATTTTTCCTAATTCCAAGCACTTAAGGGATATACTTTAAAATGTTCCCAGTGTTTCTGAGTTGCAGTGACTCTTTCTTTTCATACTAGTGCACACTGCCCATGCACAAGGCCTTTCTGCCTTTCCACAAACAGTTTTATTTGTCTGTCTTCCTATGTTGCAACATCATTTTTAGAGAGCTGGAGTGTATAGAAAGCCAAGGAACAGCAGGTGAGGGTTGGGAAGTCAAGCTGAAATAGGAATTTAAAAATCACTCAGATGCTGCATAAATTTGTATGGGTAGGTTAAGTGTCTATTTATAAAATTCCAAGATTCCTGGGATAGCTCTGTGTGTGTGTGTCCAGTAGGAAGACAGAAGATCAGTTTATTGTCATTTCTGTCATTACTCTGTGAAAATAATTTTTTATGTAAAATATTTCCCTTCATTTAATCTAACTTTCCCACAAGAGCTGGGATATGGAAATGGGCTCAGACCCTGTCAGTCAACACAGTTATAAATATGTTTTTCCTCCCTCAGAAAGATTATTTTAAGCTTTTTTAGGAATACCTCTTTTCTAGTACACTGTGCTGATGAATTCCCAGCACTTACAGCATATTGTGCATGTATGTTCAGGCATTATGAATATGACAGGAAGGTCAAGTTTCCTAAAAGCTGTGAGACATTATCAGTACCAGTCTTTGTAAAATACTCAGCTCCATATTCCTCACTATCATGATGACTGAAGGCCTTTTCACTAAATACTATTGTAGTACTATGATTCTACTTTAACTGCCATGGCAACTTCTTATGGAATCATGAGATTTGCAATTTAGGGAGGCAAGTTTAGAATTCTCAGCCACAGGGCCCTAGAGCCTCCCCAAACTACAAATCCCAGGATTCCACAGGGTGTTGCCATGGCAGTTAAAGTAGAATCATAGTACTGTAACGGTGTAGTTGAATGGGCCCTGAAATAGTCATGGGGGGATTGACCCCAAGATTCATAGGTTAATTTCTTTTTCTCAGCTATACCTCCTGTGTTTGAAATTTTAAAACAAGTGCATAGACTGGCTCCCTGCAGAAGGGAGCGCAATGGACATGTCACTTTCCTTCCTGGTACTTTCCCGGACTGTGCTGGGGCAGGAAGCACAGCCGTCCTGCTTCTGGGGCTTCCGCAGGATCGGTAAGTGCGAGATGGTGGTGCAATCACAGCTCATTGATGGGGAAAACCCATCAATGATTTAACCTGCCATCACACCACCTGGGGATGAAAGAGGAAAGGAGGCACAAGTTTCTAATCTTTGTCTTATTAGGGAGGGGGAGGAGTTTTTGGATAGGGCAGAGAAGACCTTCCTGAAGCCCGAATGCGTGGAGGAGCTGCCAGATCAGGAAGTCAGCACACTGTGCCAGGAAACAGACGCTTGGAAGAACGTCACATGGAGGAGTAGAAGGACCAGGAAGGAAACAGAGACTCTCAACCTACACAATCACTTCAAAGTTCTTTGCCTTATGAACGATGAGGATCACCAGGAGGAGGGAACAGAATGTCAACATGAAGGAATCCAACTTCGGCAACAGGAACAAGATCAACACTCCCAGCCTCAACAGAATGCCCAGGCAATCCTAGAAGAACCTGCTCGTCGAGGAGCCCTGGACAAGCCTCAGAGGAGGCGAGTTCTGGTTGTTGGGGACTCCTTGCTCAGAGGAACCGAACCAGCAATTTGCAAACCAGACAAGAGGTCTGCTGTCTTCCTGGGGCCAAGATCAACCGTATAACAGAGAGACTAACCAGGCTGGTCAAGCCCACTGACCATAAGCCCCTCTTTTGGTTCATGTCGGAACCAATGACACTGCGAGGCGCAGCTTTTACCACATCGCAAAGGACTACGAGCTTATGGGGACAAAGCTTAAGGACCTTGGTGCACAGGTGGTCATTTCGTCTCTCCTCCCCATCCAAGGACATGGCGCACGAAGGGAAAGGGCTATAGCAGAGGTCAACAACTGGCTCCGCACATGGTGCCACTGGCAACGGTTTGGGTTTTTGGAACACGGCCTGAATTTCCATGAACGTGGGCTTCTGGCAAGGGATGGCCTGCACCTCACGAAACTTGGCAGGAATGTTTTTGCAGTCTCGCAAGGAGGATTAAGAGGTTTTTAACTAAGTTCTGCTGGGGAGGGAGACAATATTATTCAGGACAAGGACTCGGTGAGTGCAGGGGGAAAAGGCCCAAATGATATTGGCCAAGTAGTACAAGCATCCAATGGTGGGAAGAGTAGAAACTATAGTACAGCACTTGCAGTAAGGGCCCGGGGACTTAAGTGTCTCTACACTAATGCACGGAGTATGGGAAACAGGCAAGATGAACTTGAACTCCTAGTACAACAAAATAAATACGATTTGATAGGCATCACTGAGACCTGGTGGGATAAGTCACATGATTGGAATGTAGGAATAGAGGGGTATAGCCTATTTTGTAGAAATAGACCAAACAAGAAAGGAGGAGGAGTAGCCTTGTATGTCGAGGATGTTTTCACCTGTGAAGAGATCCGTGACTTAAACCCAGAAAGCCAGGTCGAGAGCATCTGGGTAAGAATTAAGGGAGCGAGAAACAATAGGGATATTCTGGTGGGGGTTTACTACAGACCTCCAACCCAGACTGAGGACTTTGATGACGCCTTCCTCAACCAAATGGCTGCACATTCAAAAAGGAGAGATGCAGTAATGATAGGAGGTTTCAATTACCCGGATATATGTTGGCAGTCAAACTCTGCCAAGACAGCAAGGTCCAGCAAGTTTCTTGCTTGTCTTGCAGACAATTTCATGGTCCAGAAGGTGGAAGAGGCGACAAGGGGATCAAATATTCTAGATCTGATCCTGACCAATAGGGATGACCTTGTTAATGAGGTAGAAGTGGTTGGATCTTTAGGGGGGAGTGACCATGCCCTATTGGAATTTGGCATTCAGTGGGAAGGAGAAGATAAGTGTAGCCAGACACTCATCTCAGATTTTAAAAAAGCGGACTTCTGTAAACTTAGGGAGCTGCTGGCTGAAATTCCGTGCTCAAGAATAGTGAAAGGGAACGGAGTTCAGGAGAAATGGGAGTTCCTTAAAAGGGAGATACTGAAGGCACAGTCTAAAACTGTGCCAATAAGGAGGAAAAATGGAAGGCATCTGAAGAAACCAGAATGGTTGACTAAAGAAATCTCAGCTGAGCTAAGTGTTAAAAGAAACATGTAGAGGAAATGGAAGAAGGGGGAAACCACCAAAGAAGAATTTAAGCAAGTAGCCAGGAGATGTAGGGAGAAGGTCAGAAAAGCTTAAGCACAGAATGAACTTAGGCTGGCCAGAGACATTAAAAACAATAAAAAGGGCTTTTTTAAATATGTCCGCAGCAAAAGGAAAAAGAAGGAGTGGATAGGGTCGCTATGCAGAGAAGATGGCGAATTACTAACAGGGGGAAGAGAAAAGGCAGAACTACTTAACACCTTCTTTGCCTCAGATTTTTCCCAGAAGGATACAAGCACTCAACCTGGCGCTTGGGGAGCAGGTGAAGAAGCAGGGGAAATGAGGCACATCATAGGTAGGGAGGTGGTACAGGAATACCTGGCCACACTGGATGAATTCAAGTCTCCAGGGCCAGATGAATTGCATCCTAGGATATTAAAAGAACTGGCAGAGGTCATTTCGGAACCGCTTGCTATAATCTTTGAGAAATCTTGGAGGACAGGAGAAGTTCCAGCAGACTGGAGGAGGGCAAATGTTGTCCCCATCTTCAAGAAGGGAAAAAAAGAGGACCCAAATAATTATCGCCCAGTCAGCCTGACATCGGTACCCGGAAAGATCCTGGAGCAGATCATTAAGCAGTCAGTTTCTAGTCACTTAGAAAGCAATGTGGTAATCACGAGAAGTCAACATGGATTTCTCAAAAATAAGTCATGCCAGACTAATCTTATCTCTTTTTATGATAAGAGTTACTAGCTTGATAGATGAAGGGAATGCTGTGGATGTAGCATATCTCAATTTCAGTAAGGCCTTTGACAACGTTCCCCATGACATTCTTGCAAAGAAGCTAGTAAAATGTGGGCTGGACAGGGCTACTGTCAGGTGGATCTGTAACTGGTTGACTGACCGTTCCCAAAGGGTGCTCACCAATGGCTGCTTTTCATCCTGGAGAGAAGTGACTAGCGGGGTGCCACAGGGTTCTGTCCTGGGCCCAGTGCTGTTCAACATCTTCATCAATGACTTGGATGACGGAATAGAGGGCATGCTCATCAAATTTGCAGATGACACCAAATTGGGAGGGGTTACTAATACACCAGAGGACAGGATCAAGATTCAAAATGACCTGGACAGATTGGAGAGCTGGGCTAAGGCTAACAAAATGAAATTCAATAGAGAGAAGTGTAAGGTCCTACACTTAGGTAGAAAAAATGGAATACAGAAATAGAGGATGGGGGACATGTGGCTGGATAGCAGTACGTGTGAAAGGGATCTACAAGTCTTAATAGACCACAAGCTGAACACGAGTCAGCAGTGTGATGCGGCAGCCAAGAAAGCCAGTGCAATTCTCGGCTGCATCAATAGGAGTATGGTGTCTAGATCGAGGGAGGTACTGGTACCACTCTACTCTGCTTTGGTTAGACCTCATCTTGAATACTGTGTCCAGTTCTGGGCACCCCAATTCAAGAAGGACATGTTCAAGCTGGAGCAAGTCCAGAGAAGGGTGACCAAAATGGTGAGGGGCCTGGAAACCATGAAGCCCTATGAGGATAGACTTAGAGAGCTGGGTATGTTTAGTCTGCAAAAGAGAAGGTTAAGAGGGAACATGATAGCCATGTTTAAATATCTGAAGGGATGCCATGTAGAGGAGGGAAAGGGCTTGTTTTCTACTGCCCCAGGGACCAGGACAAGGAGCAATGGATTCAAGCTGCAGGAAAGGAGATTCCACCTGAACCTCAGGAAGAACCTCCTGATGGTCAGGACTGTCCGGCAGTGGAATATGCTGCCTCGGAGTGTAGTGGAGTCTCCTTCTTTGGAGGTTTTTAAGCAGAGGCTGGATGGCCATCTGTCGAGAGTGCTTTGAGGGTGTTCCTGCATGGCAGGGGGTTGGACTGGATGGCCTGTGTGGTCTCTTCCAACTCTACATTTCTATGATTCTATGAATAATAGTACTAGTGTAGTGCAGAAATGTCCTTAGATTCTCTTGTTTCCTCTTAGGATAGCTGCACTTTCCGCAGCTAAGTTTACTCAGCAGCAGTATATTGCTATCAGCTATCCAGGCTCTAACTGAAAGGTTTTTTGAGTTTTACAAAAGACCTGTTGCTTCTGAAGATAAAGGCCCTTTTCGCACGGCAGTTTGCAAGCAAAAGGGCCCCTTGAGCATCGCGTAAATGTGAGGAGTGGTGCACTCCCATTTCCTCCACACTCAAGGCCCTCAAGCGCAGCAAACATGCATTTTTTTTATTTTCGGCTTTTAGCCGAAAATGACCCGAGCTTGCGCAACACTCACGGGCCTGGGCCACACTCATCTGCAGTGCGAAGTCTCTGGAGCTGGGCCGGTCACGCGTCCTCTCCTCAGTGCAGCCTCCAACTCCCAGGCTGCACTGTGGAAGGAAGGGGCGGGGCGGGGGCGGGGCTCTCGTGCGAGCAGGAAGGAGCTGCAGAGCCCGAGCAGCAGGGAAGCGGCAGCGTTCCTTCCAAGGCTTCTTGCGCGAGGACCCCAACCCAGCAGCATTAAAAGGTAAGCTGTGGAAAGGGTCAAAGACCGCTTGGAATTGTTTTGCTTTTTAACATAGATCAACAGCTGCCTACACTGTTTCTGAATTCTCCTCAGCAATGTCACTATAGGAATTGCCTGAACTTCCAAATTTACCACTGCACCACTGGTCTTGGCCTGACTATATGGGAGAAATATTGCATGGTACAAGTGCTGGCTTGTGGTGCACCTCCCCTTGCTGCCTCATGTGGTGATGTGGGCATATGAGGCAATGATGACCTGGACAGTAAGAGAGTGTGGTTTCTACTCCATTCCACTGGTTTTGTGGCATTCAGATTTAAAAACAAAAAAGAATTAACTACAAAATATGTCAGTTATTTTTATGAGAAATTGAAAAATAAAGAAGTAGTTTCACAAAATGTAACTATAGTTTTTTTAGAAAAGAAAAAAAGGCTACTTTTATAGACCTTGCTTACTTTTACTTTTAACTGGTGGTAGCAATGCAGGGAACTACAACAGTGTGAAAAAGCGGGTCTCTTAATCTTTTCGCTTTATGCAGTTTCCCATACAGTTTCCTCGTACGGTTTCCCCAGCAGTTCTTTCTACAAACGGTCTCCTTTAACTCATTTACTGTTATTGCTACCCTAAGACTGTCTGACAGTCTCCAAGAACTGAATGTGCTTATGGCAATGGCAACAATTAGTCTTTCTGTAAAATAGTTTTTACAGAACAAGAATTCAGTCCCTGACTTACATCAGAAGTAAGTAAAAGTATAGCACAGTCAACAAAGGAGATGTGTTCCTAAGCATTACCTCTTTAACAGAAAAATTGGTATCAGAAGCACATTTAACATGCAAAGAATGGGGATAGGTTTCTATATCATAAATAAGAGCAATTTTATTCAAAATAAAAAAACATGCAGATGTGGAATAAAACAACCAGGCCAATTAAGCCTTGCATAAGTAAACAAAGACATTTTGAACCTTTTAGAAACCACCTGAAGGCTTTTTCCAAAATGCATCCAGGGATTATTTTTCTGTCACCAGTCTCCAGTTTTCTGATGATTTCCATTTTGGTGGCAACACTTAAAGATCTATATATTTTTTAAAATCTACTCTCCCTTTTTGTCTCTCTTTTGCTGTTCATGCATGTTCATTAAAGGATGCTGGAGGCAGCAGTTTTTTACCTCATTTTTTTTAAGGGAGGCACACATGGCTTCAGTAGGATTGACTAGAGTAGATTTCCATTCTTTTCAAGTTCAAGTTTTATTGCATTGTTTATTGCAGACAAGCTCTTACAACCCACCACCTAAACTCTGTATTTCCCAGTACTGCTTCACAATCCTGCCAACACTGATGCAGCTAAAAAAAAACCTTTCAGCTAGACTGAGGAGGAAGAGGGGACTGTGTGAGTGTAAACAATTCTTTTAAAAAAGGAAGTTCACTGCAGAGACTTTCTTAATTGAGGCATGCCTGTGGTAGATAGCCGTCAAACAGCACTAGCAAGCAGGAGACAGGAATCAAATCATCAGGGAGGAGAAGACTATTCCAGGACATTGGAAGCAAACAACAAAGTGAGACGCTGGATAAACTACTGTTCCTCAGGCAAAGCCCAAGTACCAGGGTCAGCCCAAGAAATTTTGCCACCTGAAGCAAAGGACAAGATGGTGCTCTCTTCCCAATCCATGCACAGACAAATGGCTGAGCTTGCAAATGAATCTTACTTCAACACTGGTGAAGAGATGTCCCCCATTATACATGGGATATCAGGCTAATTCAGAGAGTCCAGCTTGTGTGGTGTATGTAAATCTGTCCCCTAACAGAAGGAAGCAGACAGAGAGAAAGACTAAGAGGATGGAGTCTCTTTGGAGTCGTTTGTTGAGATGCTCTAAACTGCAGCCTCGGTACATGGAATATATGCCCACCAAACTGGAGCTTCTAGGAACACTCGCAGTTCTTGGTATTCTAAGGCCACTGGAAACCCAGGAGATTATGGTATTGAGTGGCACCAAATCCTTCTGCTGAGTTTTTCCTTAGTTAAGGCTAATAGTAGTATATAGCATTTGCTGTGGCCGACAGCCAGTCAAGCCAAGAATGCTTCAGCAGGTAAATATAGTTATTTATTGGCTACCTTCAGGGAAGGGCCATAGTTAAGTAGTAAACTGCATGTTTGGGCACAAGAGTTCTCAGATTTAATCTCCGCTATGACCAGGAAAACTTCAAAGAACCACTGCCAGTCAATATAGGAACACTAGGCTAAAGTACAAGGCAGTCGCTTATGTTCATTTCTAAAGAGTTTCCAAAATTGTCCTGCCAGTACCAGTGCTGGGCAATAATAACAATTTAATCTGTTCCTACTGCACTGAGCACTGAGAAATCCTTGCTTGGATTGCATCACAAATAAGGATTGACTATAGGCCATCATCCAGTTATGACCATTTATCTGAAGTCCCAGGATGCAGCCACATGTAGGAAGCAGGTGGTAATCCATATTCGGTTGTTTTTCCGCATGATATGTCCAATTTCCTCCTACCTCCACATTTCTCAAAATTAGCAGAAATGTACCAGTTTGAGTTTTCTGGATAATCCTAGCTGTGTATCGGTATGTTTGGAGGGGAGGAATCAGATATAGAAGAATTAATTTTGCAAGAGAAACTATGTGAATAATGACTTTACAATTGCTCTGTATATCAGCAATAGACAGCAAATTGGAAGATGAAATGTGAATATTTGGAATAACTTTACAGTCCTTCAGAAAACTGACAAGGATGATAATGATCATGATGATGATGATGATTACACAAATTCAAAGCAGTATCAATAGGGGTAGGAATTCTGTTTTGAAGGTCAGGTGAATAAAAAAGGAAACCAAGGTGGATGAAGAGACTTTTGGTCCCACTGAGGCCCAGATCACACTTTAATGCATGCTGGAGTTGAAGATGGGGTCACAAGGTGAAACAGAGTTCAACCATAAGTTGACTGATAGCTCTCTGAGAGTAGGGGAGAGGGATGTCTAGACTGGGGAAAAAGTCACTAGAGGTTCATCCTGCCTGAGAGAAATTCCTCTCAGCAGTAGCTATCCCATTGATGGATTGACCTGTGGCCCTGAGCCGGGGCTGGCAGTTTGCACTCACTTGTCTCCCACAGATGTGATATAGTTTCTTAACAGATGCATGCTGCCAAGACTGTCATTCTCTAAACTAGCAGCCACCTAGTTAGTGTCCTGCTCAGACACTCTAGTGTTCAGAGGAACAGCTTAAATGCAGCATTAAGTGGCTGTAGAATTAGTTTCATTATTCCCAGCATGTTTTTAAACAACAAAAGGCGGGGGATACAACTAAGATGAGGGATTTATTTGTGTTGTTTTTGTTTTAATTTTTATTGTTGTAAATTATGTGTCTGTATGTGTTTGTGTATGTATTCCAACATTTCTTTATATATTGCTAAAGTTATTAGTAATATTATCTTATCTTATACAGCTGAACTCTCCCAAATGAGCTTGCAAAGCAAGAATTAGTGTTGAGAACACTGTAACAAAGACATTTACAATAGAATGATTCATAAAAACCATTAAAACTCACAAACCAGTGAAGAAAAATTCAGGGAAAAGCTTGAAAGGATAAAAAGGGCTTTAGAATCAGTTCAAAAATATGATGCTGGGCCAAATGAAAGGGAGAAGGGAATTTCGTCAGTAAATTTTACTTCAGTTTCTTTGAAGAGTCACTGTGAATAGGAAAATGTCCAGTGGGAACACTATTACTAGTTTAAATCATCCAGTCAAAATCTAAGCAGTCCTACTTCCTCCATGGGCACAGACCGTTCTGGCATTTGCCCACAAGTGACCTCAGATTTTATACAGAGGCGAAAAAATAAATATAGGAAGAAAATAATTGTAAAATTCAAGTTTCTTGAAGTGTTAATTTTAGCAGCAGTGTGGTTTTCTGATTGATGACAAAAATGCTTTGAATTTTTTTTAAATTAGTTTGTTTCATACTTAAAAAAAAATCCAGGCAAAATTAGAAAGATGCTTCTTAGATGATTATTTTTCCTTCCTTAAGAGCCATGATGGATCAAAGCAAGAAAGGAAATATCTCAGAACTGACACATCTCTAAAAATTTCATGATTGTCTGCATTTGATGTGACGCGTCACCAGACTGTATGACAAATCTGGGGGAAAAAACCTTACAAAAAATATCAAGATGCAGAGTATAGTTAACTACATTTGTGATGAGTGGGACTATAGAACTGGAAACAATCTCAGGTCATTTAAAACAAATTGTATACCTATCCTTACTCAATTGACAGATTATAAAAGTGCCCTAATATGTAATAAGGAATGTTTTCAAAAGTTGTTTCCCTACTGAAGAATTATGGCATCACAAAACTAGACTTGATAGCACTAGCAAGTGTGATTATTACTCAAACAAATAGTATTCTTAGTGTCCCAGCCATCTTTTTTTTTATTAACCAGAAGATACAAACCCTTATTATTCCACTTTTCTAGAATTAGCAATCACCTAAGGAAAACATGACAAGATCTGACTAGAGAGGTAAAGGATGTTCTTGAAATATCTCACCTTCAGTGAAGAAAGTACAATAGGAAAATCATCAAGTAGGGAAAGTTTTCTGTCTCTTGTACAAGGGCAAAATTCTGAGTTCATTTTTCCATCCCTTCCCCCACAGTTTTTCTAAGTAGCCCCACCATAAAACTAGTCCCTTTCTTTGTAAAGCAAAGTACATACATGGCAAGCACTGATTCTTGATGATGATGATGATGAGGCTCCTGCCTTCTTAAATGGACTATTGAAAAAGTATACAGTTGGCTGTCCACATTTACTAAGGTTAGAGGTACAGGACTCTCACAAAGTGGAAAAATGGCAAATATCAAAATGTGTGTGTCTGTGGAAAGAGGGTTGAGGCATGGTGTGGAGACCAGATCCCCGGTATCCAAAACAGATCAGGGAAAGCAGAGGGGAGGAGGGTTCAGTTGGCATGGTGGTCCTATACTTTCCATCTATCTCCTTTCTTGGGTATGTGGGACAACAGGAGAGGGTTTATGGTGCTGAGAAATCAGGCTGCAAGCCATCCTTAGCTCTCCAGGCAGTGGCTGGTGTAGGAAGAGGAAGACCAGAGACAGGTTTTTAAAGGGCTGTACAGCCTGATCAGAACTGCTGAGAGGGAAGGCTCTCCCCAAAAAGAAGTACCTGAGGTGAGGAGAAGGGGTTGGAGAAACTCGCAAATAATGAAATCCATGAATGTCAAACCTGCAAATGTGGAGGGCCAACTGTACCAGTAAGTATATGCATACTTTTAAATAGTCCATTTAACAAGGTAGGAGCCATCAACATTTGAGAAAATTTTGGGCTCCAATCTGCATCTATAATAGGTGCCACCAAAATGGCTTTGCAAAATGAAATGGAAGTTGGAAAGTGCGCAGAAAAAGTTTTGCCCTCTCACCTGGTGAGGAGAAAAATATTTAGGCAGGACTCCTGTTGGTGACTTATGCATGCATACATTCCCCTATGGACATTTTTATCTGATGTTCAGCGTCCATATCCAATTCAAGACCACAGAAATGGAGTTCCTCCTGCAGTGCTGTTGCACATACAGATCTGCATCCAGTTGCACATTCAGTTCCAAAATGTTACCTTTTGATATAAATCTTACATAACACAGGCCCTTTCTACCTGACAACAGCATCCTGTTGGGGACATGAAAGGAGGAAGACTGTGATGATGCTTCTGCATGACATCATTGAGGTCCCACCCTTCTTGGGTCACCAGCTGGTGCAATCGCAGGTTATATCATTAACAGACAAACTCCATCAATGACTCCTGATCATACAAGCTTTCCATTGCAGCAGGCAATCAATGCACTTCCTCCCCTAGTGCAGCATGGGAAGAAGGCCAGCTGCCACCTGGAAGGATGGAGCGTGTCCCTTGTGTTCTCTTTCACAGGCAGCCAGTTGCATAAGGAGGGGGCACTGGGGACATGTTCCCATCCCAGCAGAGGTGTGACAGGATGACGCGGGAGAGTGTCATCATGCTGTAAAGGCCACAATCTGGCTGGCATCCTGTTGGTTACTCCCAACTGGAGTTCACCCATTCAATAAATTGTTGAATGGTGAGACATTATATAGGTAAATCCTATTGATTCAATGGGTGTACTCTAGTCATGGCTAACAACAGGAATTAGGCCTTAGTATGTAATTCCATACTCTTTATAGAATTAACTCTTTATCCTTCAGGTTGCCAGAGTGAAAAACGTGGAGCTCCTGTGCCTCTGATGCTTGTGCAGAAGATGAGACCTCAGCAGGAGCTGCTTGTTCCTTGGCTGAATGACAAGCAATTCTTACAGTCTGCTATCATGGCCATTGAGCAGCTAATGGAGACCAGAGGTGATAGAGAAGTATCTTGCTATGTGTCTATAGCCAGAAGTACAATAAAAACCCCTGGGACCTCCAGATGACCTTCAAGAGATTCCAGAACATGTCTTCATCTGATTGTAGGCACATAGCCAGAAGCTTCTGTGCTGATCCCCTCTCCAAACCATACATGCTTTCCACAGGATATGGTTGGCAGCATAAGACAGTTGGGTTTACTGAGTAGTTTACTGAGGCCAAAGAGCTCTCTGGCTGAGAATTCTAAATGGCCCTCCCTAAACTGCAAACCCCAGGATACCATAGGATGTTGAAAGTGGAATAATAACACTATAACAGTGTAGTGCAGAAATGGACTGTATTTCAAAAGAAGGAACTGACAAAACCACCTCTGAATATTTTATGCTTTTCCTTATGTGCATGGGGTTCCATCAGCATGCAGATGGTTTCCAGATCTCAGGCAGTAATAAAATGATTCTGTTCTGTCTTGGTCAGACTTAACCTGGAATACTGTGTTCAGTTGTAGGCTGAGCAGTTCAAGAAAGATATTGTCAAACTAAAACATGTCTGGAGGAGGATGACCGAGATAGTAGATGGCTTGGAAATCAAGCTTTAGGAGGAATGGCTTAGGGAACTGTGAATGTTTAACTTAGAGAAAAGAAGGCTGAGAAGTTACATGAAAACTGTCTTTAAATATCTGAAGGGATGGCATGTAGAAGATGGAACAAGCTTGGTTGCTGCTGCTTTAAAGTCCCAGACATGAACCAATGCTTTCAAACTACAAAAAAAGAGAATCGAAGCAGCAGCTAGGGAAGCTAACTCAAAAATGGAGAGGGAAGCCACAGAGTGAGGAACAGAACAGCTGAATAACAGCACAAGAAAAAGCAGGAAGAATTCAGAGACTGAAGGACTGGAAACATGTTTTCTTTTTGTTTTTCTTGTTTTAAAAGAATTTCTTTTATGTAACCATGAATTTGTGATCTTTGTTTCCACCCACATAATCTTCAAAATAAAAAATGTTTTACAAGACCCAAACAAACAAAAAAACACACAAACCACCAGTTAAAGAAAGTAATAAAACTTATAATAAAACAAGGAGATTATATGGTTATATCTCTGTAATTAGAGAATAAATAAATAAATAAATACGTAAATAATACAAGGTAGAGAAAATCAACAAGCGATGACCTGGGTATTTGGATTTATGTGGGAACATCAGCTCTTTGAAGAATTCTCTGTTAGTCAAAACTTCTGTTTGTGCTTGCCAGGCACGATCTTTCTTTGCTTTCAGAATTTTTTTTTAATCAGCTTTTTATTTTCCTTCAGATTCCCTGTTATCTTTTCACAACCACCAGGCAATTGTTGATGTGTTCTAGCCAAGAATGGGATTGGTGCAAGGGAACAATACCCATTCCAGTTCCAGGTAGGATCACAATACATCATTTTGCAGCGGGCCTCCACCACACACATCTGTGTTCATCACTCACACACAATCAAAGGATGTAACACTTCTTCAGCCATTGCAGCTTTGGGCCTTTCTTCACCACACTGTTATAGTGCAATCATTCCACTTTCAACATTCTATGGAGTCCTGGGGTTTGCAGTTTAGGGAGGGGAGCCAGAGAGCTCTTTGGCCTCAGTAAACTACAAACCCCAGAATTCCACAGGATGTTGAAAGTAGAATAAAGCACTATAACAATGTACTGCAGAAAGGCTCTTTGTGTTCATTGGCTCATAGAACTATGGAGCCCAACCATTTGTGGGTTAGAACTGTACGTCTGATCAAATATAGAGTAATGTGGAATTCAACACGTAGGTAACACAAATTTTAAGCATAGGTAGATCCAGCAGATATGTCTGTAACTAGGCTGTGATGTATAATATGCTTTGCTTATCCCAGAGAAGTTATGCCTTCATAAATAGGTATTTAAATAAAACAAATGCACAGATGCTTCCAAGGAGATTTCACCTTCCCCTTTCTGTCTTAAAGCCATAATATTGTTGCCGATTTGTTGTTATTATTTAATATATAGTCCCTATATGGATCATTTTTCTTTTATTTCCATCTTTCAGAAAAGTCATTTTGCTATTTATGTGGTCAAATCACCACTAATATGATTTGATGGCACATAAATAGTAATATGACTATTTATGTTGTCTCCTGCTTATGTAGAGGACAGTTGTTATTTGTTAAGAAATGTTATATTGCAACCTTGTATTAAATTCGGATAATTTCTAGGGGTCATCACTATAATATATGGGAGGGAGACAGCTACTGTGATGCTGCTGTCAGCCAAAAACCTTGTTTTCAAATCTGCATTCACAGCATGGCATGGCATAAATCAAAACAGGTTTCTAGCCAACCATATATCTTCTCTCTAGCTTTAAATATTTTTATAATCATGGGTGCCATTTAGGACATTAGGGATATTTTATAACTGGCACTGCAGTAACCTCAGCTGGGGATGTTGGTGGGGGAAGTTCTACCAAATTTCTGTGACCTGTATATTTGTAAATGGACATAAATGTTAAAAAAAAAAAAGAACTCTGCCAAGAACATAAGTTCCAACAAATTCCGTACTTGCCTTCCAGACCATTTCATTGTCCAGAAGGGGCAACAAAGGGACCAGCTATTTTAGATCTGATCCTAACCAAAAGTGAAGACCTGGTTAATAGGGTGGAAGTTGCAAGATCCTTAGTTGGGGATGATCATGTTCTTCTGGAGTTTGTTATACAGCAGAAAGGGGAAGTCAAGCATAGTCAGACACACGTTCTAGCTGATTTCTGTAAATTTGGAGAAACAGTGACTGTGGTCCTATGATCATAAATATTAAAAGAAAGGGGACTTCATAATAGATGCGTGTGTCTTAAAAGTGAGATATTGAAGACACAATTTTAAACAGTTCCAGTGAGGACGAGAAAGGTGAGGTGTCTAAAGAAACCAGAATGGATGTCTAATAGAGGACATCTATAATAAATGGAAAAGGTGGAAAATCACCAAATAGGAATTCAAATAAATAGCCAACATGTGTGGTGAGAAAGTTTTTTTTTTAAAAAAATGAACCATAAAGTGCAGAATAAACTCAGGTTTGCTACGGAGATTAAAAATTATTACAAGATCATTATTATTATTTTTCTTTTTTGTTATGTCTGTAGCAAAAGGAAGAATAGGGAAATAACCAGCCACTATGTGGAGAAATTGGTGAAATGCTGAGAACAGAGAAAAGGCAGAAATACTCAACACCTTCTTTGCCTTGATGTTCTCTCAAGATGAAAATAATGCCCAATCTGGGGGAAATGGAGCAGATAATGTAGGAGGGGAGATATAGCACAGAATAGGTAAAGACATAATACAGGAATGTCTGGCTTCTCTAAATGAATTCAAGTCCCTTGAGCCAGATATTAAAAGAAATGGCAGAAGTAATCTCAGAATCACTGGCAATAATCTATGAGAACTCCTGGAGAACAGGAGAAGTCCCAGCAGATTAGAGGAGGGCAAATATTCTTCCCATCTTCAAAAATGGGGGAAAAAAGAGGACCCAAACAATTACCATCCAGTCAACCTGACATCAATACCAGGAAAGATTCTAGAGTAGATCGTTAAATAGACGATCTGTAAGCACTTAAAAAAGAATGCCATGATTTAGTTGACTGACTAAACCCAAAGGGTACTCAACAACAACTCCACTTTATCCTGGAGAGAAGTGACTAATGGGGTGCCACAGGATTCTGTTCTGGGCCCAGTGCTGTTCATCATCTTTATAAATTATTTGGATGATGGAATAGAAGGCATTCTTATCAAACTTGCAGATCACATCAAGTTATGAGGGCTAGGTAATAGGATCAGAATTCAACATGACCTTAATAGAGAGCTGGGCCAAAACTAAAAAAATAAAATTCCACAGAGGAAGTGTAAGGTACTACAGTTAGGCAGAAAAAAAATGAAATGCACAGCTATAGGATGGGTGACACCTAGCTTGAAAACAGTACGTGTGAAAGGGATATAAGAGTCTTAGTAGACCACAGGCTGAATGTGAGTCAACAGTATGATGCAACAGCTAAAAAAGGCAATGTGATTCTAGGCTCTATCAATAGGAGTATAGTGTATAGACTGAGGGAAGTAATAGTACTCACCTGGAATAGAACTCACCTGGAATACTGTGTCCAGTTCTGGGCACTCACAGTAAAAGAAGGATATTGACAAGCTGGAGTGTGTCCAGAGGAAAGCAATCAAAACAGTAAAAGGTCTGGAAACCATGCCCTATGAAGAATGGCTTAGGGAGCTGGACATGTTTAGCCTGAAGGAGAGAAGGTTAAGAGGTGACATTATAGCAATGTTTAAATATTTTAAAGGATTACTTGTTGAAGATGGCCCAAGCCTGTTTTCTGCTGCTCCAGAAACTAGGGCACTTTTCACATGTAGGGGGGGAAACGGGCGAAAATGCCCAAAAACGGAGCTTACCTCCAGCCGGGTAAGTCCGTCGCCGCGTGGAGCAGCGCGAGCTCGCTGCTCCACACTCCTCCGGCGTCGCAGATGGCAGCTTCCAGTTGGTGGAGGCTCTCCACCAACCGGAGAAGCTCGCCAGCCGGAAGCCCGCCCCCGGCAGATCTGCAGGCATGCACTTGCGCGCACCTGCAGATTCACTTTAGAACCGGGCGACGGAGCGGCACGGGGCTGCGCACTCCGTGCTTTTTAAAAACCTCTAAAAAGAGGTTTTTAAAAAACACGCAGCCCGGCTAGTTCCGGCCGCTCCTGAGTGGATTCTGGTGTGAAACTACTAAAAGTAGTCCACGCCAGTCCACTCTACGGTGTAGACGACCTCCGTGGGAGGTCGCTGTACACCGTTCCCCCCCCCACATGTGAAAAGGGCCTAGGAACCTTTCCACAGTACACTGTTATAGTGCTATAATTCCACTTTCAACATTTTGTGGAATTCTGGGCTTTGTAGTTTACTGAAGCCAAATAGCTCTCTGCCGAAGAATTCTAAATGCCCCTCATTAAACTACAAATCCCAGGTCTCCATAAGATGTTGCCTTCTAAATTTTGTTAGTGGTTATGTTGACAAGGGCTTCTAGGAACTGCAGCCCAACAATGGATGGATGGGGCCATTAGTCCTCCTGCTGGCTTCTTCAGCTGGCTCTGCTTTGTGTAGTACATTATGGTCTGCTTCAGAATCCCACCAGAACTATGCACATTTTGTGTCCTCAAGGGTTAGCACTTAAGGAAGGAAGCACAATTTACAAATTGCAGGAGCAGGTAATTAGCTGTAATAAAGAGCAGGGGCACTCACTGTAAATATGGCTTGTTTTGTTTTTAAAAAGAAGGTCCTGAGTTTTGTAGACTCTGCAACTCATCAGCATCTTTCAACAAGGCTAACATCAGGTCCTGTATAGTATTCCTTATTTTTTAGAGAGCTGTTTCCTAAGGTCCAGATGATCTTATAAGTGGAATAACATGACTCAAAGTAGTTGTGCCAGATGTGATGTCCCCAGTTACAGCCTCAAATAGACTGTGAATGAAGAATGCATGGTCCATTAATTTCCATTGGAGTGAAGAATGCATTACTGCTTTGCCATTCCCTCAGTATTTCTTAAGAAATTCTCTCATACATCGTGCTTTGTTTTCTTTTGTTCAGGAAGTTCTGTGTTACAGCTTGGTTCACTGTTTGCATTCTTTCTTGTTTTTCAACAGACACACACACACACACACACACACAATCACTAAAAAAGTACTTGGAATGTTCTGTTTTGCTGGATATTAAGTAGCTGTTTTCCTCCTTTGGGTGATTAAACCCACAGCTTTTTAGCAAATATCCAGAACAGGTTTGATACATAAATCTGCCTCTATAATTGCTTTTAAAATGCTGAAACCACTTTCAGATGCTGTCATCCATTTCTTAGGTGGTGGCCTCCTTTTTTAGTACCATCGGTAAATCAAAATTCACCCAACTGCTCCCCCTCAGTTCAAGACATTACACAGGGAGAGCTGGTTTTGTGTGTGTGGTCTCCCTTACAGAATTTTTTGGCAGTTTAAAAAATAAATCTGGAAATGACTGGAAATACTGTTCAAAGTGTTTGGAGTATCCTAGATAACCAGCAACTATTATGTCAGAAGTGTAGTCCTGGAGAAGTTCCAGTGAGTCTTAAAGTGATGGATGGTGGCAGTTGGGGGGGGGGACAATTACCCGTCAGAACACTGTAACAACTTATAGCAATGTATGAGATGTCACATTGGTCGTATACTGTAAGTGTCTATCTCAAAAGAACCACTTCATGGTTTATTACACAAATGTTTCATGCATAGGGTGCCAGGTCAGCAGCTTCCCTTTTATTGAGTTGAGGTTCCTCAAGGCCAAAACCTGAAACCATGACTGGCTCTATGTTATGTCACATGGGCAAGCTCTTGTGATGTCACAGGAGCGGGAAGCTAATCTGAATGCCTACTGGGTCAACTGACTTTGAGAACAGTATGGGAATAGTCTGTATAAATGGGCACAGAGTTTGGAGAACCCCAACTAACCAGATAATACGGCAACCAGAAAAAGCATGGAGAGAATTGTGAGCCTAACTGTGGCACACAGCATAGATGAGCAAGCGATATCTCTCAGCATGATTTCAAATGATCCTCAGCCTCACTAACTTCATAGGCCTTCTGTAAGCAAGGAAGGAAAGGAGAACTACTGACCTCTGAAAAGAACAAGGTTTCTTTTTGTTGCCCGTGCTGGCACACAGCTAGATAGAGCCTCTTTGGTACTGTACTGGAGCCTGCTCTGGGAGTCAGACCACAGGAGAGGAAAGTTTGCTCTGTGTGTGTGTGTTGCTGTTTTGTGATTACTTACAGTACAAGCAAATCTGGTTGCCATGTCTTTAAAAGAAAAAATCCTTTCCAAATTGGATAGAAACCACCAAGTGAGCAGCAAAGTTCCTGACTTCTTTTCCCTGTGAACTTCAACTAAGCTATCAAATGAACTAGAAAATTTGGTCCAATTCTTCAGCTTGACGGAAAATTGATTTACAACGGACATGGGCATTTATACCAGCTGAGGACTTGTACAACATGTTTAATATTACATCAGTGCAATGAAACTGTTTATACAGCAGGTTTCTTAAATCAGTTGAACGGAGCAAGCAATATAGATTTATTCCCTTTCTGTGTGCATTTTATAAAAAGAGTTGAATACAATTTCGTCAAATAAAGTCTACAGCTCTAAGCATGTTTTTACCTGGAAAACAATAGTGCAGTCCTCTACATTTCTATTTTGAGGTAAACGCTATTAGGTTCAGTAAAGCTGAACTCCACATAAGCAAATATAGAATGCAGCCAAAGACTGTAATCCTGAATGGCCTAGGGTAAGGTCACTTGAAGGACAAACCTTTCTGACTGAAGACTACCTAATCACTTAAATTGCTTTCATACTATACAATTATAGGACTATGATTCATAGATTCATAGAATCATAGAATCACAGAATCGTAGGTTTGGAAGAGAAGACAAGGGCCATAAAGTCCAACCCACATATTCCAGTTAAAATATTCCACTTTTAACTTCTAGGTTCCATGCAATGAAATTCTGGTACCTGCATTTTAGGGAAGGACAAACTTCTAGTCATAACCAAACTACAAAACTTCTAGTCCCCAGGACTCCATAGGTTTCTTCCAAAGCTATTAAAATGGGATCATAGTGCTACATTTGTCCAGTGTGAAAGAGTCTAAGATCAGTGCTGCAGCAATCCTTCTTCATGTCCTCCTGTCTTCATAGTTGACCAAGCATGGCTGCATGAGAGGACCTCTTCAGTAGTTACTAGAAATGGAAAGAGTATTTTAAAAAATATTTGGAAAATTTGTCGTAAAACAGGTTTCTTGAGTGTTGGGAATCCTTACAAGAAGAATGAGGAGAAACTTCACAGTTTGGGATTTATTACGTGAAAAACCTGCGTATTTTTTCACAGAAAACATTTTCCACACAGGGAATAGCACAGAAATACTATTTTCTGCACAGAATATATGGTTTCATGCACATATAGGGCTGTTTTCTGTGTAAAAATATGTGACTACATTCCCAGCTAAAACATTTTCTGTCCAGGAAAAGTTGCCAAAATTGCTCATTGCTTCCTTCAAGAATGAAGTTAGTGCCAAATTCCATCCCCATTAACTGTTCCAAAACTATGGAAATCTCTGTCACAGAGGTGTTGCCTTTTTTGTACCAATTTGATGTCTCTACCAATTGATCTCCTGGTAGACATTGAAGACTTCTCATAAAGCACATGGGGATTGAGGCCATTTCCACGCTACACTGTTATAGTGCTATTATTCCACTTTCAACATCCTGTGGAATCCTGGGATTTATAGTTTAGGGATGGGCATTTAGAATTAGTAGCCAGAGAGCTCTTGGGCTTCAGTAAACTACAAACCTCAGAATTCCACAGGAAATTGGAATAATAGCACTATAACAGTATAGTGTGGAAATGGCCATAGTAAATTGGCTGCTAATTGTCTGGTGCTAGTTGTGTCTGAAATTGGCTATATTCACTTAACAATATTTATTTATTTGTTTGCTTATTTATACATTTATAGCCTTTCCTATATTCCAAGATCACACGGCAGTACATAGGCAATAATAAAGCATTAGGCAATTTAAATCAATTAAAACAATGGGGAAGCAATACATTTAAGCACATTCGTACAGCAAACACTAATCCAAAAATATGTGGAGGGTTTTGACTCTGAGAGAGCCTCCTAAATGGTATTTTAGTGATAGGGAAATGTGGAATAGAAATGTTTTTAAAGCACACATGGTTGCCATTACTTCTAAATGTTGGGCAGGGTTAATGCAATAACAGCCTGTATCAATAAGAGAGGAGTGGCTAAATTATCGTTCATTTGGGTACTGAAACATTACTGTCAAAGCATGAGGACTTCTGTCAAATGATTTCTAGTCTGGTAGTATAATCCTTCTTTCTCCATTTATTATCCTATTTATAATCTTCTACTAACCTTTATGTTACCATCTTTCCCCAGCACTTACTCAAATAGGGAACCTGAACTTAAATCCTTCCCTGGGGCCTAGCAAAGATTTAGGTGGCCATGACTGTAGGTATGCCCTTCTTTCCTCAAACCTGTGGATTTATCCTTGCCCAGAAAATATTCTTTCCCTTTCAAATATATTCAGAATGTCATTGGCTTCTTTTGCAAAGGTCTTCTTTCCTGTCCGTTTATGGGGTCAAAAACCTGTCACCAAGAACAGAATCTGATTTTCTCAATGGAGAAAATTTAAAATTTATCCATGTGGATAACATTGAATAGAATAGAGGTGTTTTTAAAAAATTAGAAAACCATCTGCATCCAATGCAGGTATTAGGCCATAGATTCAGAGCCCTGAAAGAGACTTGAAGGCCTTCTGATGATTCCTTTCTTCATCCTCAAATAAGCATCATCAAATTCCAGATATATTATGTATAAAAAGCCTATGTCTCTCTCTCTCTCTCTCTCTCTCACACACACACACACACAAAACTCTCCAACTGTCCTGATTTGCCACAGACATCCAAGTTAATCCTCTGCCATCCCACTTTTTCAGCTGTTTTTAAAATGTCTTAGCTTCCCCCTCCTTCTCCCACTTTTTACCTTTGTCTTCAGCTTACTTCAGTTGCCGCAAACTGAATTAAAAGTGCAAAAGAAATTTGCATGCAATGGACTTGGTGTGAGGAGGAGGAGAGAAGGGAGCAGAATCTTGCCCTTCCTGGTAGGGTCAGGGAAAAGCAAACAGCAGCAGATGATCCTAGCTTGTGTCTTCTTCCTCATAATAACTTTTGCTATCTTGACCCCACTCTGATGTTGCTTGGCCACATGTGTCGTGGTTTTCATCTCTGAAATGGCAGAATATCACACCTCACACACATACTGCTCAACATGGTTATACATTAACCCTATTATCGAGCAAATAATATTGTCATAAGAACAAAGTAGAAATAAACAAAGCACAGTAACTCTGGATGAAGGCAAGGACGTTTGTTTTTGTTTTTTTTTCTTACCATGCATTTATTTCAGGGTAATCTTTCTAAATGTGCTAGTACAAGTCTGGACTGATGGTGAGTTACTAGCAGTGAGAGTTGTTCAATTATACCAACCTGTATGTCTCTTAACTATCTGATGTAATCAGTCTAATGAATTTGTCTATCATCTCTCAATCCCTCTACACATCACAGCCAAATTGCATTAAAGAAGGATGAGGAAGATTTGCACATTCAGAATGTTCTTTGAATTGGCTATGTGATCAGGACTGGAACTGGCACAATTGACATTTCCCTTCTAGCCATCCAGCATGCTGGCATTTGTCTGGGAGAAAAAGAATATAATTACTGTAGAAAGCTGATATGCCAGAGGTGCCTATTTTGGTGCATAAAATGTTTATTTAATGCACTAATTGAGTCACATATGTCTATAAAAAGGGCCAGACAGAGATCTCAGGAAGTCTCATCCAGATCTAACCACCAATATGTGAATATTTGCCTTAGGTTCCCTCCCTCCAGCTGTTGGATATTACTGTGCATTAGAACTCCATATTATGCTGTACACTGGTTCTGAAGCATATAAAGCTAGGTGATTTGGAACCAGGTTATCAGAAGGACAGTCTTCACATGTTTTGCCCTGCCAGTTCACTGAGATCTAGTACAGGGTTTCTGTTTATGTCGGCTAAATTAAGGTGGTAAGTGTAAGAGGGAAAGCCTTCTTAGTCACGGCTCCACAGATGTAGAATCCCTCCAGATCTAGAAACTCTTGAATCTTTCAGTGGAAGATTTTAAAAGCGCCTTAAACACATCTCTTCACACCTGCCTTTCCATAAGGTTATAAATGACTTCTGTTCCGATAGTAATCATACACTTGTCTAATGCAATGTATCTATCATTTCTTTGTGTGCATTGCTTTAAGATGGTGTGGATCTTTAAAAAAATCTTTTAAATTAGAAGCCATGATTAAGATTTTCAGGGCTCTTACCACCATTACCCAATTATTTTTTAAAAAATGTGTACCTATATTCGGGAGGAGTCTAAAAATGCTTCCTGGGAGTGTGGGCAGCAATTTTACCACATGTGCCATCGCAAGGTGTTTTTAGGTCCATGAGAGGTTGTTTCCCAACTATGAAATAAATTAGAAATTGACTGCTTGTTTACTTTTGGGTCTAAAAGGATTCAGCCTAGAAGTGTAGGCACAAGGATCTGTAGGGGTCCCCTAACCCCTATCAGTTGCCCACCCCTGCTTAAACTGAGGGAGGGAAGGAAGGGGAAAAGGGGAAATTGTTATAAGATATCTTTTTGGACCAAGACTTTTCAAACCAAAGAGTGACTGTATGAATAAACTAATCATTTGATCCATACAAAGTGAAGTGGTGTTAAAAATAAAAAACAAGAAAAAAAAAATAAATCTTAAACAGTCCCAGAAACTTACTTCATGTATGCTTAGAGTTTATATTAGCATGTTTCTTATCACTTTAAATTATTAATCATAGATAAATTACAATACAACAGAATTGTATGCCAGCTACTAATCATCCACTAAGAGCAAGACATTGAAGCTAGGTTTGGGAATTTTGACCTAGTTGATTAGAAGGAACAGATAAAATTCATATTATTCCTAGTTTAGTTACATGCTGTCAGCCTGAACAATGACACAAGAAGCAAAGCCATTCTTTAAAGATCACATTTTTGTGTCTGCAATAACTATTTCTCAGTTTAACCCTATTGCTTGTCTATTATTAATAACATTTTAACACCACTCTGCTAAAGACATTTGCTCCATTTTTTTAAAAAAAAGAGGATAATCTTTTCTAATGCTGCCCATGATTAGAAAACCTGTGTCCAAAGCCCAGCACTGTGTATGATAAGTAATGCTTTCTGGATCAGGCTGGGAAACACACCGAACTGAGGGTTGCTACTGTATATTCAGAAACCACTGGTCTGTCTATATTGCAGGCAGTGAGAGGCCAGTGTTGACAGTACTAGCCATCTGTCTGGCAGGCATATGTAAAGATCTGCACGCTAGTGCCAGCAATCAAATATTGTGTATAGGACAATGGTGTCCCCTATAAAATATATGTCTATTATAAATAAAGGCTTCTTACCCCCTGATAGCTGCAAATTTAATTCTCCCTGTTACAGCTGTTTCCAATTTTGATTTCATCTGCTTTTATTTTATATACATGGCATAATATACAGCCCCTTCTATCCAAATCATTCCAGAGACATCCACATTATTTGGCTACTCATAAATTCACAGAAGGGGGGGTGGGCATTATACTGTAGGATGTATTGCTATAGGGCGACATGGGAATTAGCTCTGAATTCACCTGAAAAGCAGCTTTGGATAACTCTGATTCTGAGAATGTGTGTGCGACAGAATCCCCGCACTGCTGTGCAGTTTCCATTGACTGCAGGGCAGTGCTTAGTAAATTATACTCTCAGCATCAGACACATGAATGCAATAAAAACAACCGAGAATCCAGTCGCACATTGAAGATTAACAAATAGCTGACACACCGGTACAAAAATGGCTTGGAAAAACTAATCTGAATTCTACTGAAGGGGCCAAATGTAACTTGAATGGAAGGAATGGCTTTTTTCCCTGTTTAAAGGTAAAGGGGGATAAATATTAAAGTGGACACAGATCATGAATATTTTACTGAGGCTTTTGCCATCTTTAAAAAAAAAATTAAATAGGCTGTGTATCCTTAACACCAGCTATATGAGGGCAAATCCAATGCACAGCATGACAAAACACAAGCACTGGAATGGCATTGCCATCACCATCATCCCCACCCATCACCATTGACAGTGTTGATGACGACCACCATTTTCCCAAAACTGGGACTCCAGGCAGCTTACATATTACCCATTCAAATACATACAACATAGGCTGAACACACAAAAGGTCAACATTAAAATGCTATTGAATTATCAATAACAAAATGATTTGAAACATAGAATTTGAAATGATAGAAAGCAGTTTAAAATCAGTACAGTTTAAAACATTACAACACCATATTGAAAGCCCTTTTTCAAAAAAGAAAATTGTTCTTGAAAGCCAGCTAAGATTTTTTTTAAAAAATTGCCTGCTAACAAAAGGACAGCAAGGAAAGGGTCATTCTAGCCTCCCAAAGAAAGTAAGTCCAGAGCCTTGTCCATCATTGAAAGCTCTGTCTTCTGCTTCCACCAGATGTGAGCAAGAAAATGTTGGGGATGACAGAAGAACTCTTTCCAAAGACTTCAGGTCCTGGGTAGGGTCACATGAGAAGATATAGTCTGTAAGATAACCTGGATCTCAGGCATTGGTTCCTAGCTTTCAACTTCCACTAACTTTATTTTGGCAAGTTAGGTTTGAATCCAGCTATTCAGATTTAATAAGGTTGAAGGTTTTGTTGTTAAATTCAGGGTAAAAGTAGTCTAACAATTTAGTCCTAGGCTTTCTTAATCACAAACTCAGAGTTCAATGGGTCTTAATGCCTGGTCATGTAGGTAGGAACCAGTGTGGTGTAGCAGTTTAAGCACAGAACTACAACCCTGGAGACCAGAGTTCAATACCCTGTTTGGCCATGGAAACCCACGGTATCAGGCACAGAAATCCCTGTGATAGGTTTGCCTTAGGGTCACCATAAGTTGGAAAAGACTTGAAGGCACACTAAAACAACAGCAGCAGCAGCAGCAGCAGCAACAACAACGTAGATAGGTTGTTGCTTTAGAACTCGGTCCATACCACAAACTGACTTATATTTATTTATGTTTATTTACTTGGGCTTTGAACCTGCCTGTCTTGAACACATGCAAGCTCGTCTACTTGGAGAAATGAAGACAGGTTGGGCCTGATCAGTACTTGGACAAGGAAATATCAGAGATTTCCAGATTAGCCTAGGAAAGAAACTTGCCTGAAACCCTCTGGAACCACTGTCAATCAGAGCTGATTATACTGGGCTAGCAGACAAATGGTCCGACTCAGTATAAAACAGTTTCCTGGGTTTCAACAGTCCTAAAGACACAGAGCAGATTCTGGAGCATTAAGACATTGGCTATAACTCAGAGTTTTGTCTACCACTTGTGTATATAGAACCAAATAATGTGATTTGTAAACATCAATTGCGGGGAGTTTGTTTTAAATGAGAAGAGGTTAGTGTCTGCATCCAAGTGAAGCAGACTGGTGCTGCTAGCCAGAAATGAGATTTTGAGAGGTTTTTTTTTCTTTGAAGGCCTAAATGGCACAATGGCACTTGTATTGTCAGCTTTAATACACAGATGTCCGAGTCACACAGAAAGAGAACCCAGGGACTCAGTTTTAAAAGCAAAAATGGCATATGACAAATGGGTGAAGGGAGCTGATTTCCTTGCATGTCCAATGGCCTACCTTACCACCTTACCATCCCTCTTCTCAATTACTTTTTTCAGTTGGTATCATGTCCAATATCAGATCCCAACTGTGAGTGCCAACTATGTATGGATTTATGTGCCCAATGACCATTTCTTTATGTATTTATTGAATTTTTTGCACAATACAATTGAATAAAAATACAATTAAAAGCCAAAACATGACCAAATTAAATTTAAATTTAAATGGAGTTAAATTTACAAAGTTTTGTTGTTATATGTCTACACATCAACTCTTGACTTCTGGCAACTCTACGACCTTTTCTGCATCCTATCTTATCCCAGCGGCATCTTGTGGAGGTCCTGGCCATGGCTCTGCCAGAAGTGGAGTGCAATGGGAGTGCTCCCCTCTGCACTGGCTGCCTTCACGATCCAGGAAGCGCGATGACCTTGCCACTTCCTGCCACAGTGCAGTCAAGTATTTTCCCAGGCTGCAGTGGGGCAGGAAGCATAGCGATTGCACTTCCAGACCCTCCACACACCAGCTAAGTGTGGAGTGGTGGTGCAATCATGAGTCATTGACAGGGAAAACTCATCAGTGGTTTACTCCATGATTGCACTGTCTGGGGACAGGAGAAAGATGGGACTGTGACAATGTCATGCGTAACCATCATTGTGGTCCCATCCTTCTCCCATCACCATTGTGGGATGACAACATCCTGTGGAAAGGGCCTGTGATTGAGTTTTGTTTGCAAGCTTTATCTGGAAGGCTTTGCCATTGCCTTTCTCTGAGTCTGAGGGCCCTATCACACTACAACTTTAAAGTGCTATTATTCCACTTTAACTGCCATGGTTCCATCCTATGGAATTCTGGGTTTGGAAGTTTAGGGAGGGGAATTTAGAATTCTCAGCAAGAATGCTCTTGGCCTTCATAAACTACAAAACTCAGAATTCCATAGAATGTTGCCATGGCAGCAAAAGTGGAATAATAGCACTATAATAGTGTAGTGTGATCTGGCCCTGAGAAAATGTGACTTGCCCAAGGTGGGTTTCCATGGCTGAATGGGAATTCAAACCCTGAGCTTGCCAGTCTTAGGCCATTTCCACACTAGACTGTTATAGTGTTATTATCCCACTTTCAACATCCTATGGATGCAAACCCCAGGATGTTGAAAGTGGGATAATAGCACTATAACAGTCTAGTGTGGAAATGGCCTTAGTCCAGCACTCATACTGCAACACCATGCTGGCTCTCCAATTTGCCATTTACCATATCCTTTACATTTTGCACAATTCCAAAAAGAAAATATAAAAAACATAGCCTATTGAAATACAGCACCTAACTAATAATAAGCCCATTCTTCACTGGCTTTTGTCAACAGCCTGACTGAAGGAAAATAATATAGAAGGACAACGGAAAGAAATTGATCCTCACCTAGCAGAAGAAACTGTAAGGAACCATGCCACAGATAGGGAAATTTTCTACAGTCCTCTTCCATGCAATCCTTTTACTTTTAAAATCACATCCCACTCCTTCTTCCTATGCATTTTGAGCAATTCCACATAGGGCAATCAGGTGCAAAAGAGGTCAGGCCCAGCACACTTAATAACTGTGTAGAAGAGGACATTTAAATCCTTTCTTCTAAAAGGTTCAAGAGCCTTGCCCTTTTTTTGTATCTGGCCACCCTAACACCTTGTCTGGTCTTGCCCTGGTTTGCAATATGAAACCTTTCTTGGCAAGCATGTTCATTTGCATTATAAATGTCTCCTGGCCTTCTCTCTTGTATTAACAAGGCTCATATGTCAACATAATGGGGCAACAAAGGGCACTCAAACCCTATTTAAACCTACAGGTAAAAAATGCCCTAAATAGGCAAAGATTAGAGTTGACATTAATCTGAAATGCAATCTTCTGAACAACTACTAAAGGTGAACAAGAGTCCTGTTGTCTTGTGCATCTGGCCATCTTAGCAAGGTATCAGTTTACCCAGGCATACTCTGGGTATGGGGAAGCAATGTAAAGGGGTTTGCTTGCAAGGTCTTTGTAAGACATTTACCCAAAATGAGATGCCTGGACAAAAAACCCTACAATTTATCATCGTACCCTACTTGTAACTCTTAACCTAAGAGTGTGTCATTTTACTTTCCTTGTTATTTATTTACAAGTGCATTTTCAGTATCAACCCTTTCATTCATTAATCCTAATGTGGCCTTTTTCGATGTCTATTTACCATTTTAAATACTTACTATAATTTACAGGGCTTTATTGAACACATCCGAGGTATATTATATGAGGCTAGCTTAATGGAAAGTCATGTATACCAAAGTAGGAGAAAAAAACACACATTTAATTTATGGGAGGCTTTGGATTTTGACCATAATTTACTTCCAAAGAACTGACTGTTCATACAAAGTCGCACCAGTAAGATGTTTTCCAGAAGAAAGAAAGAAAGAAAGAAAGAAAGAAAGAAAGAAAGAAAGAAAGAAAGAAAGAAAGAAATGATTTTCTCATTATTGCTGCTGTTTTTGTTTTTCCAGATTGGAATGTGGGATTCTACAAATTCATGTCACTACTTTTATTGAGAGAGACAGTATGCTATAGTGGTTTGGGTGTTGAACGATAACTCTAGAGACTGGGGTTCAAATCCCCACTCAGACACGGAAACTCACTGAATGATCTCGGGCAAGTCACACTGTTTCAGGCTCAGAGGAAGGCAAATCTTGCCAAGAAAACCCAGGGTCTCCATAAGTTGGAAATGATTTGAAGGCACACAATAACAAACTTTAACTGAACAATGCCATCCCAGTTTAGCAACATGAACTTGATGAAACTTGATCTTATAAAACAGTTTTACTATTCTTATCTTAAGTTATATATAAAACATATAGATCTGAATCCAAGTGTTAGTCTCAACTAGTGGAGACTAGTTGAATCAATGGAATTCACCTATGGATTGACTCACTATTCAGCAATAGATTCTCTTGGAACTAGCCAAGAGAATTCAGACCATGTGGTGGATTCTTGTGGCAGTTCCTGGACTACTGCCAATAACAGTAACATTGTGGCAAGCCATGCCCCTTTGATGATGTCATGATGCCAACTGCACTGGGCGTTTCCCCCATTCTTGTTCTACGTTAAGGGCAGAGAAACATCTACAATATGATGATGTTTCACAACAGCTTAAAACACTACCCAGACACTATGGTGAACAGGGCACAGTAACATAACCCAAGAGATATGGAGCTCCATACGCTGGCCCAATTCCAATGTCAATGTACCCACCGGTTCTGTCCTCTAAATCCCCAGCCTCTTCATGTTGAGTGGGGAGGTTTATAGAAGACTTCTAGTCCTGTTAATACATGAAACCCTTTGTGTGATCAGGAGCTCTAATAAAGCGGATTTCCTAGTCACATGGAGGTTTCTAGGCCCATTCTGAGTAATAGTGGCAAGAAGTCTTGCCAGTTTCCTTACTCTGCACAGGGAAGGAGGAGTGTAATCCTGTTTTACATAAACCTTTTAGAAAATTCTATTCTGGCATAACTAAAGAAAAGGGCTGTTGTGCTTCAACATGTTATAGGGAATATATGAATGTTGGTTTTGATTGCACACCTATTTCATCCTTAACGTAGCTCTCTCACCACTGAAAATATAAAGATGGAAAGTACTTGTACTTTCCAGAGCAGACTTTTAGGTTGAAATCAGTAGCGTACCTAGCAGATTTGACACTCATAGGAGGTCCTGAAAGGGTGGTGTCATGGGCAAGAACTCTGCTTCCCCAGGCGAGCAGCAGCCTTGAAGGAGGATTCACAGAAGCACACCAGGAGTTAATCAGGCTAGGATGAGAGCCAGCTGGCTCCAACCTTCTTAAGGAAGGCACAGGGCAGTAGCTTGACACCAGAAACAATTTGTGTGTTGCTGGCCCTTGCCTTGTGTTCTCTGGATTCCTTGCTTTTTGCCTGCCTGGATTTTCTGACCCCAGACTGCCTGACCATGTTACCTGCTGGATTGCTGGACCTTTGGATTGTTTCTGGGTGACATTTCTTTCTACCATGAACAGGATATACAGTAAAACAGGCAGTACAACTAACTGTATATTGACTGTTAATGTCTCTGTTTAACTGTGAATGGCCTACTGCTGACCTTGCACTCTGTTGCCTGGCATGGACAGCTGGCATCTGTGACAGGTGAAGAGGAAGGATGGAGGAAGAGAACCAACCTGTTGAACATACAGTTGTATTTTTAAAGAGTGTTCCTCCTCGGCTGAATAGCAGGGAGAACACAGGTCATATACTAGAACAGAAAGACTTGTTTTTTGTATGGGGGGGACACTGTAGTTTTAAAAAAGAAGGCATGACCTGGTCTCCTGAGCCAGTCACGAGCAAAGACACAGAAGAGATCTATGATTGGCCAATTTTCTATTGCATTATGAAATTAGAATGTTTATTGGCAAAGTTGCTCACCCAGCTTCCTTCATCCCCCCGATGTTTAGAGTTGGCTGGGTGGACTTATGGCTGGGTAGATTTAAAATTAGTAGCAAAGAAGTCTTACTTCTTTTGCAAAGAAAGGGATTTCTCTCCCTGTTAGGACCCTCATACACCCTTTTACTGCTTGTACCCAGGGGAAGACCACTCCCACTGCTCCATCCTTGATATGTTTCTGGTTGAAATTGTAATGTCATTTAGTGGAAAATAAGTCACACTAACCCTGATTATTTTACTACAGATCAGAACTTAGAAATTTCTTTTTAAAAGTAATGTCTTCCTGTTATTTATGCAAAACTTCATCAAATGCAACTTCATCAGAGGCAAAAGTAGGCTATGCTCCATGAAAATGTGAGACAAATAAAATGTATTAATCTTTAAAGTGCCGAAACTCTTTGTTGTTTTTACTGCAACAGACAAAGTGAATACACAGTCCGCTGCTCACTACTTTTTTATACTTAATATAAAAACATTCAGATTGAGAACAGAACGTGGTGTGCATGTGATTTTTATAATATAAATAGAAAGAAAGAGGGAGAGAGAAAAGAAAAACAGGAGGTGAAAGGGGGAAAGAGGAGAAATAAATAGGATATGAACATGGACTAAGGGTATACATGAATAGCCATGTGTTCAAAAATGCGTACTCAAATTGACTTCTGGAAAATGCGTGTTTATATACAATTACCCCAGTAAGATCTTCAACCACTGAACAATGGATAGTGAATATTAGTCTACCTAGCCTGGGAGTATGAGTATTTTAGCTATAGAAAGAGCAGACAGGATCCAGTCACACTGGCCATCAACGTATAAGAATGTCAGTGAAAATGCATTTAAATGTTAACTAATGGTTATTCAAGCTTTGTTCCCATTTATCATATTGCTTTTTAAATATGATTCCACTATGCCCTTGTTACCAAAGAACACTACCTCCATTACAAACTTCTCTGTTTATTAAATGTGCTTACGATCAGACTGCACCAAAAACTGTTTATTTAACCTGATAACTTTATTTCTCATACTGTTACCCCAAAACGTGGTGATTCAGGGGTCTGCCTGTGATGCCAGTATATCCACGTGGCAGAGGGGAACTAATTAGCTCAAAATTAGGAGGCCTGTGAGAGTGGGGATAACTTAACGAGATTTTTCCCCCAATGTTTACGAAGTCATGCAGGAAAGAATCTGCCAGAGAATCCAAAATGTAAACTAAAAAGGTGTCTATTGAAAGATTCACACATGCATGCAAAAGATCCAAGCACTCATACACTCACACAAGAGCTAACCAAAGAATAAATGGAAGAAAGTCATGGATAAAGGAATTTTAGGTGATAATTGCTGGTCTGGAGAGAAGCAAGGAAAATAGTGATGTGGCTTAAATTGTCACCGAAGGACAGTTCTCATTCGGAAATCTGGGCGGCAGCGTGGCATTCAGCAAAGTGATAGATGGCACTGAACCACTCAAAACTGAGGGTTTTTATACCCAAAAACTACCCTGTGGGTATACGTGTGAATGACTCTTCCAGTCAAGTGGATAGTAGGAGTTGCAACACAAACAATGGGGTCTGGACAGTATTAATGGTTTCAGGGTTTAGTTGACAAAAGGGGTAATGGCTGTCATAATAGTTGTGTATTGTGGAGAGATTTGGGAGACAAAGCAGGGAAACATCCAGCTGTGAAGGAACAAGGTTGAAACAATCACTGTTTGGTGAGAACTTCCCTTTTCTGCACAAATATGTTCTAGCTTCAGTTTAAGCCTATTATCTCCAGAGTTCCTTTGTAATCTGATAACAACTTCAGCTACACCTAGATGGGGTGTTGGCTGACTTGCCTTGCAATCTCACATTTTTCAGTCAGTAATTTTCCTCTGTTCAGCTTGACCTTCCAGTCACCACAGGTTCCATTTTATATCAATACCAATTAATGTATGTGCCAATTAAATAATATTTGCCAATTAAACCATATTGATCTGGGAGGGGAATGTAGGACCATAACAATACCAACAAGAAATACTATAGAGCTGCATAAATGGCATGCCTACGCTATTCTTGGATCACCTTTTAGCAATGTCATAGCTTAAGACCATTTCAGCACAATGTTGCTGTAGTGCAACAGCAGCAGATTGTTTCTGGTTCCGGAGCCATGCTACCACAAGACGTCGTCACTATCCAGTTGCTATCCTGTCCCCAAGCATTGCAAAACCGCTGTATTCTATTGCCAGAAAAAAAAATCCATTGAGAGCCTCCATTAGTACTTCAATCCCATCAGCTGTAATAGTGCTCGATAGCGCTTCCTGTTATCACAGATCCAGGAGTGGGTGGTGTGTGGACATACCCTCCCTCAGCAACTGCCATGGCATGGTAACTTCAAAATCTATCACCTCTCCATGTTTATTTTAAATTTCTCCTTTGACTAAAACTTTTTAAAATACATTTTTAAGCATCATAGCGTGAAAATGCAGTAGGGTACTGGCGTGTCCTATCCTTACAACATTGCCTCACTAGTACAGCTTCCAAAGGGGAAAAAAAGACCAATCAGGGACAGTGGGGCCAGGTGAAGGTAGGGACAGGGAGTGGCCAAGGATGCTGTAGTGTGGAAGGAACACCAGTGGCAATACTGCTACTCATCCGCTTAAGGCAGAAGGGTGCAGAAAAGAGTGTTCCTAACCTGATGGCATCGCACAAATGGCAATGCTGGGATTGTAATGCTACAATGCACTAATGGTGTCTAGTGAAGGAATGGCCTATGTTAAACTTGATTCTTGCACTTCTATGACTATCACTATGTTGCAGTTTTACTCCATAGTTTATTCTCCTGTCATATGATGGGGCATATTCACATTGTCACATGCGGGAAAGCAGATAGACTGCTGTCAAAATATAATCATTGTTCCTACCATCAATAAAATAATGTTGGATAAAATAACAGTGTGAAATACAATATGGTGTTAATACTGTGGAAAGGTCATAAATATATATTAAAGGAATTGTTTGAGAATGAAACTGATCTGAATTTTTATGTATGGCTAGTATTTCTAAATGCCAACTTTCACCTGCTTTCACCCTGCCACCAAGAATAGAGATAACAATGCTAGCATACATTACTGGGAGGAGGAGGAGTGTCACATTACACAATGATAGCACTGTGATTCAACTTTAAATGCCTTGGCAACCTCCTATTGAATTCTGGGATTTGCAGTTTATGCAGGCAGATTTAAAATTCTCAGCCAGAAGCCACATCAAATACAAACCCCAGGATTCCATAGGCAGTTAAAGTGGAGTCATAGTGGTATAACTGTGAAGTGTGAACAGGCCCAGGATAGTTGTAAAAACAGTTATACTAATGAGCCTGTGGCCAAAACCATGCTGCTGTACCATACTAGTGGTTATGCTTTTACCAGGGTTGTGCAGCAACAGCTGTTGCACCTTCAGCCTCCCCCTGCTTCTACTGCCCCCTACATCAGCGTAGTCGTGCCAGCACTGGACATCAACAAGATTACAGCTGTATATGTTAAATGTTTTGAGTTATTTGAGTATTAAGGAAAAATGTTATATAAATGTTTGTTTATTCCATTTCTACCCTGCCTTTTCTCCACTGAGTCAAAGCAAAATATATATATATATATAAATATATAAATATATAAATATATATATATATGTGTGAAAAAAAACTCTCTTCCTCCCTTTATCATCACAACAACCTAGGGAGGTAGGTCAGGCTGAGAAGAATGACCCAAGGTCCATGGGTGAATTTCATGGCTCAGTGAGAACTAGGAGCTGGATCTCTCATGTTCCATTCCAATATTGCAGTAAACGCACCATCATAATTCAATTCTCTAATTAGCATGCCACATTAGCCACCATTGGCTAGTGTGGCATGCTCCTATGCACATGTTCCAATGTTTCCATTTTTTCCTGGATGTGTCTGCAACTATTAGCTTATAGATTTCAGAACATAAACTATGTCCAGCTTGTGTGGACCAAATGAAGTCTTCATCAAAGGTTTGCCACAGCAGATTCCTCATATATTCTTAATCAGTACTGTGATCAGGAAATCTGCACACAACCAAAGGTTCTTTTTAATGTTAGAGTTTACCAATCATAACATCATAAATAGAAGGTCAACAGGTTTGAGCCTGACTACAGTTAGGTTCTAGTGATTTTGTAACTGAAAGCAGCCAAGCTTTCTTACTGAGGGTCAGAATAATTCAGAGGAACCCTAGACCTGCAAATGCACAAATGAAGTTTCCATATTTACGGGCAATCACGGCTAAGTAGTAAATTCAGCCTGTGGCGTTACTGCAATGTAGTTTATCTGTCCCCAGAGTATAAAATCATTCTACTGCAAGAGACAACTGGTTAGGACCTTTCTCTGGACAAGTGGCCAGAGCTTCCTGGCAATTGTTTCAAAATGAATTATACTGCATCATCTGTCTAACAACTCTCAACATAGAAGACATTAAGGAGAAATGAACCAGAAACTGGGAATAGTGTAGCTGAAATACAAAGAGGGTAAGATTAGACTTCCAGGGCTAGACCAAAGGGAGCTGCTGATTAACAGAACTGATGGAGGAAAGGAAATGCCTGCTTTTGACCAGAATGTGCCTAAAGGATTGATTGCATCCCAGTATTTGACACCTTACCAGTGCAACAATATTGTTTATATGCTAAGCTGGCAAACAAATAAAAAGTGCATTAGGTGGGAGGGGGAAGCACAGCTGCTTAGCTGTCAATCCAAATTCTATTTATATGTGTACATGGATTTTCCCCCCTGAAAATTGCCACTGTTTGATTGATAGGAAAAGATAATGAAATTAGACCACTTTGTATGCATATGCTATACTTTCTCCGGGAACTATATATAAATATATTTATTTTCAGGGTATGCTTCCAGACAACATTTATTTTACATAGATAGGTAGGTAGGTAGATAGGCAGACAGACAGACAGCTTTTTGGACATAAATAAGCACCTTTCAGAGTACTCACTGAAAACAATGAAACAATACAACATCTTTAAGATTAAACTTATAAGCTTAAATTTAATTCATTTCCATTATACTGATGCCACTTTCATACATTAATTGCATGAAGAGGTCTGCATGAAGAAAGAGGGAACTGATGCGTATTGATGCATTGGCTCCAAAGATCTGCTGAATTCACAATCCACTGTAATAATTTGATGACCAGAACTCTGACATCCATGTGTTTGGCACGGACGTGCATGCATAGATTTTCCATTGGTTGTAGTAGCATACACCCATAGATTTCTGCAGTACTAGACCCTTATACATGTGTGTCCTTCAGTGTGGGTAGTGGAGTGAGAGGAAACTATATGGTGGAAGTCACATGGCCTAACTATCCCATTCTATACATGAAATCGTTTCATCATAAGTAGTGAGTGAATGTTGCTCAATACAATTACACAGAGATGCATTCATTGTTTGAGGCTTGCAACCTTAAGCAATAGGTCGCATGTCTATATAAGGAAAATCACAAGGTAGAATGATGGACGGGAGAGAGAAGAAACTGGACCTTGCTCATTGACAGATCTAATGAGCAATCTAGAGCAATCATCTCACCAGCATTCTCCAATCATCAGGCTTATTGGGAGGAATTTAATGAGATCACTGCTTTTATATAGTGCAATTCTCATTCTTTTGCTAGTTTCAGCTATTAGTAGCAGATTGTTGAAAGAGTTGCAGTTAAGTTTCAGAACTATTGATGGTTATCTGGGCTTAGTTTCTTTGAATCTTGTCTTCCCATTTCATAACCTTTTTTCTTGAGAAGCCTAGCATAACATTCTGTTTGACTTTCTTGTTTGTTTGTTAATCTGAATAGTATTTTGCTCACTGTGTGTCTTTGTGTGGTTTGGGTAGTGATAATTATTTTTCTTCATTACTTAAGTCCTAATTTGGTCTCATTTTCTTGGTGTGATTCATTTCTTTTCTAAAATCTCTTTTCCATCTGTCTACTTTGCATTTGCCTAGTTTGCTTTTAAAAAAAAGCACATCTATTTTATTCACAAAGTATTTTACTATTAGTAATTGTAGTAGTATTACTAATAGTAATAAACTCATGAATAAAATAAATGTGCTTTGTTGGTAAATTACTCTTAATGGTACTAGCAGTAGTACTATTGCACCACCAATGGATTACCTTTCCATGGTGGTGGGACTACATGCTCCTGTGAGGCAAGAGACTAGACGAATGGCAGAAGTGCAGCTAATAGGGTCTCCCATGTGAGACAGACTTTTGCTGAGGAGCCAGATTAAAAATGCCAAACAGCTATTTGGCAGCAGCAGTAATGGGGGCAGGGATGACACTGGCAGAAGATCTCTCAGACACAACAGTAATGTTTCATAGCTAAGACTTGTCAGTACTGCACAGAAGGAGGCACGGTAAACCCCTTTTGAATGCACTGTGGCTAATGACAGAACTGGACTCACGACAAAACGACATTCAGCTGCTGGCATGCTCAAAAGTGAAAGGAAAGTCCAAAGCTGCACAATGCATATTACAGAAACATGGAATGCAAGAAACATGAATCCAGGGGAAGCTAGATATATTAATACAAAAAAATTGGAATGTATAAATATTGCAGTACTTGAGGTGAGCAAGCTAAAGTAGACAGAAATGTGACATTTTGTGTCAGATAATTACACAGTGTTTTACTCAGGAAATGAAATTCTAAGAAGAAATTTGGTGGCATTTATAGTGAAGAGAAGCATAGCAAAAGCAGTCAAAAGATACAATGCTAAGTCTGACCAAAACATGTCACTAAGACTTCAGGGAAAACCCATCAGTATAACCAGAATCTAAATTTATGCTCCAACTACAGAGGTAGAAGAAGAAATCAAAGGATTCTATGCTGGAGTCCAGGAGAAATTGATCATGCACCAAAAGAGGACTTCTTGTTAATCATAAGTGATTAGAATTCAAAAGTAAAAAACAGGGCAAAATCAAAGATTGTAGAAAAATTTCGACTTGGATCAAAAAATGAAAGAGGAGACTGACTGATTTTATGAGACCAACAGTTTGTTCATCTCAAACACATTCTTCAAGCAACCAAAGAGGTGACACCACCTGACAGCCAATATAAAAATCAATAGAAATCAAATATTTATAAGTAGGAAATGGAGAAGCTCCATTCTCTGCCAAAACAAGACCAGGAACACATTGTGGCACAGACCATAAACTGCTAATACCAAAAACTACAGTAAAGCTAAAGAAGAGTATTTAACTGAATGTATAAGTTTTTTGAAACTGCATTATGTCTTCTGGGGAAAATAATCAAATCTTAAAACTTAGCAGCAGCAGCATCCCACCTTTTTCCCAGAATGGAACTCAAGGCAGCTTACAACAAATGTAGCTAAAAATTCACAGTAGAAGTTAAAAAGTGGGCTTGTTTTCTGCTGCTCCAGAGACCAGGACAAGGAGCAGTGGATTCAAGCTACAGGAAAGGAGATTCCACTTGAACCTCAGGAAGAACTTCCTGACAGTCAGAGCTGTCCGGCAGTGGAATATGCTGCCTCGGAGTGTGGTGGAGTCTCCTTCTTTGGAGGTTTTTAAGCAGAGGCTGGATGGCCATCTGTTGGGAATGCTTTGATGGGTGTTCCTGCATAGCAAGGGGTTGGACTTGATGGCCCCGAGGTCTCTTCCAACTCTGTGATTCTATGAAAAGCAATTAAATTATCATAAAGTTAAAATAAGATTTAAAAAAACATTAAAAACAACAAAAAAGAAAAATCTAGCACATCATACAAAGCCTGTTTCTCCTTTAAAAAAAAACACCCAATTATCAAAGGCCTGCCAGAATAAAAAGGGTTTTATCTGCTTCTTGAAAATTAGTAAAGAGAGTCCTAATTTGGCTTTTCAAGAAAGGAGATCCAGAGCCCGGGAGCAGCCACAGAGAAGGCCATTTCCCATGTCTCTGCCAGATGTACCTGTGAGCGTAGAGGGACAGAAAGGGCAACCCAAGAAGATCTCAAAATACAGAAGAATACAGACCTTCAAATAACATCTAGCAGAAAACCCCTGATGCTACCTCTCTGTAAATTGGCAGAGCTAATCTCCTCTTTATAGTCTGTCTTCTATCCAAATTTCATATAGACATGTGAGAAAGCAAACAAACAAAAAAACTTTTTCACTTGTGAATTCATGGCCAATTGGAGGACTGGCGAGCTGGACTTCTGAATTTCAGTTCAGATTTGGAGTCCAGTTTAGATTGTCCAGACAGAATCAAGGCTGGATCTAAATTGCTGAAACAGTGTGTGCACCCTCCCTATCAACTGATATACATGAGTATCAGATAATATGAGCCAAAGGATTGGTACCCCTGAAAGAACTATGTGTGTTAGATTTAACTCTGGTCTTTAAGGGGCCAAAAGAGCCAAGAATCTCCCTTCTTACCCCCAGCATTATAATGATCTTTCAAATTGGAAGAACTGTTCTGTGAGCCTGTCAAAGAATAGAAATTTTATGCTATGCCTTCCACAGCCCCTCCTCTCTGCTTTCTCTCCTAGTGGCACGTAATGAGTTGAAGGGGGTTGGAAAGTTTTCTTAGCCAAGCCAATATCCTATGAGTTATAAATGACATTTCATTCTCATATGCAGATTTTTCCCTCTTTGCCTAAGTGAATTATTTACAAGGTACAGCTTGTGGACTCCAACAGTCAGCTGCCAGAGATTTACACCTAAGACTGAGTCCCAGCTCTCCTGCTGAGAGAATATGAAGTTTTCCAGTGTCCTTTAAGATGTGAACACTGAACAGTGAACGGCTGTGCCTCAAACCCATCCCAGGGTGGGGAGCGGATATGGATTTTGTTATAAGGAAAAGAGACAGACTACCAGGGAGCTGACAAGAACGTCAAAATGGCTTGTTCTTCAATACTTTAACTATTAGGAAAAAAAAGGTTTTTCCCTTACCTTAAATCAATTTGCAAACGAAAAGCACTTTTGGCCTTTAAATATCAGAAGTTATTTTTTCTTAATAAATGTAAAAAAAGGGGGGGGACTAACAGATAATGGTGGTTGTTGTGATTATTTTAAAAAGAAAATTGCACTGACAAATAAAAGGAAAGATGATGATGATGAATGATGATGGATGACAATGAACTTTATTTGAGATTAGCCCCCTCCATGCGATCCAGAGCACACCAGATTTTGTCTGATTATGGAAGCTAAGCAACATCAGGTCTTCTTGGATGGGAGCTGATCAGGGATCAGGGACCAGGGATCTCTTGGCGTGGCTAGGAAATAATCTTACCTGAAATACTTGGCTAGCTGCTGCCAGCCAGAGCTGACAATACTGGGCAAGGAGGACCTGTGATCTGACTTAGTATAAGGCAAAGTCCTAAGTTCCTTTCTCTCCTGAAATTTTTGTTGAAACTGTAAATTAATCCCCAAGGAAAATATTACTGGCACTCCAAATATTGCTGTATATGCTACTGAAGTAGGTCAGAATGGAAACACAAGTGGTTGGACTATGGTGATATATTACAAGCAGAACCAGATAGTTTACTCAAATTTTAACCAGCATTGCCAATATAGGCTGGCATCCTACCTTGCAGTTATGAATTCCTAACCTTGTGTTATAGATCTGTACTGCTCTGTTCTCAGTCATGCTCCACATTCCTGATCATGGCACTATTGCCACAGTCTTAAATCACCTCTCACCACAAAACTTGCCTTAACAGTCAGCAGCTGCATTGAGCAATGGAGGTCTGCTCCACTGATGATCATGGCAGAGTGAGATAACGCTTTCACCATGTCAGGATTCTCTCCTTGCCAAGCCACAGCCAGCAAGGGAGGAGGGAGGTCAGGAATATTTGCAGGGAGAGTCTGAATATACCAAACACCAGGAAAACACAAACCGAGCCAGGTCAAGGTCCAGTCCAAAGGTTCAGGAGGCAGAGATCTATCCAGAGGGTTTCAGGGTGCAGAAGACACAAAGGTCATGAAGGAGTCCTAGTAAGTTGCTGCAAGCAAAGAGCAGCCACGCCGACAGACTTAAATAGCCGCTGTGAACAGGTGCTGCTTGTTATTGTTTCCTTAGCCTAGTCCATGCAGCCTCCCTCGAAGCAGCCCGTTTCAGCTTTCTGCGTGATTGAGGGCTGATAGGCAGAGGTGGCTGCAACTCCTCTGCATCACTGCTAGTTCCCTCTCTGTCATGAGCTGGTTAGGGCAACTCTGTCTCTGTTTGACCTTCCAGTGCGGGGGAAATTTGCAGGCTGACTTGCTCACTCACTGGCCCAGTCCTTGGCACAGTAAGTTGTTCCTTGAACTCAGAAGATCATCTATCCCACTCACTGGCTCAGTCCCAGGCACAATCAGTTGCTCTTCAATCACAGCAGCAGCATCTATCACACACCACCACCACCACCACCACAGCACTAACAATTAGAAGCAGGACCCCATCTCTATTCCTTATTGCACCACATATAAACAGTGGGAAGAAGTGGGAAACAACATATTGTTGTGCCCTGTTCATTAGCAGAACAGATCTCCTATTGCTCGACACAGCTGCTGGCTGTTACGGTAAATTTTGGCAGTCAAGTCAGGAACTGAGACACATTTCACATTTGAAACTAGGATCTCATCAATAACTTCTGGATCTAGGAATACAGTTAATGACATGCAACATGTTTGCAAGGTGCCTCTATACCAAGTGAACCCACCTTTCTCCCCAGAGTTTATTGTGAGAATTACTTTATTAGGTCCAATTCCAATTGCATTGTTCGAGATTTTGCATTTCTGTAAATTCAGCTTCATCCAAAAATGACATTTTTTCAAATTCCCTTTGATATTCTGTTTAATGCAGATGTGTTGAAAGATTTCTAAAATGTTTCAATTACCTATATGATTAGCTAAAAGGATGCAATTAATTTATCATACAATCTCCATTCTATTTGCCTTTTAAAAATCAATATTTAAATTATAATTATTTTTAATAAATTCAGTGGGTATATTTACCTGCAAACAAGAAGTGACCAGTGTCTAATTGGGAGTGGTAACAAAGGAAATATGGATTAAACAACCCATAATTCTTTGTTCAGGAAGGCAGAGCAGCCTAATTCAGGATAACTATCATATGGGTAAAATCTTGACTGAATAAACAAGCCAGTGATGGGTGATTAATAATGCAATCCTATGCCAATCTACTTGTTATCTGGACAGGAATCTAGTGTATAGGATTTCAGTCTAGATAATTTAAATAGGAGCAGCTCCTAATAATTCAGTCCTCCTTGAAATAACTTCAGGTAAGCTTGTGTCTTACTACTTATTTATTCACCATGTCATCTCGATAAAGATTTGCAATGATGATCAGACTAGTGGGTAACACTGATGACTTCTCACTGGACCTTGATTTTCCATTCAATGATGTCTGTTTCTGGAGCTCAATTTAGTGCAGAGCTGCACAGCTCATAGCTACATACAGCCCTGGACAGCTCTAGAATATTTGGCCTTCACCCGTTTGCCCCCTGCACAGAAATGAAAGATCGCTTGTTGTTGTGTGCCTTTAAGTTGGGTGCCTCCAAGGCAAATGTTACCCTGTTTTCTGGGGGTCCCAGGAGGGATGCCAAATTGCTATCAAAATTACACAAGTTGGGGAAATTAGTTCAGAGCACAAGTTGGCAAAACGAGAGGCAGGGTAACTTAGCAGGATCTTGCAACCCAGTGTCTACTGGGTCAGGCCAAGTCAAGAAGCAAACCGTTTGGAAAATAATGAATGGTCTTTATTAAATACAGGCACACAATGTATGCAACACAAACACACAGATAACTAAGGAAAATAAAGGTGTGAGTAAGATAGTGGGATTTTTAGAGGGATAGTTGGTTTGGGTGATATGAAACCTGTCCTGAAGTCCGGAGGAAAATGGAGAGCGAAGCTGGGGTTCAACGTATCTCAGCACATGGAGCTGAGGGGAAGCTTGCCAAGCAAAGCAGCAGCAAGGCGATCTGGAACTCAGGAGCGATCGGAGGAAGGTCTCGGAATCAAGGGTTTTTATAAGGAGAATTATGACTGCAGGCTAGGTTGGACTTAGGGGAAAACAATAGATTTGGAGTTGGAGACAAAGCCTCCGAAAGGTCAGAATTTGAATGATTGAATTAGAGCCAAATTTATCAATAGAGTAGCTGGTATGCAAACGCAGAGTACTTTAGCGTTGTATAGCTCGATCATCAAGTTGCCAGCGCGGGGCAGAGAATCCTTTGTAGGTTGCATGCATACCTAACGGATGTACTTGCCTTGAGGCCTCCTAAAGCGGCGAGTCAGCTATTTTCTGGCCTGCCTGTATTGTCTAGGAATATTATGGCAATAATCGGCCGAGCCTGTATGCATGCTTGTCCGGGGGCCTCGCAAGCACGTAGAAGGGATATGTGAAGCCGAATTTGAGATATCAAAGGATATCTTTTTATATCCCCAAAGCTCGGGCTAGCCAGGGCAGTAACACAAACCTATCACAGGGTTTTCTTGGAAAGATTTGTACAGAGGGGGTTTGCTGTTGCCTTCCTCTGAAGATGAGACAGTGTGATTTGCCCAAGGTCACCCAGTGGGCTTCCATGGCTGAATGGCAAATCAGACTCTGTTTTCCAGAGTTGAATGTTGAAACTACTACACCATGCTGAGAGTGAGCCAAATCTGGGGCAAGGCTCTCTTCAGGGCTTAAGCAGAAGGATATTTCTTACCTCTGACCAGTGTTTACTGATAAAGCATTAAAGGTATTAAAATACAAACTAAAGTCTTTAAACATGCTATTTAAAGTTCAAATATCCTGCTTTTTCTACAGTGCTCTGTTTCAATTGCGCTATGCATGCTTGATTGGAAGATATCCAAACAAGTAAGAATTATATCTGTGCATGTGCGTGCAGCCCCTGGCTCACAAGCATACCTCAAATGTAGTACACAAGGGGAAAAAATGTTGTGCACCTTTAATTTAGGGGCACACAAATTTTAAGCACACAATTAATTTAAAGCCTAATTTTTTTAAAAAACATTCATGAATATACACATTCACAATTAAGTCTAATGTCTGCCTAGGAAATTTATAGTGTATTTAAAATAATTTACATTCTATGCCAATAAGCCACTTAACAGCTACCTTTCATAGCAGACTAGTTTGTTTTGCATACTGCATGACTTTATCTGATTTGTAAGCTGCTTGTCCCAGTACTTGATATATTCTTAAAATTAGCATTCTTAACCTTTTTTTTCCCTTTCTAATAGGAATCTGTTTTCTAAAACTCCAAAGCTTCTAATTCAGATTTTACCTGGGCTTGTGAAAATGAAAGATTTTAATGAACCAAAATAGTTTCCTCAACTCTTTCTGCATGCTGATTTCATCCTTGATCGTATTTGCAAATACACATTTTCAAAGCATTCATTTTCTTCCATAGGTGCAGAGGCAAATGCAACGAAGTAAATTCAGAGGTTGTGTTGTTTTGGGCACCTTTACCAAAGCCTCCAGGTTGTACTCCTGCACCAAATACTCGACAGTACAAAGGACTCGGCATCATTTGAAGGTTCTTTTCCTGCATCAAAGCCTAAGACTTTTGCTTGTCTCATAATCTAGTCAAAGTAGTGTTGCACTCAGCTTTCCAACTTGGATTCAAGAGATTTTCAGCATTTCTCATCTCTGCATACAAGGATCTCATCTCAGTGGCAATTTGCATTATCCCAGCAGAACATTTTTCAGGCACTGCACTTGTGAAACTTAATGCTTATTAGAAGAGTCACTTGGAATCATGCCCATAACAGACCAGGCATTCTTTTACAACTGCCTCTACAGGGCTCTTGCACTGCTGTATATATAGGATCCATTGGAGCCTCCTTTAAAACAGACATTGGAGAACTGGGTTGCTGAGTAGCTCAGAAACTAGTACCAACATTACTTCATAGTGCCCAAAACTGTTGTTTGACAGATGTGGCAACAGAGTTAATGCTTTTGTTTATGATCCAAAAGATCCAAATGCCATCAGTGTGATAGGACTACTGGACTACTACAACAATGGACTTCTCCAGAAGGGCAAATGTATTGAGAAGTTGTAGTATGTGTTGCTGTAGTTTTCTGGAGATGGGTGGTAAAAAAAATTCAAAATATGTTTTTATTTTCACAGACTATTTTCTGGCAATTCCCAGCACCACATGCAACATTTTATTCCTACCTTTCAGTGAGTTTCTTTCTCATTGCAAGGCATATCAGAACATTGTATTCCCTTCTCTTCTCCTTTTTTTAAAAAATAGAGTTCTAGTGCTGTGTACCAGGTCCTGATTGATCTTGGAAGCTAAGCAGGGTCAGCTCTGGTTAGTACTTGGATGAGAGACCACCAACAAAAACCAGGTGCTGTAAGTTATATTTCAGAGGAAGGAACTGGCAAAATTACCCCTGAGTATTCCTTGCCTAAGAAAACCCTATGAAATTCATGCGGTTGCTGTAAGTTGACAGGCAACTTGAGGGCACAAACACACATGCAGCGCATCAGTGAAATTCCAGTTTTGCCCTATAACTCTATGACTCTAAAAAAAATAAAAATAAAAAATTAGCAAATTACCATAGAAAACCAAGCCCCTGATTCCTTTTTTAAAAAGCCCTACTTTTGCAGAGCTGTTATGTGGAAATATCTGTAAACAGCTCACAAAAGAATGGAGCAAGTGAATGCAGAGGTGACAACAACTGATTGTATCTTCAGTAAACAGTGCAATAAAACCTGAGCTGGAAAAGAACAGAATTTTTCTCTAGGTGATTCCACTGTAGCTTTTATGTAATTACAGGCATCCCTCCACATTCACGAGTTTGACCTTTGTGAATGTGATTATTTGCAAGCACACTGCCTTCACCCCCATTCTTCTCCTCCCATTCCCTTGTGTTTTTGCCAGGCACAGAGAAGGGAGGCAAGTGTGCCCGAGGAAAAGACAAGTGAATGGGTAGAGAAGCACATACACATTCTCCCTTCTCCTGCTCCCATTCCCATGCATTTTTTCCTGGTGCAGAGAACTCATAAGAGAACACAAGAGAATGGGGCAGGAGCCCCAGAGGAGAATTGGAGGAGAAGCATAGGGGGGTTATTTGTGGTTTTTCCACTTTTCTACTTTCACAAGGGTTCTGCACCTCAAACCCTTGCAAAAGCGGAGGGGCCACTGTACATGTAATAAGCAAAATAAAGAGCTGCTTCCAGAATTACTGAAACACGTGTGAAGACCAAAACAAAAAGAAAAAGGGAAAGTCAATTAGCCTGCTTCATCACATACTATGGAAGATTGAAAAAACCATAGATCTATAAGCTTTGCCACCAAAATGGAAATCATAAGAAAAGTGGAAGCTTTTGAAAGGAAAAAAAATTATTCCAGGATGTGTTTTGGAAGAAATTTTCAAGTAATCCATGAAGATTCAATTTTGTTTGTTTGTTTGTTTGTGTGTAAAAAGTTTACCTCACCTGGTTGCTTCATTTCATATGGGCATAATGTTAGTTTTGAATAAAAAGTCTGCTGAAATATATTGTGTTGCTCTTCTTTCTTGTGGTATAGGAACCTATCCTTATTCTTTCCATGTTATTTCTACCTCTAGTACTAGAGTTTCTGTAACAGAAGTCATGTCCAGGAACACATCTGTTTCATTAACTGAGGTATCTGTATCTCATAAAAATACAGTGGTTGGATCCAGAATTAATTAATGCTTAGAATGCACTGAAACCAAGGATACAATTCAGTCATAGCTGAATTACACCCCAGTGATATTAATGGATCTCTTCTAAACGTAAATAAAGCTCAATTCAAACCACAATGTTACGATTCTGTGCAATATTACTCTCTTGGTGAGGCACATAGGATGCAGAGAATTAGTCATGACTCAAATCAAAGATCAGTTGAAGGCGGAGGGCTGATGTTAAATAGCAAAGAAACATTTTTATAAATGTATGTTAGTTGCAAGACAAACTTAGCCCATTGAAAATCCATAGAAAGGAGAACGAACTCTTTAAAAAAAAAAGTAAAAAAATTTTTGAAATTTTTTTGAAAATGTTTAAAACGTAGTTGAGACTCAAAAATGTGATACAAATTGCTGGCATCTGAAGTGTATCTACATTACACAGTTATAGCAGTTTGATACCAGTTTCATAGTCCTCTTTCCATCCTATGGAATGTTGAGATTTTTAATATGGTGCAGTGTTTGGAATGCTCTGCTGGAGAGTTCTATTCCACCCCTCTGAGCTCCAACACTAGAGCTTTCTGGAAGAGGTGTCTCACCAAACTATATCTAAGGATGCCATAGCATGGATCCATGACAATTAAAAGTTGGCAATGTGCTAAGAATGTGCACAAACCAACTTATGCCTTCATATATGTTTGCTTGTTGCAGAGGACAATGGAGAGTGTTGCTAAAGTTCCTGGCTATGTCCCTAAAGCCAGGCACAGAGCAAAAAAAGGCATTCTCCAGGACTTCCCAGGAGATTATTCAGAGCTGCTGATGTTTTATAGCTTCTGACCATAGGGACCCAGTAAGACACTTCTCTGAGATCCCCTATTCTTCACCAGCCACTAGATGTCTGGGGGAGATGGCACCCACAGGAGGAATCCTGAAGGAACAGAAAGTTGGAGAATTTGTTGTGATGGAACTTCACACTACATCCCCCAAACCAGGATGTCAGCCAAAATGTGATCAAAGTAATAGCATATCCACTATTGAGAAAGATGGCTGTCAGTCAATGACAGCCAGCACCAATCCAGCTAATTGTGTCCTATTTCTATTGAAAATAGAAATAGATATAGAAGCTTTAACATTCTTATTGGTTTGAATGGGAATCACAAATTATTGTCTAGATTGAGCCATCATGCACTTAATGTATTTAAAATGTCATTTTATCTGATAGCCTTTCTCTACATGGCAGAGAAAAGTTATCAAGTGATTTTGGCCAGAATCCTGCTAGTAGCTAGCATATGCTTCTCTATGAAAAAGTTGGGCATTTTTGTCTGGTCAGAAACATCTGCATTCACCTCAGTGTTGTGAAAGCCAAGATGGGCTGCAATGCCATTGCCCACACAGATGACCACATGGATGTGTCTTGGGTTGTATGAGGCCATTTCTGCATGGGGTAGGTAAAACAGTGCAGTGCGCCCTCCACAGAGGATGTCTGCACCTCGAAGCGGACTGGGTCCAGACTACTTACTGTAGATCCACACCTCAGTCCGCTCCGGAACGACCCCAAGCGGTCCTCCATCGTGTTTTTGAAAGACCTGATTTTTTCAGGTCTTTCAAAATGCCGGCACACGCCATTGCATGCCTGTTCTCCGATGCAGATTCTCAGGTTCACACTAATGCAAACCTGCAATATGCGGAGGGCAGGCTTTAGGCTGGCGAGCTTCAGCGGTTGGTTGAGACCCACGACCAACTGGAAGCCGCCATTTTGGACACCAGAGCAGTGCAGATCTAAGACCACGCACTGCTCTTCCTAACCCCGGACCAGACCGACAGAAGATCCGGTGAGTAGCGGCAGGGAGTGATTCTGTGATAACTGAAGCCCCTTTCAGAGCTGCTGATGACGAGCAGCAGCTGGTGGTCCCTGTTGCTCAGGGTGGAGATGACGAGCAGCAGCTGTTGGTCCCTGTGGCTCTGGCTGGAGGTGAGTCCTGCAGCTCAAGAGCTCCCCCTGCTGCCATGGACCAAGCAGGCTCTGACATTCCTCTGCCTGCTCCTTTAGGGCAACAGGGATCCAGCTGTGATCCTGAGGATGCCCTGGAGCCTGCATCAATCAGCCCACAAACAAGGCAGAGACTCAAGAGAGCTGAGCAAAGGGAGGCTTCCTTGATTAAGTTCAAGAAGCAGTGACTAGCCGTACCTGTGTCTTGGGCTATATAACTGCCTGCCTGGAAGCTTTCCTTTGCTTGTGGCAAACTTCTTTCAAGTCCTCCACTTGCCTTGTCCTTGCTCTCAGCACCTGGTTCCTGCTACCTTGAATTGATCTCTGGACTCTTGACCCTTGGCTTTTGGAACTCTGACTACGGCTTTTGCTTGATGCTCTGGTAAATGAACTCCCTTGTGTAAAGTGCTTGCTTGTCTCCTCCCGGCTGGACTTTGCTGGCTCTCACACTCCCTTTTCTGGGCTGGCTTGCTGCCCAGGTCTCTGACCTTGACAGATTCCCTCACTGTGTGTGGAAATGGCCTAAATCTGCCATTCAACACTAGGGTTTTGTAACCCAAACCAATGTGAAACTCTGCAAAGAGAAATGTGTACAGTCCTCCCTCCACATTTATGAGGGTTCTGGGCACAGAACTCTTCTGAAAGTGGAAAAATCGCAAATAACTCTGCCATTTCTCCCCCTCTCACTCCCTACTGGGGCTTCCTCCCCTTCCTGTTCCCATGCAAAATGGAAGGAGTGGGGTGGGGGAAAAAGGCTCCTAAGAGCCTTCCTTTCCTTTTCCAGAGTTGCCCCCATCCCCTTTGTTACTGCCCTGGCTAGTCCGAGCTTTGGGGATATTAAAGCTATCCTCTTGATATCTTAATTTGGCTTCACTTCTCTATTCCTCTCCACGTGCTTGCGAGGCCACTGGATAAGCACGTAAACAAGCTCGGCCCTTAATTGCTGTAATATTCCTGGACAATTCAGGCAGGCCAGAAATAGCTGACTCACTGCTTTAGGAGACCTCCAGGCAAGTACTCTAATTAAGTATGCACGCTACTTACAAAAGAGCCTCTGCCCCGCGATGGCAGCTTGATGGGTAACCTATACAATACCCAAGTACTCTGCATTTGCATACTGGCTACTCTACTGAGAACCGCTACGATAACTCAGTCATTCAGATTCTGACCTTTCGGAGGCTTTGTCTCCAACTCCAAATCTATTGTTTTCCCCCCAAGTACGGCATAGCCTGCAGTCACAATTCTCTTTATAAAAACCCTTGATTCCGAGACCTTCCTCAGAACGCTCCCGAGTTTCATCCCGCCTTGCTACCGCTTTGCTTGGCAAGCCTCCCCTCAGCTCCACGTGCTGAGCTACATCGCACCCCAGCCTCGCTCTCTATTTTTCCGCGCTTCAGGACAGGTGAAGTATCACCCAAACCAGCAATCTCTCTAAAAATCCCTCTATACCGCTCCAACCTTTATTCTCTTTAGTTATCTTGTGTGAATGTGTCGCATACACTGTTTTGCTTGTGTTTAATAAACATCATTTATTGTTTCAACTTCTGTGTGTTCCTTGGCTCGACCCGACCCTGTAGACATAGGGTTCAAGATCTTGCTATGTTACCCTGCCTCTCGTAACGCTAAGCAGTGCTCTGAGCTAATTTTCCCCACCTTTAGTTGAGCACATTTTGGTGTCCCTCCTGGGACCCCCAGTACACAGGGTAACACCTTCCCATGCATTTTGCCCCAGCACAGAGAAAATGGATGAGAAGAAGAGAGGAGAAACTCCCTGAGAGGAAAGGAAAGCTGTTTGGAGCCTCCCCCTACCCCATTCCCTTCTGTTTTGCCACAGCACAAGTTCTCTGCACTGGGGCAAAATGCGTGGGAAGGGGAAAGGGCAAACTCTACAGGAGAAAGGAAGGCATTCCCTTCCATTTTGCCTCAGTGTGAGATCCTGCACTGGGGTAACATGTATGGGAAAGGGAGGAGGAGAAATGGGGGGAAAGCATGCATGCTTGTGAGTAATCAAATTTGTAAACGTCAAACCCACAAATGTGAAGGGAGGAATGTACAACCTACTGTAGGATGACTTTTTTTCATCATTTCCCATTTCAAAAACTCTGGTTACAGCAAGCTGGCACACCAGTCCACCTAGATTTATAAGCAGTGGTATACAGTGACTGGCAGTGCCTCTCTGACATTTCAGGGAAATGTCTTTCCCAACCCTACCTGGACATGCAGAGGACTAGAACTGGGATTTAGTGTGTGAAGCATATACTCTGTTACCGACTTAAAGGCTATGCCTGCTTTGAATCTCCTAAACATGTCACCCCTATAAAATTTAAGATCTGAATCCTTTTAAAGCCATTTCCAGTTGTGAGTGTAAGTTTTCTCTTGCAAGTGCTTTTGCTTACTCAAAGACCACCTAAGGCTTTGTAAGGTATACGGCAACCATTTGAGCCATTTCTCTGAAGTTCTGTACATCACAGAGTTGCTAACAACCTGTCAAAGTCATACTGACAGCAAACTGAGCGGCTGATGGTTTAGGTAACATATTAGCAGAGATGAGAAAAGATAGTCCTCATTACTGTAATAAAACCGGCAGAAGCGCACTGGGAATCAATTACTGATTTGTGACCTGTTGAACTAAACCTCAGTCAAATAGGGAAGTGCACAGAGAGCTTCCAACATTATCAAATGATTTAGGATGGAGTGCTGTCTCAAGGCATGGCAACAAGGCATGGCAAATGTTTCCTTAAATTGTAGCTTACTTAATTACCTCGTTCCTGAGCACAAAGATCAAATTGAGCATCTTAAGGTGCTAAAACACTCGCACTAGTGAGACATGAAAGGGAAATAATTAACACCCTATACAAGATGTATGTCTAAGGATGAGACATCTACTGACAGGAGACAAGGAGACCCAAAGTTAAGGCAGACTCTGTGTCCTTGAATCAAAAGATGTGCTTGAATTGGCCTGAACAACACAATGCACTTCTGGTTGGATAAACGAGATGGCCGGAGACAAAAGGACATCTTTTTCTTTTTCAACATTTTATTCAAATAACAAGAACAACAATGGCCTAAATCCAATTGCTAGGCCCAATTAGAGTAGACCTATGGAAACAATTGCTGAATTGTAATGTAATGCTTATTCAACAGAACCACTCTAGTTGGGACTAGTAATTTATTTATTTATTGAAATAACTGTTTACTGCCTGTCAGTCTGCTAGGGCCTCCAAAAACAACTCAAAATGTTTTTTTAAAAAAAAACAAAAAGAGTTCTAAGACACACATACACTTAAGAGTTTCAAACACCAACCCCGGTTTCAAGGACCAAAGGACATACAAAAAAAATGTTATCTTTGTTGCCTATCATCTTCATTTTCCTTATGAAGAAGTATTACAACCCAGGTGCTGCTGCAGAGAAACCCTGTCTCATACAGTCTCTCAGGCTGATCTTAGGTCTATATAGGCAGAGAGAGAGAGAGAGAGAGAGACAGAGAGAGACAGAGAGAGAGACCAACAGACAGTAGAGAGAGAGAGAAATATCGGATAATACAACAATTATTATCATGATATACATAAAACAAGGAATGAGACATGGTAGAAATGTTATAATGATAAGGAGTTACATAACAACCAAAGGTTGCAATCCTGCACTGACTTAATGGGGAGGAAGCCTCATTGAACTAGATGGGATTTACTTAAGAGCTGCATTGTTGCCTCCCACTGTCTCCATTTGGCAGGGATGTTCCCAGTTCAATCAACCTGTCATCCCACTTTTTCAGCTGCTTTTAAAATGTCCCAGTTTCTTCCTCCCACTTTTCCCCTATGTCCTTGGCTTACTTCCATTGGTACAAAGTAATTTGCACTCAATTAATTCAGCAGGGGACAGAGAAGAGGAGGGGATCAAATCTCGTCCTTTCCTGTAAGTTCAGGCAAAAGCAAAATGCTGCAACATCACCAAGTCTGTGTGTTCTTCCTCACTAATAACTTTTGTCATCTGGACCACATTTTACTTACATATGAGGTTCCTGTGATAAGCCTGTAGAATACTGATGCAGCAGATACATGTGGTGGTTATCCTATACCTCAGTAACGATGGGGAGCTACCTAAAGAGAAGCAATGGCAGCATAAAATGCACTATCTCCAATAGGGATGCAGTAGTGCATTCTTCCTGTAATGCTCTTGTAGCTCAATTCCCATCGGTGCAGTGAGATTTTAGCCATATTGTATGGTGTCTCAGCCACTATATCATCAGGACAGGGTTCTGCCTTAAACATTCCATAAAAATATTATGCACTCAAATATATCAGTTTCAGATCTTTTGCCTATCCTCTTACAATAAGAATTAAAAAGTGATTACATCCATTCTGAAAACTGACTGAACATTGGTATGTGATAATCTCTCTGAGCAACAAAGCTATAGATTCTACACACATTCCCATATCTCTCTTGAAGCCATGACTAGGTAATGCACTGACCTTTGGCCACACTGATCTCATTTGACACTTTTGTATGATTCTCTGACTCTAGTTAGAATTCCTAAAATCACTGTTTACCTATAAAAAAAGTATGCTTCTGGCCCTCCAGAGAAGGGTGACCAAGTGAATCAAAGATCTGGAAACTAAGGTCATTTCCACACTATGACTCCCTCCCAGCATGGGGACATGTTGAAGCCAGTCTGCATGACATCATCATAGTCCTGCTCCTGTCGCATCTCCGGCCATTGTGATTGCACATTATACTATTTCCATAAAAAAACCAATAATAGGCCCCTTTCACACGACAATTGTGTTGGCCTGGGCCATGCAGAAATGGCAGAAGCACTATCAAGTTTCTCCTTCCCTCAGTGCAGCACTGGAAGAAGCTGGCTACACTTCAGAAGGAAGCAGTGTGTCCCAAGTGCTACCATCCAGCAGCAGCTGTCTGTGCAGAGGAGAGTATTGGGGACACGATCCCATCCTGGCAAAGGCACTGCCAGAATTGTGACAAGATGGCGCAGGATCATGGTAAGGTGTGGAAAGGGCCTTAGCCTTGTGAGGAATTACTCAGGGAGCTGGGTATATTTATCCCAAAGAATAGAAGGCTGAGAGGTGACATGATAGCTATCTTGAAATACCTGAAGGAATGCCATGTAGAAGATGGAACCAGCTTGTTTTCTGTTGCTCAGGAGACTAGAACATGAAAAAATGGATTCAAATTACAAGAAAAGAGATTCCACCTAAACATTAGAAAGAACTTGTTTTATAACAGACTGCCTCAAAGGGTGGTGTACTCTCCAGTTTTGGAGAACTTTAAGCAGAGGTTGGATGACCATCTTTTAGGAGTGCTGTAATTCTGTATGGCAGAGGGTTGAACTAGATAATCATTATGGTTTCTTTCAAGTCTAAGGCCTTTACCAAACGAAGTTGTCATAACACCAGAGCAGCGTATTGTTCCTGGATCTGTCCTATCGTACAACATCATTGCTAACCAGCTGCTATTGTGTCGCAATCCATTGCCAATTCTCCCTTTTCCAATGCTGGAAAAAAGTCTGATAATGGCCCCCTTTCCCACCACAATGCCTGTGGGAGTACAGTTTCTCAGTAGGACTTGATAGCACTTCCTGCCACAGCTGATCCAGGAGTGGGTGTGGTGTGGGCGTTCCCAGGTTGTCCCTCCCTTAGCTACTCCCATGGCATGGTAATTATGAAATCTACCACCTCTCTGCATTTATTCTAAATTTCTCCTTTCAGTTAATTTTTTAAAAAAATTTAAATACATTTTTTAGCATTATTGCACATACAATAATGTACAGGCGTGTCAAGATCTCATGGTCCCTCACATGAACATCATTGCTGTGCTAGTATGACCTTTAAAAAAAATGACCAATCACAACTTGTGAGGCGGGAAAAAGGCAGGGAAAGGCACTCACCAATGATGCTATAATAAGGTGGAAACACCAAGTAGCAATAACTCTACTCATCCACTTAAGTTGAAAGGGTGTGGTAGAGTGCATTCATAACCTGATACCGTCACGGAAGTGGTAATGCTGGCATTGAAACGGAACAACGCGCTATTGAAGTATGGTGCGGAAAGGGCCTAAGATTCTATGGTTCTATTATTCTTATTGTTGGGTAGAGATATATGAAAATGATTTGAAAATGCCATGATTTGAGAAAAATTATGTTTTCAAACTTCTTGGTATATGATTTTCTGTACTACATTTTAAGCTCAGAAAAGTGTCTATTGCATAGAATGATAACAATGTGCTCATTAACTTTAGTTTGGCACCTGACATATTCATGAAAATTATTCAAACTCCATGTATTTAAAAACACACAAATTAATTGTGGCCCTCTGGCTCATGACACATTTCTCATTAGGTCTTCTGTACTGAACAACTTGTCCAGTCCTATTTTAGATAATGGAATAAATCACAGAATGTCAAAGAGCTAGTGCTTTATTTATGCTCCCAATACTGAGCTACAAATCATCTTTGAGACTAGCATATCTCAGGAAATTGATTCCATTCTATTCTTAACAGTGCAATGACAACATGCAGAGGTGATCAGAAAGGATAACAAAATATCAGAATGTTCCATCAATATAGAAATTTCTAATTCTAAACATTTTAATATAAATAGCTGTGTTTGCTCCTGGCTTTTACTCTCAGCTGCTGTCATTACGCTATAGATATAATAAAGTCAGAGAGAAAATACACCACATAATGCTTTTCAATAACCTGGAGTGACTTTCCTCTGAGACAAGTTTGAACAGTTAGATTCTAGGTCTGAATGCTGGGCCTCTAAGGAAGAGGCATATAAAGTAATCAAGCTACAAAATACGATCACTCACTGAGTTTTGAAGAATGTAACTTTTTGGGCCACAGTTCTCAGAATTCCCCAGACAGCATGGACAGGGGTCATGTTGGCTGGCAATTTTGGAAGATATAAACCAAAAGTAATTTTTCCAAGCTTTGCTGATAGAACAGGAGAGTCAAAATCATTCTCTATGGCCATCCAAATATCTTCCTGACCATAACACCCAAACTAGTTAGAAAGTAAATCTAGATATATTGGTAGAACTCTGAGTGTACTTTTTCTCTAGTACTGAGTGCTTTACTCATTCTCAGTAATTTTTACATAGAAATATAACATCTTGCCATCAACCAGATCCAAATCTCATTGTGCAAAATACTAGTGCTGCCACATGCATCTCCCACAAGGGTTTCTTCTGTTTCACTGGAATATATTTTTTTTTTTAAAAAAAATTGAATCTGTAACATCCAAGCACTTCCATTATTTATTTCCATACTTCCCTCAGATGCCATCAAACATGAACCAGAGACATACCTCATTTTAACACTGTGTCCTGGAGGATTGATCCTTTGGAGCATTCAGCACTACAGATTTGTTCTGATCAGAAAGGCCAGATGTCACAAGCTGAATGGTTTGTTTGATGCTGAGCCACTGGTATGTGTTGCTTCCTTAGCTGCTGCCCTGCCCTTATGGTGACTGCTATGATTCATTGGATTTTATATCATTCCAACTGCCAGACTCCAGGGAGTCTCACCAGCATGATTTTCTGACATAGAAAGGCCAATGAAAAACAACACTAAGCCAATAATTGTGCTCTAGAATAGAAGTTCTTCATTAATTTTCCATGGTGGTAGCCAAACCATTCCCGTCACCACAGCAGTTAAAAGATAATTCAGTTTTCAGAATATATTCCACTTTGCTTCTATCTTTCTACATAGCAGGTTTCCATTCATGATTAAAGACATAATCCTTATCTTAAATTAAAAATTAAAAATTAGGGCAGGTGGGATTTTTTAGTGTACACGTTCAACATTGTCCATGTTCATAAAGCTAGCAAACATATTCTCTTCCCCACCTGAGTAAGCTAACACCTACATTGACAATCTGCAGGTTACCTGCAACCCTTGGTAGTCATCTTGCTGGCAATGATATAGCTGCCATCCCGACCCACTCCTCAAAACTTGCTTTTTGCTTGACACTGTAAGATTTTGATGTTCTGTATGGGTATATCCAAGGATTTCTCCAAACATAAGTTGCATGCAAGAAAAATTATAGATGAAGGTTTAGAACATCATTTGCCACTCAGTCCCTTAGAAGTTTATAATTTCTCAGGTATTTTACTCTTCAGAGAGACATGTAGCTGAACAGAGTGGTAAAAGACCTTCTAGACTCCCTTAGTCCAAAGTCTCCTCCACCATCAGTTTTCTCCTTTCAGGAATCTTATTAATTAATCTTGGCTAAGGATTATACCTCTCTTCCACTTGTGAATCCTCCTCCATGTGCAGGAAAGGCTTTCTCCTCCCTGTTTCACAGGTACACTTCACGGTTTCGTTCTCATGACTGAGGACATGAAGTGTTTTGAACAGATCCATTGTTATGTAACATATGAAGCAGCCATTTGCTTTAAGATGTTCTGCTGCAACTACGTACGTGAACATACACACACACACATACACTTTGCAAGTATGTAAACCATACTTTGAGCCAAGCTATGCATCTGGCCTTGGCTAATCTGTTACTTTTCTGTATGCAAGTACATAAAAGGAAGCAATGGAAAAATTAATAAAGATAATTAGTGTGCAAATGTAAAAAAATGTACTATATCCCAGCATATTTGGTTTTGATATAGTCCATGTCTTTCACTGATACTCCTCCTTTACCCACAAATTAATTAGAAAACAGTTTGGGGGGAAAACTGCTCATAAACTTGCATGCTATCAGCAAACTGTCTGTCAAGATAGAAGGATGGACAGAATTAATGTATCATTTCCTTCAAAAACTCCTACCTTATAAATTAGCAATTGTTTTTATAAGGCTGAAATGGAGAATTCTGTTTCTTGGCCTAAACTAGGTATTAGAATCATTTAAGATAAACACCAGTTGTAATTTATCTGTTAATTTGTACAGCAGTCCTTTTGCCAAAATTAACAAACCACAGGCCTGGTTTAAAATGCACAGCTTTTCTGTCCAAGGATAGGAAAGGTGGTTGTTACGATGTCATGCATGTTAACGTAGAAAGTCCTTAACATGCGATGAAGAAGGGAATTCTTGTCACATTCCCCAATGTTCTACAACCATTTATTTTGCTAAGCCTATTTGAAAACATTCTACCAGATCCCGTCAACTGGAAGAACTGGGACACAGAGTATCTTCATTCAAAGCAACCTGAAATGGAAGGAAAACTGCATTTTGCCATTCAATAGTGACAGGCCAACTGACTCCATCCGAATAACACCCCCTGACATGTAATTGTTACTGTCTAAAAGCTGAAGTATTTGAACAGTTCCTTATATTGATCTTTGTTGGATCAGTCTATGATATGGATTCACATATCACCATGGCATACAATTAAATATGTGGTCTTTGTTTAGAGTCAAGAAACAAGAACAGAGGTAACCGAACAACCATTAATTTGTAAAAATCTTGGAATCCTTAAGGAGTACTGACCCTGGTTTAAGAACCAGCAGAGTTTCCCATAAGACTTCAGCAAAGGACTCCAGGCAACATTATAGTTTCTGAATAGTGGCCAAGAAGGAGTTTTAATTCTATGGCAAGTGTATAAAATAAGGAGCAATCCTTTTTATTATATATTACCTCCCCAGTCATTATGAAATCATTTGGTATTCACTGTGATCACACTAATCATTAATGTACTCATTTGGCATTCATATGACTGCCTTATGCACTTCCATAGAAATTCCATTGTAATTAAGCATTAGTTAATGTTAACAGTAATGGACATTTAAAGTAAAGTGTGACCAGCCGGGGTCACTAGCAGCAGACAATCAATTTATTCAAGTATTGCGGACATTAAACAAGCCTCTGTCACTTCAGAAAGCCACTGAAAGGTTAGTGGAAACTGAGCAAGAAGTGTGGTTACTTTTCAAAAGTCTGGGAAGGACTTAATAGCTTGTCAGTAGAAAAAGAAATAATCACTTTCCTTTCTTTCTTGTCCCACAAAAAAAAAGAAGACAGGTGTAACTTTATGAATCAAGTGTGAATTTAATAATGTTATGTCCGTTTGTAAATTTCCACTGTGTACTTCCCTAACTTTGAAAATGTACATCTAGACAGTTGCCATAATTCAGTAAGTGGGCTGCAACCCCTACCAGATCAAATTAAGAAGAATCTCAGAGACTTGATTGAGAAAAGGTACTGCCAATCAGGGTAGAAAGCACTACAAAAAGGATGAGTATGTCCTGATTCAGTATAGTTAACATCCTGCCAGGAATGTAGAAAGCGGTCTGTATAAGATCTGGCTCTGGACCATTCTTCCATCCCTTCACCATCTACCAGTTCAGACCAGTGTCCATTTCAAACTTTTGGTTCTGGTATTTAACACCCTGCACTCTAATCTTTTCCAGTACCTGGCAGCTAGGCTAGCATGGTATGTACCATCTAAGAATCTCAGATCTGTAGGGAAAGATCCGGCCTTGCGTCTGAGAAATGGTCTTCCTTTGGACCTCCAGCTGGAGGAGGGTCTCACTCTTTTCTGTCAGGGGTTGAAGACCTTCCTCTTTGATTTGCCAGATTAAGCTGCTGAGTTGTGCCAGAGATTGCTGAGGTGGGTAGTGACTGGTGGGGTGTTGGGGATTTCATTTTATGTATATTTATAGTGTTAGATTTTACTGTCCTTGTCTTTGACTGTATATGATTTGGTGAAAAGGGCATTATAAATAAACACTGTTGTTGGGGTTTTTGTTGTTGTTGTTGTTGTTACAAATCTTTTGAACCAGCATTGTCAACTTTCGTTGGCAGCACCTCTCTGGGATTTAGGTAGGATTCTTTCCCACACCTAACTAAAGATCCCTGTATTCTCTGGTGGTTTCTCATCTAAATACTAACCAGGCTAACACTGCTTAGCTCCTAAAAGCAGACAAGAGTAGATGTGTTGTGGGTGTTCCTGAGGCTGCCAGAGCATCCTTACCCAACAGCTTTGATACTGCCTAGTATTTCATTTCTAGGTGTTAGGGGAGTCTTTGACAGGTGCCATATTAAATGCACTGCTCAGTTTTTAAGGCATTCCAACTGGCACATACTATTAAAGTACACAAGTTCAAAAGATAAACGCTTATACCAAAACAGAGATTTGCAGAGGCAGCAAAGGTTCTGTATCTATTTCTTTTCATGCCACTTTTGAAATACTTAAGACACATCATTGCCCCTTTAGTATCTTAGTCCATTTCCACACTATACTGTTACAGTGCTATTATTCCACTTTCAACATCCTACGGAATCCTGGGCTTTGCAGTTTAAGGAGGGGCCTGAGACCCCTCTCTAAACTGCAAACCCAGGATTCCAAGAAATGTTGAAAGTGGAATAATAACTCTGTAACAATCTAGTGCGGAACGGTCTTAGTCAGCAGCTGATAGGGAATCAAGACTAAGGAGCTATGTCAGATGGTTACAGCTGACGGTTCAGAACCAAGAGACTAAACCACAGAGTCTGAGCTGAGTGGTACTGTGAAGAAAGATGGTATTTTGACTGTTTACGTTCTGTCTTATGGATACAGTAAAGTAGTTATGATGTAACTGAATAGACCAGAAGTCTAGCATTGTATTGGGCCCAAGACACTTGTGGCTGCCTTGGTTACAGTTGCCATGGAAGGAAATTGTCAAATTTGAAAAGGACTGTAACCCTAATCAGGCATTAGTTTCATTTTGGAATTAAATATATAACAAGTGGAAGCATGCTAGCTCCATTGCTTTCATAGATATTTCCAGCCACTTCCAGTGCATGGAGGGTGGCAATGTGAAGTGGAAACTCTCTACGTGAACTGGACCACTCAATTCCCACTTCTGGAGATAGTTTCCACAACTAGCTGAACCCATATTCTGCTCGAGACTATTGTCTTCCATGTATGGAAAGAGACTTGGGCCATTTCCGCACCGGGCTTTTAAAATGGTGCAGAGCAATCTCTGATGGAGGTCTTCTGCACCGTAGAATGGACTGGGTCAGACTACTTTTTGTAGTTCCGCACCTCAGTCCGATTCTGCGCGACCAGAACTGGTCGCACAGCATGCTTTTTAAAAACCTCTTTTTAGAGGTTTTTAAAAAGCACAGACCGCGCAACTCTGTTTCGCTCTGTCGCCGCGCTCCGGAGCAGATTTGCAGGCATGCGCAAGTGCATGCCTGCAGATCTTCCAGGGGCAAGCTTTCGGCTGGCGAGCTTCTCCGGTTGGTGGAGAGCCTCCACCAACCAGAAGCTGCCATGTTGGACGCCGGAGCAGTGCGGAGCGACGAGCTCGCACTGCTCCTTGTCCCGACAGACTCGCCTGAACACTGAAGAAATCTGGTGAGTCCCGTTTTCACACGGCTCCCCCCTCCACGTCTGGAAAGGGCCTTGCTGTGGGGGATCACATACTCTCCAGTATTTGACAGATGAATACTAGAGCACTGGTGGCCAAGCAATATTAGCATGTGATCAAGATGGCAAATGTTATCAGTGAGGAAGAACACACACACTAGGAGAGTTTGCAGCAGTTTGCTTTTGCCTGCACCTACTGGGAAGGGCAAGATTCTGCCTGTCCTTTCCCTCAGCTTACTTAATTGTGTACAGACTACTATTGCACTTTGAATTCTGTAGCAATTGAAGTAACTTGAAGATAAAGGAGGGAAGATGGGAAGAAGAAAAAGAACTGTGACATCTTTAAAAAAAAAAAAAGCTGAAAAGTAGGATGAAAGTTAGAGGGTAAAGAATCAGCAGTAATTGATGACTACCCATTCCACAATGTTGATCTTCTACTTGAGAACTATCCATGTTATAGTTTTGACAATATATTTTTATCATTTTTAAAAATACGTCTGTCACAGAAGTGAATCTCTGTTATTAAAAGGCACTGAAAGAAAAAAAATACTTAGGTCATCCAGTGTGTTTTTTTCACTTGTGAAGTTGATCCTTATTGTTAAAATATTCTTTGGTGGATTAATATCCATCATCTGCAGAAAGATTTCTGAACTGCTAAAACATGGGGAAATTTTCTAGTATTTTGAAAGCATTTTGGTAATGTCATCTTGCAACATCTTCAGAACAGTTATTGACACACAGAGCAAAAGAAAGAACATATGACAATAATTCTTCTATTTTCTGGTAGAACTTAGAAAAAGACAGCTTTGATCTATTCACTCAGCCACTTTTCTTACCAGTAGTTTACATCCTTTGAAATGAAAGTGTTAGGGATCTTATTTTAGCTTTCTGTAAGAAACCAGTCTCATGTGACCATTCATTAGTAATTCCGGTTTTAACCTGAAAGTTAGGTCTGAACAAACTTTGCTCCACAGCCTACCATAGTATACATTGTTATGTATAGAAAAGGGAGAGTGCTTGCCATTCAGAAACCTGTGAATGAGCTAAATGATGGTGATGATAGTGATGATGATGATACCTTATTATAAATCAAAACTGCTTTTTTTCTTCCCAATAATCTTGGTGCACAGTTTGTTCAACTGAGAAAATTGCAATCATTGTTAAAGAAGTTGTGAGTGGGCCCAGTGATATAGGGGTTGAATCCCTTGGTGCCTAGTGTGAAGCTTAGACCACTCATGGAAATCTCATTTTATCCTAGTATCAAAGTGTCAAATTCATTACTGTTATTCTTCTTATGCAAGCCCTTGTGCAAACTATGCAAGATGTTCTGCACCTGTTCCAGAAACCCTTAAGTTATTTTTGTGGAAATGTGTAACAAACGATTGCACAAAGTGTAGCACAATCTATTAAAGAAGCTGTAGTACCAGTTTGTCCAGAGACCAACTCAAAACTCATTGCAAGAGTTGTTGAACAAGGCCTAGTACAAGGGATAGTGATGTCACGGAGATAGGTCTGCTTACACTACTTGCAGGGTTGCCTTATTCATTAGACACTTTAGGCCTCCTTTGAGCTAACAATCCTCCATATCACTCACATTGGTGGACCTCAAGGTCCCCCACCTTTAAGGATAACACACTTGTACATTTTGCTGAATTCCCAAGGCTAATGCCTTCTTTTTGGACAGTAACTGAGAATTCTCACCCTTCTTTAAGGATGTGCATAGTACATCCTGTGGGCCATATGGGGCTCTGGCCCCCATTTTTGTGGACCCTGAAGCTCCCTCCACAAGTCAGTACAATACATAGTACTGATTTGGTTGCCCAAGTGGTAGACCTTCATCTCAGAGGTATACTACAACCAACTTACTACTGTGCATATCCCTTTCATTTTCTTTTATTCTGCTAAAGTTACTATATTTAGCAAAGAGTGGGTATGTATTAGCAGCACTGAGTAAATAGGAAAAAAAAGTAGTTACTACATATATAGTACAGCTGTAAATCTGTTTGGGTCACAGTGACAGCCTGTACCTGAACTTAGACGGGTTTCTTTGAAAGCTCTGAAAAGATTCTATGCTGTACTCACAACTGTACATACAGATTAAAGATATGTGAGGTATCTAGATTCACTGCAAGTGATTGTCCTATATCAGATAAAGATCAGTTTATTTAAGCATCTGTCAAGACAGGTTTCTCAGTGTTTGCAAAATCCAGCTGGATATAATAACTGCAGCTCCAAGGCTCTTTGCATTTTGTGAAGCCACACAAAGCCTTTGTTTGCCCAAATAACCTGTGTTTGTTTTTCGTGGCAAAAATATATTTTCCACACAGAAAATAAGTTTCCTCTCTAGGAAGCTGTGAATTTTGCACAGATAACACTGTTTTCCTAAACAGGAAACACATTTTCTGCAGTGAAAATGTATTTCCTGTGCAAAAACTCAATGAGTATATCTGAGTTCCTGTAGCGTGAATAGTGTGCGAAAAATGTTCATATTCTTACACAGCAGAGAAAAAGGTTTGCATGATGGTATTCATTCCTACCTATGAAAGAAAGGAACACTAAGATCTACATTCCTAATCTCAGGCCACACTTCTCATTGTCCAAAGTATGAATGCAGTTTGCATCACAGGATTGTCATGTTGATGGGCACTTGTGGATGAATTTTAAAAGTGCATATTTGGAAAGTAGGCATAGAAAAATGTGTGTATTTCAAAGAAGAATAAAATATCAGGTTATCAGTGGGATGAGGAGAGGTTAAAGGAATGCACATAATTTCAAATATGTAACCAAAGGACAGCAGAGAAAAGGAAATACATGATCTTGTAGGAAACCTGATGGAATAGAACATGATGGCTTTCTATAAGTGAATACTTTGTTGATGTGTACATCCTGAAGATGGACTCTCTATGCAATTGGGAACTCTGAGAAAGCACTATTACCAACAGTTTGGACTAAGCCCTCAGTCTGATTATGCAGCTGTCCCTGTTGGGATTCTTTACACTAACCCATTATGGACATTCAGGGAAGAAGAATGAATGCACATGGGGACACAACATCCCAATGACAGATTCTACTTCCCAATTTATTGTTATTCTTCAAAGGGCTGGTGAGATTGTACATGCAGACTCTCTTCAGCCATATGTTGCACACTGCTACTTCAGGCCTTTCATCCCTACCCCATCACTATTGTCCATTCACCTGACTTCTCTAGAAAATGCTTAAAGAGCTAGTACTCCATATAAATAACAAAGATACAATATATGCATTTCCACACATAAATAAAAAGTGTTCATCAGATGTCTGGAAGGGACTTAAAAATAGGTTATTTTGAAGGAATGGCATATTTGAATATCTCAAAGTTGATGCCAATTAGAGTTATTTTAACAGCAAACTTTGGAAGTTGATAAACCTCTCAGATTTATTTTACGCAAAAGTGTTATCTGCTAAATTGTGCCATAAAGAGTAGTATGAGTCTATGCTATTTAATTTCTCTGACCCAGATTTTGATACCTCTCTGAACATCCAGCAATGCCCAAAGTTCAGATTCTCCTCTTTGAGGTAAAGTGCATAAGGGCAGTTCAAATGTCATCTTAATCATGTCATAATTACCAGTATCTGGCAGACAAACTCATCTCATCAGTTTTCATTAGAGTCACAATCATAGATCATTCATATCAGCTCAGATTTCTATTTTAACACTGGATTCAAGTTGGGATATGAGAAGCCTTCCATACTCTGGGTATCATCTGTTTCTCTGTTGCACCTTCAAGTTGACTCCAACCTATGTTGACACTATCCTAGGGTTTTCATGGCAAGATTTATATATAGGAGGTTTGCCTTCCTCTTAGCCTAAGACAGTATGACTTGACCAAGGTAATCCAGTGAGAGTCCATGGCTGAGTGGGGCTTTGAAATCTGGTTTTCTATGATCCTGGTCCAACACTCAAACTGCTATACCATTCTGGCCCTTCATTTATTATTTACTGTATATTTATTGACTGGTACAAAACAAAAACAAAATGTGGTTTTAACTTTTCCCTGCTAAATTCATTGAAAATTGTTTCAGAAAGAGTTATGATGATGTGGATCCATATAACACTGTTGTATGTCAAACAGAATGCAGTGCAGCTCTATGTTTACAATTGAGGGTTGTTTGGGGAACTAAATTGACTTCTGGTTTAGCCAGTGTTCATTGGGAAGAAGCAGATCTTTATGGTCACTTTAACATATGGGATGGAAAAACCCTCTTTAGGATCCCAGGAAAATCATATAATGTAACTTAACTGTGCATATAAGCATAAGATTTTGAAGAGGAAAAAAAGAAAAAAGAAAACCTTCCAATCTCCAAATGATAAATAATGAGGAGAGTTAAGTCAGAGATTCCACTGTGACTCTCTTATTCTAAGAAGTGTCATTATAAGCCTGATGGAATGCCAGCAAAGAAAATACTGTGTTACCTTTGGTTCATTAGTTGTCCCTCTCTCAGATCACAGAACATTCATATTTATTTTAAGTTTCACCTTCATATTCTTTTATGCTTTTTTCTTCTTATGAGATGTTACTATGGGAAATGGAATAGCAGGGGGGAGGAAGCAATAGCTAGCTATTAGTCTATTCACATCTCCACTAATCTCAAAAATGGCCATTACCAACAAGCATTTGTGCATCCACCAGGAATCAAAGATGAGTAAGCCTTACCAAGTACATTCTAATAATTATAAACTATCACTTGACTCAATGTTTAATAGTCACTTTTCCTGTTAATAATGAGTACCTCCATCAGAGTTGGCCTACGCATTTTCACAGCTGTAGTGCACATATGAGATAATGTAGGCACTGGATCCAATATGCAATGTTTCTCAGGAGATTGGAAAGTGTCTCACTAATTCTTGACAGTAGTTAAAAAAAAATCCTGTATATTTATTCAAACCATCAAACTGGGTGGTCTGGCAAATGGACTGAAAAACCACAGTCAATTCCAAAACTTAGAAGAAATACACAAACACTCAAATCAAGTTCGCCTTGCACAGATTCTATATTAAAGAGGAAATGCGATTATGAACATTCGTCTCTTTTGAGCCAATCAGTTGACTACTGAGCTAAATTTCAGGTTTTATAGGAAAAATCCTAGTCACTTCGTTTTCTTTCTATTGAATTGTATGTCACTCATTTTTCTTAAAAGGGAAGACCATGTAACTTGCCATTATGAATTTGAAAAATGAAAACTCTTAACTGGCAGAGTCAAATATCCACTACTGTTTTCCAAGAAATAACTCTTTAAGCATTACAGACTCTGTAATGATACAGAGACTTGATACAGTTGTATCAAGACATTGTTGTTGTGTTGTTAAGGCAAACCTATCACATGGTTTTCTGGGGCTGAGAGTGTGTGATACACTCAAGATCACCCAGTGGGTATCCATGGCTGAGCAGAGAATCAGACCCTGGGCTGCAGGGTCAAAGTCCCGTGTTCAAATCACTACACCATGCTGTTTCTCATATCTGCAAAAGGACAATTTGGTTACTTTCTTTATCTTTCTCCAAACCCAAGGTAGACATGTTTGTTTATTCAAAATTAGAATGAGAAAAAATAGTTTTAAAATATGCCAAATTTTGTAACTAAAGCAGAATTCTATATGGCTTACTGTACATAGACCATGAAAAATATTTTTTCTGTCCTTTTAATTTTGGATAACACAAAGTGTTTGTAAATGTGGAATGAAGTAGAGAGATTCACAGACAGAGATCAAACATGAGTAATCAGTGTGGGAGCAAAAGATCTCTCCTTTAACCACAGAATAGTATATTTTAAACCTCTATATTTCATTCTCTTTCATTTCACAGCATTTTATTATATTGCTTTTCTAGTATTCAGCCATCACTATCCCATCTGACATCTAGACTTTGTGACCATGTAGATTAATTCTGTCCAAATAAGGTGCTGGAGGAAAGTTCTACAGATACCTTGAACTGCTAAGAAGACAAATGAATTGGTCCTAGAGCAGTTCAAGCCCAAACTCTCCTTAGAAGCCAAGATGATTAAACTAAGGCTGTTGTACATTGACCATATCATGAGCAGACATTACTCACTAGAAAAGACAATAATGTTTGGGAAGGTGGAAGACCACATGACAGAGGAGGCAGACATTACTGAGGGATAGATGCAATCAAGGAAGAACCATCACTGAATTTGCAGGGTAATTAATGATAGGATGACTGGAGGTCTCTCATTTTATAGGGTTGCCATATGGTAAAATTGACTTGATGGCAAGTTTTCAACAACAACAAAATAGATGGTACCATGCCTATCAGTTTGTACGCAAAAAGATCCTTCCCAACTCCAAAAAGTTTTTTCCTCCAGTTGGTGATATTCCTGTATAAATTACTTTATAAGTAGAAAGTGAGCCTGTGCTAGTTGAGATTAACAGTTGAATTTAATCCTCTTTTTCTGGTGTTTAATAAAAAAGGATGGTGTTTATTGAGCTATATGTTTCTTCTTGATGCTGACCTGAGAGCAGAACCTATTAGAAAATTGATGCCTGCAGAAATGTACCATCTGTGGATAGGGACTTTCACAGATTTTAAAAATACAGATACATAAGTTCACTCATTCTCATTTATGCATCAGATTGCATAGTTTTTAAAAAAGCAAAAAGTACTCTTGCATTCAGTCCTTTTTCATAATGCATTCATTTTAAAAATGCATACATCATGCATTATAAAGACGGTTATGTTAATAGAAATACTTAACAACATGTGAATTTTTCTATGCGTTTCTCCTGACTACGCATGTTTGTGCATAAATCTCCCAGTGTATGTATTTTTATACATATGTATAATTTAATTGCATATGTTTATATTGACATACGAACATATGTATATCAATATATATATGCACACACAAATACTATATATATATACTACACACACACACACACACACACACAATATACGTGTGTGTGTGTGTGTGTGTGTGTGTGTGTGTGTATTTTGACTGTGGCAGCATTGCAAAATGTATGTGCTTAACTGAAGGAGCAGGGTAATTTCAGTTTGCTGGAAATACAGCTCTCAGCATTTAGATGTGTCTTATTGAGAATAGCAAGAACAGAGTTAAATAGTGTTTTAGTGACCTAGGGGCCATTCATACCAGGTCTGTACAACATATAGCCCAGGGGCTGCATGTGGCCAGTCAAAGGATTTTGTGCATCCAGCATCGCTCATGAGCCCAAGGGCCAAAAGACTGCAGCAATTAGGTTGCTGATGGTTTTGAATGAACCTGGCTGGGCCATTCCCTCCTCTTTCCCTCCAGGGGGGAGCAGAGAGCAGAGCTGATGCTACCTTTTGCCCTTGCACAAGATGGTGGCAGTTACTTCTTCTTCTTCTGTTTCCCTTGGATGGGTGGTGAGGGTGGAAGTGGCCAGGAAAAGGAGAAAACCATCTGGTGCTGGAGTGGAGGAGAAAGGAGGTGGTCTCCTCCTTCCTGAGCAAGCCAACATGGACTGTTGGCTTGCCCAGCAAACTGGGATCCTCTGGGGGAATCAGCTTATTACAGGTCAGTGTCCTCATTCACCACCATCCTTCCTAAACTGCATTGGAAAAAAATTAAATTGCATTTAAAGATTGCATTTTAAAATGTAATTTAGGTCTATTCTGGCATGCACCCTCATAAATTCCACCCCCCCCACACACACAATCTGGAATTCCCCTTGATTATCCTCTAAATTATTTTCTTCCCCCTTCCTCATAAATAATACTTTTTTTCTGCCACCCCAAATTGTTTCCCTCTCCTTTAATCTTTTGCTACGTTTCTTAAGGCATAGCTCTCTTGTCTTTCCAATAATCCTATTTACTGGTTTTGTATAATCACAGCTTGCCACATCTGCATTATCTCAGTCGTCCTAACAGCAGGTCAAGAGGGTAAGACAGTGCCATTTCTGCCCTACACTGTTACAGTGCTCTTATTCCACTTTCAACATGCTGTGGAATCCTGGAGTTTGCAGTTTAGGGAGGGACCTTTCAAATTCTCAGCCAGACAGCTATTTGGCCTCAGGAAACTACAAACCCCAGAATTCCATGGGATGTTGAAAGTGGAATAATAGCACTATAACAGCATAGTGTGGAAAGCTCCTAGAACACAGAGGAGGCTTCAAACTGCAAAGAAAGAAGTTCCACCTAAACATTAGGAAAAACTTCTCTAATTTCCCTTTTTTATAATATGATTTATTTTATTTGCAAAATAGTTTAATCATTAATTATACTATAATTTATTTTGCAAATAAAAAATATTATTATACCATTATTATAACTTTACTTGGAAAGTGAGGGGCTAAAAAACCTATCTGTGGCCCAAAGAAGTTTAGCCTATTTAATTTTGGCCCTTACCTGCTGCCAAGTTGTGCAGGTCTGATTTATACCATGGAACTAGAATACTGTGATTCTTCTTTAAGTGCCATGGTTACATTCTATTGAATCCTAGAGTCTGTAGTCTGCGGAAACACTGGACTCATATGAACTCAAGCCAAAGGCATTCAGCTGTTGATGTGGTCAGAAGTGAAAGGAACATTTGAAGCTTCACAATATGTATTAAAGGAACATGGAATGTAAGAAGCATGAATCAGGAGAAGCGAAACACAGTAAAACAAACAAACAAACAAACAATGGAACATATAAACATTGCAATATTTGCAGTGAGCAAGCTAAAATGGACAGGAATCAGACATGTTGGCGAGTCAAATAATTACAGTATTTTCCTCAGGAAACAAAAATCTAAGAATAAATTTGGTGGCATTAATAGTGAGGAAAGATACAGCAAAAGCAATCAAAAGATAGAAAGCAAAGTCTGACTGAATAATCTCGATAAGACTTCAGAGAAAATTTACCAATATAACTATAACCCAAGTTTATGTTTCAACTACAGAGGCAAAAGAAGATGAACTGAAAGATTCTATGCTGGAGTCTAGGAGAAAACTGATCATTCCCTAAAACAGGACTTGTTGTTAATCATTGGAATGCAAAGGCAGGAAACATAAAATGATCAAAGATTGTAGGAAAATTTGGCCTAGGATCAAGAAATGAAGCTGGAAAGCAACTGATTGAATTTTGCGAAGCCAACAGCATGTTCATTGCAAACATATTCTTCTGCCCGTCACCTGTTAGACAATATAGAAACCAAATAGATTACATACAGTTGGCTCTCTGCATTTGTGGGTTAAGCATTCACGGATTTGATTATTTGTGGATCACTGGGGGCAATGGGATGGGAGGAGGGTGTGCACATGCATTCACTCACTTACTCATATGTGCAGGCGGAAGGGGGGAACAAGATGGGATTGGAGGAGGGAACATACATGCTTGCTTAGTCATGCATACCAAGGGGAGGGGGAAGATGGGACAGGAGGAGGCAAGACAGGTACATTTGTTCACTCATGTAGATGCGAGAGGGAGGGAATGAGAAAGGACCACGGTGTGCATGCATGTTCACTCACTCATTCACATGGGCAAGTGGGATCAGTCATGTAGGGGCATAGGGGCAGTTTGCTCCAGGTAGCAATGTTTTGGGGGCATCCGGCCCATAGCCACGCCCGCATGTGCCCTGGCCACACACCGCACACACACGACAACCACACCCCCACGCACAGTTGCTATGCCCTCGTGCCGTAGTCCCACCCCCCCCTCCCCACACTCCAGGCTCTGCCACTGAGTGGGCTGGGGAAGGGGATGGGATGGGATGGGAGAAGGAAGCATACACATGTTCACTCATTCACTCACTTTTATGAGAAGAGAAGGGAAAGGAATGGGTGTACCCTTCCCCCCCACTACCATAAGTGAAGGAGTGGGCAAGTGGGGACATGCACATGCAGCAGGGCCCAGCCGCTCCACCAGTACAGGTATTTAACACACACACACACACACACACACACAAAATACAGTTTAGGGGGCTTATGATATCTTCAGTTTTTCCACTTTCATGGGGTCTGGCACTCCCAAGCCCTATGAAAGTGGAGGGCAGACTGTAATGGGAAGCAGAAGATGGAGAAGCTGGAAAAACAAGACCAGGAGAAGCTTGAGACACAGACCATGAATTGCTAATATCATAAATTAAAGTAAAGCAAAAGAAGAACACAAATCCAAAAAACCAACAAGATCCTGAAATGTAAAGATATATAACTGAATAGTGAAGTTAGGATTGTCCATGCCATCATGTTCTGTGGATATTGTGGACTGCTAAAAAGATTAATGAATGGCTCCTAGAGCAAATCAAGCCTGAACTCTCCTCAGAAGCCAAAATGAGAGTGAGACCATTTCCACACTGGACTGTTATAGTGTTATTATTCCACTTTCAACATCCTATGGAATCCTGGGGCTTGCAGTTTAGGGAGGGGCCTTTGAGGCTGCAAACCCCAGGATTCCATAGGATGTTGAAAGTGGTATAATAGCATTATAACAGTCTAGTGCGGAAATGGCCTGAGACTGAGACTGCAACGGTCATACTTGAGACATATAATGAGAAGACCTGACTTACTAGAAAAGACAATAATGCTTGGGAAGGTAATTCTTGTACTTGTTGGGTCTATGGACCATAATAAAGAACTTGATTAAAAGGTAGTAGGAAAAGAAGATGGATAGACTCAAGGAACTCACACCCCTGCAGGGCTGTTGATGATAGGGCTACTTGGAGGTTTCTGATTCATAGGGCTGCTGCAACAAACTAGAACTAGAACAAAGCACTAGATTTCTCTAGCTGAGAAATCTATATAACTCTTGCTAGGCTGCAACTTCTAGGATGTTGCCATGGCTGTTAAAGTAGAGTCATAGTGCTATCACTGTGTAATGTAAAAGGGCCCTTCCTAAAGCCCCCTCATATCTTATCCACCTATCTTAACCTATCTGAGTTATTGACTGATACTCTAAGAGGTCATTCAACCACCTCTCTCTACCTCCAGGGACGCGTTAAGGTTTTCGGCAAAGGGGTTTTTTAAACAAAAAGAAAGAGAAATGAGGTAGGGGAGGAAACTGACCTGCTTGAGTTTCTTACAAATTAATAGTATTCCAGACAGGAAATTAAGATTGGGTACAGGATTGCCAGATCTCAGGGCTTGGCTCTGAGCCTCCACTTTTTGTGGGTCATCTCCAAATGGGAGACAAATGTGCAAATTCTCCAGTTTGGCTGGTTGGCTGGCCTCAGCTTTGGGCAAGAAGAAAGGGCTGTGTGCAAATCTCCAACACAGCAAGAGAGCAGCAGCTCGCTACCATTTTCAAGGTTTAATTGATTTGTTGCTACAACTTGCAAAGGTGGTCCCAGAGGTCCATGTACAATAGACCCTCAGTATCTGCTGGGTTTGGTTGCAGGACACCCCATGGATACCAAAATTTGTAGATGCTCAAGCCCCATTATGTACAGTGGTGTAGTAAATGGAAAATCAAAATCAAAGATTGCTTTTTGGATATTTATTTATTCTGAAATATTTTCAAGCCATGGTTGGTTGAATCTATGGGTACAGCATCCACAGATATGGAGAGCCAGCTGTGTTACTTAGTTTTCTCCTTCCCTCCAAAGGCTCACCTTCCATTCCGCTTTGCCAGATTAAACACTCCTTATCCCATCTCTATAAAAAAAGTAAGAAGGAATAAGAAGGAATTTCAACTTGATCTAGAATAGCTCCTTTAGCTACAATTTCCAAACAGGAAAATATGGTTTGTGTGTTTATGTGTTTGAATTGCAAGCTGTAAGCAACTGTGGTTAGTGACATCACCAATGCTTACTGACATCACCAAGAGCAGTCCCTGGATGTTTGGTTTTGGCCCAGAAATCTCAAATCCTGTGTTGACCCTGAACTGGCACCCTCAATGTGGGATGCATATCATGAAGATTTCCTCATGCTGGATTGTGAATAGGGGGTAATTTTTCAGTAGTCAAACCTTCCCCATACACACAATAAATAGCAAGAAAGACTTCAGGATTGAATCAGCCAGGCCTGAATCTGAGGCTTTTCATATACACACATACATAATGTATGTATATATATGTATATATGTATGTGCATACATACACACATGCACACAGATACACACACATATACATAAAGTTGCAGGAGTGTGGGAGTTAAAACAGAGATACAAGATACAATGAGAGCCCTTCCAACCTCCACCTTCCCTCTTTGTTTTCCTAAAGCTGAGCACATATTTCAACAAACATTGAATGGTATAAAGCTTCTGTTACAGGTTGGAGCCTGTGAGCCAAGAGGAAGAATTATTTAGCCCTCCTGATTTTGTTGGACTGCAGCTCCCACCATTTCTTACCATTGACTATGCTGTCTAGCGCTACTGGGACTTCCAGTTCTGCATAGTTTCCATCCCAGTCTTCAGAGGACTATAATGTCAGTGCCTTTCTGATGCTTCCATAGGTTGTTTGATCCTACAGGGTGAGGACTGGACTAGTTCTAGTTCAGGCTATTTCCGCACGGGCTTAAAGTAACGGTGCAGAGCGTTGTCCAGGGAGGACGTCTGCACCTGGGAGCAGACTGAGTCGGACCTACTTAGTGTAGTTCCGCACCTCAGCCCACTCCGGAACGACCCGAAGTGGTCATCCAGCGTGCTTTTGAAAGACCGCTTGAAACAGGTCTTTCAAAAGCACAGAGCGCACCACTCCATGCCCGCACTCTGGTGCAGATTTGCAGGCTCTCACCAGTGCTAGCCTGTGATCTGCCGGGGGCAGGCCTTAGGCTGGCAAGCTTCAGTGGTTGATGGAGAGCCTCGACCAACCAGAAGCCGCCATTTTCATCCCCGGAGCAGTGTGGAGCGGTGGCCACGCACTGCTGCAGACCAGCCTGGACCCAAGCGTGGAGCCAAGAAGTCCGGTAAGTACCGGCACGGGGTGATTCCCTCGCCCCGTGCGGAATTGGCCTCAGTATTTGTAGATTATGGTGCTAGGAATGTTTTGTTCTCCTCTGAGCTAACAAACGGAAACAGATCTGCAAAAGATCCTTCAAATTTCAAAGCTCCAACTGCCCCCAATTCAGCAAGGACGATCCCAATTAATCCTCTGTTGTCCCATTTTTCAGTTGCTTTTAAAATTTCTCTTCTTCTCCTCCAACTTTCTTCCTTCATCCTCAGCTTTATTTGCTGGAAACTGAGTTCAAAGTGAAAAAAAATAAAGATTGCACTAATTAACCCAACAGGAGGCTGAGGAATCTTGCCCTTCCCAAACCAGTGCAGCCTCTCCTAGCTTCGTCTGTTCTTCCTGATGAATAACTTTTTCTGTCTTTACCATACTCTGATGTTGCTTGGTCGCACATGTCCTGATTTTCATCTGTGAAATGTTGGAAGCTGCGTAGATGAATGCCCGGCCTTAAAATCTGCCTGGAGGGTTTAAATGCATTCACTACAACCTGAAGACTCCTGTTAGAGGTTGGAAGATGCTGTAATGATTTGCTTTGGGTTCCCGCTTGTTAATGAACTATTTCTATATTTTCAGTCTCCAGTCAATCTTTCCATAACATCAATAGAGGAAAATATGATGCTACGAAGAATAAAATTAAACATCACATATGTTGGGGCATCACAGCTATATTTTGAAATATTTTTTTTTAATCCTTACTTGACAATCATTCCAAATTTAATTGTGCTGTGAGTATTTGTAAAAAAATACAGGACACAAAGGCAATATCACTTCGCAAACCCCATATACTTCCATGCCAACATTTGTCTCCTAGTTACAGCAAGGGTAATATCATCAGCACCAGGCAACCTAGATGAGAATTATCAGTTGGTTACCAAGAAACCTAATGATTTCATCAATAATATTTTACCAGTTTCAAAGGTCATTTGGAGAACTAGTGCCACACAAAATGCACCTTCCAAAGTGTGTGTGGGGGGGGATAGGAGGGTGGCTGTTAAGGGTCACATTTCATTTCTCATTTATTTAATTGATATTTCTAAATGAGTATTAATTGAGCCATGATGAGAAGAGTGTGCCATTTGACAGTGCAAGTGACAGGATGGAAGTGCCATTCTGAGAGTGTATATAACCACTGCTAACACCCTCAAAGCGTTAATTCCATTTTATGTCTTTCACATTTAATAGCAAATTTGCCATTTAATCTTTAAGACAGAAGTTACTTATTCTCAATCTACCTCTCACTTGCGCTGATATAATCTCATGCCACTCAGACTGGCCTATGGCATGAAGCACGTCACACTTTCAAATCAGGTCCATTTTTTCATTAGCTCATATCCTTCCTGAGATGCCCTCCTTTACAGATGGCTGATCAGCAATCAACACTAGTTTGTTTCAATCAGAAAAGCAGCCGTAACTTCTCATTTAAAAACTGTTCCTGGAGAAGCACATTAGTTAAAGACATAAAACTGGCACTGGGGAAACAATGACTGTAGCAACAGATTTTATATATATATATATATATATATATATATATATATATATATATAAAAAGCCACAAACCCAGAAGAGATGTTGGTTTCTTTTATAGGAAGAAAGGGAAAGCCTGTAGCATGTTATGGCAAGTCTTCTCAGAAGCTGGCTTATCCACAATAAACTATAAATCAAACTAGACAAATGACTAGAAAAGGCAATGAGACATCAGAGGCACTGCTTGGAATATGTCCCAACATATACATATAATTTTGTTAAAAAGCACCTATAAAATCCAGTGGGCCCAGTACAAAAGTCCAAAATAAAACAGGCCATGTCCACGGACTTACAAAACACACACTCACTTTCTCTCACTTTCTCCCTCTGTTCCTTGCTGAGCTGTAGAGCATGTTGCCCTTTGATCTATCTTGACTGAGGTTAAGCATTGACACTTTTCAAAAGGCAGCCTTTGCCCCACACTGGGAAATCATTGACTTTTAAACAGAAATGGGAAGTCAAATTTCTTTCCTCTTTTGATCAGCTTTGTGTGATAAAAGTGTACAGTTGCAAAACTGATCACTATGTTTCCTCAACATACAATTCTGGTAATATTAAAAGATTCCTGCTCACCATTTTAACATGCCCACCCATTCCAGTTACCTAGAAATTCTGTACTTGCTACCTCAGCAGTTACTATTCCGGTTATACTAGTCAGTTTTCAACTTAAAGCAACAACAAGAAGCAACTATACAATATTGCACATCTGTTAAGGAATACCAAACATTGCATAGAGTTAGGGTGTTGTTTTCTTTAACTTCTGCCATCAGTTTATCTGAGACAACAGTCGTGAACTATCAGTCATTCCAGTGCACCCATGAAAAAATCCAACAATGCTTTACAGCAGTATTTTCCCAGAGAAAGGTTGATAATAACAGACATATTGTGTCTACCGTGACTGACATTTTGTTTTGTTTTTTTCAACAAGAAACCACTGATAAGCCTCCAAAGAACCTTAGTTAGTAGGAGTTAGTTGAACAACTGACAGCACTTCCAGATGACGAAAAAGCATACCTAGAAGTTCCAAATTTTGTTCCTATTCAAACCAATTTTATTTTGGAGATCCACATTACATTTTCTTCCTCCTGAAGTATCTCCGGGAAGCTTCAGACAGTACCAAAGACTATTCATTCCAACTCCCCAGGTCAGTTTAAATTAATCCAGTATTTTCCGAAATGAAATGTATCTGTACTTGCACCGTCTCAGAAGCATTAAATATGACTGCCTCCAGAAAACATAGTTGTTGTTTCCTGGACACAGGTTCAGCAGAGATCAGATGATCCTCATGCTTAACTGGTGTGATATTGCTAAAACACTTTAGCACTTTGACTATAACTACTAATAATAATTTAAAAGGGCTCAATGGGAATTAGCGAAAATCAGTTTCTGAGAGGTTTCATAAGTCTGAATGTAACATTTAATTAGGTGGAGGGGGAAGAGAAGAACACAAATGGGAGAGGGAAACCTGGTATATTTCAAAAAGAAAGACTAAATATAACTCATCAATAAGCATATACAATCAAAATGAAAAAAAGAATTGGAAACTCTCAAGATTTCCAGAGATTCCCCCATCCCCAACGTGGAGGAGCCCTGAATATACGATATTGCAAATACAACTGTCACAACCACATTCTCCTAAATCACAAATCTTTGCAAGAGGGGTAGATATCCTCCCCTTTTTAATGGAAAGTGGGACAATACTGGGATAATGGCTAAGAAACCCCTGTGAAATTCATGGGTTCCACCATGTGTCAACAGGCAATTTGAAGGCACACTTATACACAATCCAAATCAAAATGGATATCCAACTTTCCGATAAAAATGTAACAAAGCAATGCTTATGTAGAGCAGTGTGAGTTTGGGGTTTGGATTTTTTTCATGATAGGGATATTACTAGCAAAACTAAAAATTCCTTAGAGATATTTGAGGAATGAGGAATATAACTCTAGCTCTAGGTATGGCAGTCTGGTCTCAGTCCATACTTCTCAGACTGTGCGCAAGATGCAATTTACACTCCAGTGAGGAAAAAGTACAAGATGCATCCCCAAAATGTATACATTTAAAATATGCACATAGGCAATTTTTCATATTTCAAATGTATGCCAAAATGGAGACCTTTCACACTACACTATTAGAGTGCTGTGAGTCCTCTTTAATTGCCATGGCAACATCCTATGGAATCGTAAGATTTGCAGTTTAGGGAGGGCTATTTAGTATTCTCTGCCAGAAAGCTCTGGTGCCTCCCTAAACTACAGATCCGGAGATTCCATAGGATGCAGCCATATAAGCTACATTGGAACCAGTGTGTGACAACTATGTCGTGTAGAAGGCCTATTTATTAAAATATTTTAATAAATGAAGGGTGTGTGTTTAAGCAAAGTGTGTAATTTTTAAAATGCACACATGGGGACATAAGCAAAAACTGACTGACTGCACCCTAGAAATAAGAAATCTAATGGTGTAATAATCTGTGGTTATGGTTATTAGTAATTTTAGTAGGGTTCTTTAGTTGTATCTCTAGTAGTAGAATAATATTATTTTTCTTTCTTTCTTTTTGTTATGGTTAAGATTAGGAGGTAAGAGCGCTATTGCATATTAGTTATTTGTCTTTTTTCACTCCTTTTCTTGTCTCTTCTTTTTATTTTATTTTTTTATTTTAATTTTATTTTTCTTGCTCTCTTTTTCTTCTTTCTCTCTATTTTTTGAATGTATACTACCTTTATTTTAAATTAAATTGTTTGTGTTAAAAATTAATTTAAAAATGAAACTGGTTAACTGAAACATTAATCTGCATAGAAACATATGCTCTGTTGTTGAACTGTGATCTCAAAGTGGTTTCTTTTCAGCAGCTGAAATCTTCAGGTCATTTACACTAGAACAATGCTATTGACTTTAATAGCTTCACAATAGTTGATTTAAAAGGATGGTGACCTTTATGAGGAACATAGTTTCCCATTACCTCAAATGTCCTTCCTTTGGTTTCCTTTTCGCAGTCATTCTTTAGGATCTAATACCTGAGGAACCATTCCCAGACTTTAACACAATAAACCTGTGTTGTGACAATAACTTAGTTAAAGATAAACTATCTGCAAACAATTATGATAACTTAATTATTTCATGCACACTTTGTTGGTTTCAATTTTAGCTAGGGGACAAAAGCTGTCCTGGGCGGTGATGCATTTCAAAACTATGAAAAACTGCAATCTTACTCTGGTACATTCTCATACCGGATGCAGCTCAGATGAGAGAAGACACTGAACCACTACACTGACCTTGGATATCTTTAAACTGTACAAGAATTATAAACTTGCAAACATCAGTCCTCTGTCTTCCTTTTTAATCAGCTAATCTGGGAAGTTCAGTACACATTTGTATGTTGGAAAAATAACTGTAGAATTGGGGATCAGTTTCTGTGATCAGTAAATTGCCATGTACCTGATGCAAGTAGTACATCATTTTATACCTTTCTATTTCCTGCATTGCCAGTGGTTTTATGTTTTTACAATAGGTATTATATCGAATACTGTGCAGACACTATGACCCACATTAAGCCAGTTTCTTTATCTATCCCTACTATTCTGCCTTTATCTGATTTTGGCCTGAAGAAGAAATCTAGAGGTCTCAAAATCTCTCACACCTTTGAGTGTTCTTTTGGTCAGGCTAAGAAAGCTATCACTGCTTTATTTTTATTTTTAATTTTTTTATTTTATTTTATTTATTTATTTGGTCATGGATAATGTGGCTACCATCCCTTTCTATTCTGAACATATGTTTTACCAGTTATGTATAATTCTAGAATCACTTGCTTTAGCCTAATTACTCTTAATGGTTAGTTTGGAGCTAATCCTCAGTTTTATGTCAAAACAACTGTTGACTTTTACCTACATGCCAATTGCTCCTAACTAGAAGGGGTTAATTTTTTCTAACCTTATCTGTTCTTGTGCCACCCTCAGGGTTGTGAGAAGGACAGATAAGCATAGTGCTATTTTCTGGTTTTGTTTCAGTGTCAATCCCAAGAGTGGACCAATTTCATACCATTTGCTGCTTTCATTACTGTCACAAGGTTGTCACAAGAATTGATAAATTTCAGACTGTTTTTCTTGTCCTCATTACAATCTTAAAGTTGTCATGAGCGTGAATTGATTTTGTGCCATTTTCTGTTCTCATTACAGTCTTTCTATCTTTGTCATAAGAATGGCTTCATTTGGGGGTATTTTTGTTCCCGTTACACCACTTTGCCACAAGAATAGGGAGTATTTGATGAAAATGAGAAGGTAGCAGCTCAGGAGCTGACATTCAAAGATAACACACTCTCGTGACAGAGATCATAATGAGAACAAAAAGTGCAACAAAATGTATCCCCATCTCATGATGAGGTTATGATTTTCTGTTGGGTGAGTTCACTACGAAAAGGAAGCCATGATTTCACTAGCAGACAGACTACTACAGTCCTTCTACAGGGACGAGCCAGGTGGCCAAATGCACAATAAGAAGTTTCAAGAGGTATAGCTCTTTCTTTTGTTGGACTGAAGATGGTGGAAGACATAATTCATAATGGTGGAAGACATAATTCAAATTGTCCCTGAAGTACTAGTACCTCGAGCATATGAGTTCAAGCCTAAAGATAATCGTCTTTGCATGGTGTTGTCTATGACCATTTCTGCTCTACACTGTTATAGTGCTATTATTCCACTTTCCATATACTGTGGAATTCTGGGGTTTGTAGTTTACTGAGGCCAAACAGCTCTCTGGCTGGGAATTCTAAATGCTCCTCCCTAAACTGCAAACTCCAGGATTCCATAGGACATTGTAAGTGTAGTGTAGAGTGGAAATGACCTAAATCAGGACAGGAATAGGAGAGGTGTATCTCATTGACAATGCAAATGCTTTGCATTTACAGGCACAGGTTTGATACCTAGAATCTCAGACTAGGGCTATGGGGATAGGCAGTCCTGATTTGGGTCTGAATATATTATATGCACATATGTTTCTGTTAACTGATGTATAATAGGCCATAATAAGGGTAAACAGCTATGGCAGATGCATTTTGAATTGAGGTTTATGCTAGGGGAAATACTGTTGGAAGTGAGTGGCTGTTTTGCCTGTTATTGGATTTTAACTACCATAGAGAGTTATCAGTCCAATTCTAGCTTGAGTATTTAAGAGGTTCCAGCAGACACAAATCATAGGGATGGAAATCTTCCACTATTTTATTCTTTCATGTAAGGATGAATAATTATGATTGTTTTCTTTCTGCTGCTGGAGAAAACAAATATTCTTCTATAGTATTCTCCCTGTATTTGAATATCTCAGAGTTCTGAGGATGAATTATTCTGCAGGGAAAAGTGCGTGAATTTTTGGCACACCAACAAAAATTATTTTCTGTGCAGAAACAGTGGGAGTTTTTGCATAGAAAAACCATTTTCTTTCAGAAAACAGAGAGTTTTGCACATTAAAAAATATGTCTCTCCACAGAATGATTCCTCTGAAACCCTTTGAAATATTCAAATGCCAGGAAAAAATTGTGCAAAAATTTTCACAACTCAAAATTCCCAAAGGAGTAGGGGGAGAAATCTCAACAGGGTTTACTGACTGTTAAGTAACCCTTTTCTTTTCTTTTCATATGGGAATGAATAATTATAAATATTCTTTCCATCCCAACCAAACTGTGCATCAACCGCCAATCAAAAGACCTGGATGATGGGTAATGTTGAAGAACATTATCAGTATACAGGTAAGATCTATCCAGACTGCCTGAAAGTCACCATTTCTGAACAGGAGCCTATCTGAGTTTTAAGATATTTGAGGTGGGCTTTCTTTCACTCCCACCACATTCTCAGTGGCTACTCCCAGGCTATGGAGTTCTCTTCCAAGGGATGATTGGTTGGCTCTCTCTCTGCTCTCTTTTGCCATCAGGCAAAGACTTTCTTATTTAATGGCCTTCAGTTTTTAACTGATTGAAGTAGTGCAAAGAGTGTGCTGGTTCTTAATATGTGTTGATATGTTTTTAAAAGTTCTAAATGTTTGCGTTATAGATGGTTTTAGCTATTTTGTTTGAATGTACAATGTAAGTTGTTTAGGATCTCATATGGGAGAAAAGCGGAGAACAAATTAATTAATTAAGTGCAATTGTGGGCTGCCTTTGAATATTTGCCTTTCAAATCTGATTGGACACCCATGGGGCAAAGAAGGCTGCCAGGATGTATAAAATTATGGCAGCATCCAAAGGCCCTGGAAGGGAAAGACTGCTGGAGGAGGAGCAAGGAAGACCTGAGGCAAAAATAATGAGTTGCTCAGAAGGAAAGGGCAGGAATTAGAATGAAGTGTGACAGCAACTGGTTTATAGTGAGATCATAGCTGAAATCACTGAAAAAGGCAAGGCTATGAAGCAACTGCAGCAGAGGAACAGAGAGGAAGACACCTTTGATGGTACCCTTTTGAGATTGCTGTAAGCCTGACAGTGAGAGAAAATCCATGCCCAAGGCGTCAAGTTCTGGGTGTGAAGATAAGACTTTCTATGAGGAGGTCATCTGCAGGGTCCTCTTTGTGTGTGTGTATATGTGTGTGTGTGCCTGCCTTCAAGTCTTCTATTGACTGATGATGATCTCTTGCATTTCATAGGGTTTTCTTAGGAAAGAATACTTAGAGGTGATTTTACCAATTCCTTTCTCTGAAATATAACCTACAGCTCCTGGTCTTCATCAGTGGTTTCCCATTCAAGTTCTAACTGGGACTGATCCTGTTTACTTCCCAAGATCAGAGGAGATCTATCTCCTTTAGTATATATAGAAAACGATGCAGAACTACGAACTGGAGTTCAATGGCTACAAATATAATCTGCACCTACTAGTTTGACACAAAATGTTCTCACTAGAAGTTTGAGTTTACCCTGCTGAACTTTCAAGATCAGTCAGGATCTGGTGCCTTTAGGGTATTTAGGGTCCTTGTCACCATCAAAATTAGGCCCCCAAATGCATGCATAAAGCAGGGAAACAGATGTTAGCTTGCATACTAGCTTACAGTTAACCAACAGTAATACAACAACATTAGCAGCTTTATTTAAATAGTAGTATTTGTAATAACAGATTAAACTATATTGATATATCAGTGATCTTTTTTAAAGAATAATTTTCTCCTTGGTTTGTCCTATGCCCATCCACCATAAGGCAGGATTTGGGGTTTATGAAGACAACAGTCTCATAGTGGAAAGTGGCCCAGTAGCTGGAAAAAGCCTATGCGTAAATGTGGCCTGCCACATTTTGGTGGCAGTGGCAGGACCTTATAAGACCACCTTGGTTATCCTCAGCCAGTCAAAGTTGACTGTATTGGGATAGATGAAACAGTTGTGCTGATGGTAAGTTCTCCCACATCAGACTGGCACTTGCTGAGAAGCAAGACTAAATGTGCCAAACAGCTATTGGGCAGCAGCAGTAGTGGGGCCATGACACTGACAGAGGATCTCTTAGAGAGAGCAGCAGTGGCATGTTAGGTAACTCCAAAGTACTGTGCATAAGAAAGCAATTGTAAAACACCTTTGAATGCCTTTTACCTTGAAAACTCTATGAGGAGACAAATGTGATGCAATTGCATGTAGTGGTATTTTATTTCATTTGGTCCTATGACTGAGCAAATGATTTCTGACCCCTTAAATGTCAGAAGAAGAAGAAAGAAGGAGAAGTAGTAGCAGTAGTGAGAGACAGAGAAAGAGAGAGGCCATTTCTGCATGAGGCGAGGGAATCGCTCCGTGCCAGTACTTACCGGATCTTCTGGGCACAGACCAATGCAGACTGTCCCTTAAGCCCTTCCACAGGGCTCCTCGTCTCGTCCAGGGTGAATCAGAGCAGTGCGAGGTCTTAGATCCACACTGCTCCAGCTTCCAAAATGGCAGCTTTCGGTTGTTCGTGGGTCCCGACCAACCACGAAGCTTGCCGCACCTAAAGCCTACCCTCAGCAGATCACAGGCTCACATTGGTGCTAGCCTGCGAATCTGCACAAGGGAGCAGATACGCAATGGCGTGCTCTGAAAAATTAAAGAACTGACTGAGGTGCAGATCTGAGGTAAGTAGTCCGGACCTAGTCCACTCCAAGGTGCAGACCAACTCCATCAGAGGACACACTGCGCCGTTCTAATTCCCTCGTGCAGAAATGGCCAGAGAGAAGCAAAGGAAGGAAGTCTAGCATCTTGTCTTTTCCATAAAAGAAGCTTCTTGTTGTTGTTGTTGTTGTTGTTTATTTTTACTTTCAATATCCTGTTTGCTCTTTCTTTAGTTACTTTTATAACCACTGTGGTACCAGATGCTCTCTGACAAAGAGAGTAGAAAAAGAAGTGACATAGCAGTTAGAAGGAGACCTTGATAAGTAAACCTTAAGCCCAAGTTTTCTTCACACCATAACTTTCATCCCAGGGAAATTTTCTTCGTCAAATCAGGAAAGAAAGTATTATTATGCCCAATGCCAGGCAGTTCGCACAGAAAGAAAACTCCTTACTTTTGTTGTCTGCATAGAGTACAGGACAAGTACTATAGCTCAGTTGTAGAAAGCATTTGGCATGCAAAAGGTCCTACTGTAGCTTCATCCTTCAATGTAACCAGGTAGCCTTAGGAAAGACACCTATTTGAAACACTGAAAACCACTCAATGTAAACAAAACTGGACTATATTAAAGGATAGTCTCACTGTTTATAGAACAACTTTTTGTTTCCCGAAATCGAATTATCTGGAAAAGGGGAATGGAGAATGTAGCAATATGAAGACTGTAGCTTGGCTTGGCAATAAGGGACATAGAAGCACTGAGTCTGGGGTCCAGCAAATGTGGGTTGCATTAGTTGATTATTTAGGTATGGCACTTTTTGGCTCAGGAATTTTGGTTATCTCAGTCCAATAGGGAAAAGCCTTAATTTAATAACTACTATTCAAAACTACAAACCGCTTTGAGTACCAGTTTAGAGGGGGAAAGCAGGCTATAAATAGTTATAACTACTACAACAACAACAGCCTAAGAGAAAGTAAAACTAACAAGGGAATAGTCAGTAGAAAGGAATTAAAATCACTGTCTGCTTAGGGAAAGTGTGCATTTCATAGCTTTATAGAGAACTGGCACACTGGATATTGGATGGAGCGGCTATCTGATCAGAAAAAGATGGCACTCTTGTTGAACATAATTGGGATTAAAGCTATAATTTAATGCCTCACATAACAGCTTCCCATTTCACTCGCCAATATGTACCATTTCAGGAGGAAAATCCTACAACATAACATAACCTCAAAGACACTACTGATTGCAAGATGAACACTGCTATAAAAAAAATGCAAATGAAGCAATTTCTGAATATGTGAATTAATTAAGAAAATTAATAGAACACTGGCAATTTTGAAAGAGTTTAAATGATACATTAAATTCTTTCTCTAATGGACTAGTTAGCCCATGAGATGCAAAGAAAAGCAACCTATCTGTTGACTTCAAATGATCTGATATCAACACATTTATCAGAAATGGTACTATTCTTAGAAAGTGGAAAAGGTAGCAGGGAATTTTAAGAGCAACAAATAAACTTGTCATGAATTAAAGGCATCAGGTGGAGAACTCCACAAATATTCATGTTACTGATAAAGTGTTTCTCAATGCAAATTATTCTTGGCTTCAGGTTTCTGCACAAGTTCTATGTACACTGCAAAATGAGATTTAAAAAGACAGAAAAAACGTGTTACAACTAATGCGACAGCAGTAGTGTTACTTTTTTAAACTTTATGTTGTCATTATACACTACTCATCAGCACAAAGTGACATCATATGTTAGTAACACATTAGTAATGTATTAGTTAGGCATATTACTTTTTTTAAAAAAATCATTTTAAAAATTACTAAAAATATATTTAAAGCATTGCTTCCAAACTCTGGAGAAAACGAGAAGGCAATTTGTAAGTCACAGCAAACACTGTTATGGAAAACCTTACGATTTTACATTCAACATAGGAGGGACATTGAGATGATTCTGTTGCTGAGCAGTGTGGTTTGATATCTCTACATTCATGACAACTCTAAGATAAAACATTGTTTCTCTTAAATAGATTTATTTGAAAAGGGTATTTTACCCTGCCATCTCAAATGTAAAATGAATGAATGAATGCTGAATTGATGCGTGTATCTAGCTTATTCACTTGCTGTTCACATATTATTTGAAGAAGCAACTAATCTTGGTTTTCTTTTAATTTTCTCCTTATGCAAATTGAGCAAAGGCCATTTCCACACTAGACTGTTAAGAGTGCTAATATTTTACTTTCAACATTCTATGGAATCCTGGGGTTTACAGTTTAGGGAGAGGCCTCAAAGGATTCCATAGGATGTTGAAAGTGGAATAATAACACTGTAACAGTCTAGTGCAGAAATGGCCAAAAAGAGGTTGGCATACATACCTTGGCTACTTCCCAACCACCCACCTCCCAGTTTGATGTCAGTTTTGTATGCTGTTAAACATCCATGAAGATTTAAGCTGACAGAAGAGGTGCTAAGCTCTAAACCTTGAGGCCCTCAAGTAATTATTGAGCTACCATCATTCCTCATCACTGACCTAGACTAATGGGATTTAGAGTCCAACATATGAAGGGCCAAAGGTCCCCCAACTCTTCTCTCAATCAATTCTTTCTTCAATATAGTTATCCAAGCACATACTACACCCACGTCTGCTGTCCTCTCAGAAGCAGAGATGCTAATAAATGATACAGGGTAGGTCTGGATCACTTCACAGAAAGCATTGGTCAGCTATGCATTAATGCAGACATAATTTAAGACTGACTTCCTGAAAGGAGACTGCTTCAGAGATAGCGTTGGAGAAAACAGGACATTCTAGCCACAAATTTCAGCTGAAATAGACAGAATTAAATTGCTTTGTAATTTGTTTTCCACTGAAGAAGTGCTACGAGGAACACAACCTATTCTTGACTTCCCAGAACTCATTTATAATTATTTACATATGCATTTTGAGCAGGGCACACACATCCCCAGACAAGAATGCTAAAAGTCAAAGAAGAAAGTGGAGGGGGGAGAGAGACTTCCAGCTTGATAGACCCACTCCCCCATTTTATAGTGCTCGAACTCCATTTTGGGAGTCAGCAAAATGCACCTATCTTCATTCCCATGTCTGCTCCTTTGACTGTTACCTAGACAACCCAAGGGAGGAGAAAGGTAAAATTGTATCCTTCCTGGAAGACTCCATTTAAATGCTAATACGTTTGTTACTGAGCAGAAATGTTGTTAGCCTGCACCCGTGTATCATGCCATTCAGAGGGTGAAGACGTTGTAAACCAGAGCAGTACATATGTAAAGGAAATATTTACTGCCTGAGGTGACAACTTACACTGGTAGCAAACTTACTATAATGGGTACAGTAAGCTCTGACTAAGCAGTAGATTTTAGCCTAAAGGCACCAGACCTTATCTGACTATGGAAGCTAAGCAGGTCAGCTGTGGTTAGTACTTAGATGGGAAACCACCAATGAATGCCAGGTACTATAGGCTATATTTCAGAGGAAGGAATGGGCAAAACCACCTCTGAGTATTCCTTACCTAAGAAAACCCTTCAGAGACTTTCAGAATGACTTACAAAGCATGCGTGAATAGTGAAATAAAGAGCAAGGGGAAAACAAACGAGCATGCCTTACCAGCTACCCTTGCATGTTTTGTTTTTTTTAAGCAGAGATATATAAGTTTGGCCACCAAAATGGAAAATATAACAAAAATGGAGATTCTTGGAAGGTTTTAAAAAAAATCACCACTGGATGCATTTTGGAAGAAACTTTCAAGTGCCCTCTGAGAGATTCAAAATTGTTTACTTATGGAAGGCTTACCTGATCTTGTTGTCTCGTTTCACATGTGTACATTGTTAGTTTGGGATTAAAAGTTTGCTGAAACATGTTGAACTGTTCTTCTGTTTTGTGGTATAGGAACACATCCCTATATTCTCCATGTTATTTCTGCCTCTGGTACCAAATTTTATGTTCAAGAAGTCATGCCCAGCAACACATCTGAGATATACTTATATATAGTATTCCAGACCTGGTTTCAGTCAAACTAGTCATCTGTAACATTTGTTGATGAAACCCTTAGAAAATGGTGCAACAGAAGAATGGAACAAATTAACTACTGAACTCTCCAACCCTTGCTAGAACCGTCTCAAAATGGTTGCTGTAGCAGGTTTGAATTGATATTCCCAAAAATTTCCTCCTGACGAGCATATTAGGAACAGAAATATATCTTTAAAAATGATTTTTAAAAAAGGATGTTTTGACTGTCATGAAAACCTGATGAGGAGAATCCTAGACAAACAAGGACTGTCATAGTTCAGGACTTACCGTACACTTAGTTCACAGAAAACAACATTCCTGCACAGAAGATAAACATGTATACACTGGGAAGTTGTTCTGCCTTTTTTTCTCAAAGAAAACTGTTTTCTGCTGTGTTCTCTTCATGAAATGCTTTTTTCTGTGCAAAAGAAATCAGGTTCATTTTTTTTTCAAAGAATAAATACTAAACTGTGAACAATCTTCAAAAACTGCACCATTTTCAACAACTTTCTTGCAGTGAGGAAAAATGTTGCCAACAAGAATGAAATTTACAAATTTACAGAACAATGTAAATTTACAGAACAATATTGCCAACAAGAATGAAATTTACAGATTTACATCCTCCACATAGTGATTCTTGTCATTGGATATTGTCTTTGTAGAAAAGGTTATTCTATCAAATCAGGGGCAAGAATTATATGGCTTTACAGATATTGTTTGAGTGGTACACCAAGCCTTCTTCACTGGTATACTGGCAAGAGTTGCTGTCCAATAAAATCTGCAGAGCCACATGATTATCACCCAAGAGCTAATGGAATTTCTTATCATTGTGCCTTGTGCTTTGCGTTATGAACTCTTCCTATTCAAATTGTTTGGTCCCAATTCGGTCCAAGACAAACCTCCCAACTGAGCTTATTCTTCCACTATGCCAGTCATCATATCATGTCTTCCACCTTTCCAAGCAACACAAGAAGGGATAACATGAGGAACACCCCACAAATCCCTTCATGACCTAGTAATTATGCACAGAGCACAATTTCCCATGGGGGATTTTGGGACTTGTAGCTAGTAATAGACTTTTAGTTTGTAGACTTGTAGTTAGATCAACCATTTCACACTTGAGTTCTTTATAAACTTTTGCCTAAATGCTCTCTGGATCCAATGTTAATTTTTAACATACTAGTTACACTTAGAACAACTCTGCCGCTGATTCCTCTCTCTTTTCTGAAGGTTGGATGTGTTAGAAGTTTTGGAAGTATTTTGTCACTTGAGGTTATTCATTTGACTTTATGCTATCCTGAATCCACTCTACTGCTTGGTATATGACCACTGCATGCTCTAGGGTCAAATCAGTATCCTGCAATAATCTCACTCTGACTTTACCCCACAAGTTATGTCATCTCTAGTAACTAAATCACCTAATGCTTCACATTCACAAGTTTGAGAGAACAGCTTAAACCACCTATTATGATAAATGCATTGGTCTTTTAGGATGCCGTAAGATTGTTCCAGAATGCAGGAATTATTTTTAAGGTGGGAAGGGGAGCTTAACATCAGTAGCCAGGTCATTATTAATTTTGACTGAAAATTAAGGTGGGCTTGAGTCCTCCTCCTCCCCTGATTCCAGAGTCCATGGACTCTTCCTTGTTGAAGAGAAATGTACTAAACTGGGTTCTCCTCTGGAAGCTATATATGGATCTGTCCTGCCACATTCATTCTGAAAGCCAAAGGAAACATGGCATTTGCCAGGATCCAACAGTGGCAGTATGCTCAATGCAACAAGCAATTGTAACTTTTCAAAGGTTGCACAAAGAAGCATCCAATACCTCCTAGCACAAGTTGTTCTTTATTCTGCCAAGTATATGTTAAGCTGATCAGGTCTGTGTTAAAAATTAGCAAGGAATGATGCATTAACTTCAACTAGAAAACATTGACCCACCACAGTGCAGCAACTGACTGCAAAAGCAGTCAGTGTATCAAGGCAGCATACTTCTTTATCAGAAATGTTTTGAGTGCTTCTAAACATAAGCAGAAAATGTCTCTGTACAACTTAATCATTGCATTTTCTCTGTGTCTCCATTCTCTATTAGGATATATGATTTGCAAAGATCAGTGGTAGAGCACTGATTGGCTGATTTAACTCTATTTGAGTCTTTTGTTTGGTTTTTCTTTTTAAGAAAGATATAGGCAGGGATGGGAAGGTGTAAATTTATCTTGCTCTATCTTTTCTCTCCAGCCTTACCACTGTGATCCACTGAAAGGTACGTGTAGGAAAAACAGAAAGGGGGGGGAGCCAAAAGAAGTCAACAGAGGAGAAAATAGAGAGGAAGAGATGGAGGAAAACTTTTCACTGAATTATCCAAGTACCTAGCACTGTGCGAGCAACAAGAAACACACTGGAGGATTACAAAGATGTTCAATTGCATGTTTACCCCAAATAATAACATCTAATAGAATCCAGAACAATATCAACAGAGGAGGAGAACTAAATTGAATTATAATGTATATGTGAGCCCCAGACAAACCATGGTGGGGTGAAACAGCAGCATTACAGGCCAAGGGCCCAGTCATGGCTACTTGAGGGCTAAATAAACAAATCAACCCCTCCCCGCTTCATAATCATTTTTCTTCCTTTCCATTCTTTCTTCAGTTGCTCAAGATTACTTCTTACCATTATGCTATCAGTTAACTCGTAAGAATTAAATAAATGACTCTTTAGTTTCTCTTTGTTTTTTCTGATAAGCACATAAGAAATAGATTGTACTGAAAGTCTCTCATCTTTCCTATCTGCTCCACTTATGAGATAGTACAGTTCACATTCTTTCCACTTATTCGGTTTTCTGTAGCATTTTCCTTTATACACCATTCTTCTCACAGGCTAACTGGTCTGCTATGTAAAATGTTTTATTTTCTCTTTCTCTTCTGACGTAATTAATAAATGCTGCTGCAAACTTTGCAATATGCTAACCAAAGTTTACTTAACACTGTACATCACTTACTACAACTGATCTCAAAATGGCAAGAGTTCTGGGTTTTCATTTTTTAATTGGAGTTTCCTAGAATTACTTCCCTCAGGCTCCCGATCATAACTATTTTGGTTCCTGCTATACTTACACGCATTGTCTGTCTGCCTCTGGGACATGCAGTATATTACTATTATAATAGTATGTCATAGATGCGTAGGAACAGGGGGGCAATGGGGGCGGTTCAGCCCTGGCAGCAATGTTTTTGGGGCATCCCAGCCCATGGCCATGCCCCCACACACCGTGGCCACACCCCCATACACTGAGGCCATGCCCCCTGCACTGTAGCCCCACCCCTCCACACACTCCAAGCTGCACCGCTGTTGTGTCATCATTACTTCTGTTGATCAGGTCTTACTGCTTAAATGAGGGGGCAAATAGACACAGAAAATTTTCCTGTTGATGCCTCTATCTGTTGCTAAAGTTCTCAAGGTTTTTTTAAACATCCATATGACCTGGGACAAATAGAAATATTTTAATCCTACCTAGAAACTCAGTTCTTTTTATTCCAGGATAAACAGTAGCAAAAGAAGGAAAGGAAAAGATCAAGCTTTTAAACACGTGCACTTCTATGATTTTGACTAAAGAGCAATCTGATGTCACTTTTGCTGGATGGGAGAGGGAGCACAGAGCCTTTACACTCAAATAATAAGAATTTTTAGAATGCTAAAAAAGCAGATATGTCCATCCAGGTCTCCAGACCCCATATTGAGCAAAGGTGCACAAGAGATCTTTAATTGGCCATTTGTTTATAGCATTATGAAATCTCAATGTTTATTGGTCAAATTGCCTTCCCAGTTTCCTTCATCTTCCCTTCCCTCTCTGCTGGCTGGTAATATCTAGGTGCATTGAAAACTCTTTTCCAGGAAGTCCCAATCAGCAATAAATGAGGCTTTCTGGAGCAAGATATCTTGCTTCATCACAATAGTTTGGTTAGCAAACTAAGCTGTTATCTGTTTCAAGCAGGGAACATAAAGCCATCTTGATTTTGTTATCACACATGCCCATACATTTCAACATAGTCAATGGTAAGAGATAATGTGAGTTGCAGTCAATAGCATCTTCAAGGTCACATGGTCCTCACTCCTGATTTAAAGAGAACTGTTGGCTTTCAAATTTAACGTGAATAGTCTGATTTAGATTTTTTTTAAGTCAATCAACCCCCCTCTAGCTTATTTCCAGATGAAGAGATACTAGCTTAGGTAGCACTCACACTCACATGGCCTACAGACATGATACAGAAGGATTCTGTGTTGTGGACCAGATGGGGCCTAACACTGAGATATAATACTTCTCTCATTCCTCTGTTATTTGCTACCACTGCATAGCTGTAATCTGCATCACCATGTCAAGGTCTTTAAGAATATGATTTTCAGGTAGGTTAAATCCAGCAACCTACTTTCATAAGTTGCAGAGGAGTGCAAGGAGAACTTTCCTGAGTGTTTGAATTGCTCTGCAGTTCATAACCTTGAGCATTTCAAAGATTGTGGATATTCTGTGTAGAACATCGCCTCACTACCTCTCTGAGTATACTCTGAAAGCCCCTGGCTGCCTGCATTGTAACTTGTATTGTCATAAGTAGACTTGGATAGATGTTTAATCATGAAAATGGCAATGCTGTCTGGGATACGCTGCATAGGCGACTTTTGCAAGATGCACTGACCTTAGAGTGACTTTGTGCTCATCATTAATTTCTCTATATAATGGGCACTCTCTTGTTAGGCAGCACATTTAACAAACGCTTAAGCGTCGTATTGCACAGAAGGGTCATGTGATAACGTAAGGATTCAAAAACATTTCCCCCCATGCACAGTCATTTACTAATATCCTACACATTGTTAAGTATTTCACAAAGCCAGTACATTTTCTCTGTCTGATAAGTGTTCCAGTTGTACCCTCATTTGTCCATTTCTAAACACCATCTGGCACTTATAAAGGGTAAAGCCCAGACTAACTAGCCTAATGCTGTGGATTGCTACCCAGTCAGTCTTCCGTCTGCAAAGGGATGTACTTGTATCAATGATAGATAAATCCAAGCTAGAAATACAGGTCCTTGACAACCTAATCACTGAAACCCTGTCAAGTAACCCCTAATTTTGAAGCAAGTGGTTAATTCCCGGCAAATTGATTTATGCACTGTTTGAGGTTTGGCGAGTTGTGTTGTTCATCTGTTATTACCAGGAACTCAGCTCAGCCTATTCATTTAGACCAGTGACACAACACAGCGCATCTCCCAAGAAAATTTCCTTTGTCAGCACATCTAGAATTTGCTAATTAAATCAACGATGGCATTATTCACTTTCTGGGGGGAAAATTGTTCTCTTGCTGTCTTCCTTCCCTCCCTTCCCCCACTCATCCACACAGATGGATATACTTTTAAATTCTGAGTTTTGTAATCAAGCTTGATCTAAACTTCCAGTGACAGCACCACAGCAGATATTTTTTGGCTTTGTTCTCTGATTTAACTCAGTAAACTAACAGTGGCCTCAAATCATTTTAAAGTAATGCGGTCTTTTCATTTACACTATATATAAGAGTGAACAAAAAAATAATGATGACCAGTAGGCTGAAGTCCTACATTTTCACTACAGAAACACAGGTGGTTTTCACTCAGATGATAGGGTTAGTCAACAAGTATTTTTATTGTCTGACTATTACACTAAAGTGAATTTTGAATGCCAGGTTGACTTGCAGAGCCTGTAATTATGGCTCGCTCTCTCTCTCTCTCTCAATCTCTCTCTCAAGAGTCATAATTTTGGGCAAAGAAGACTTTTTCCCTTTCCAAAAAATCTTTAAAGAGCGTATCCTCCTTCCCAACGGTATAATGATAGTAAAGGACTGAAAGACCCAATTTCTCAAAGAAATGTAGAAGAATATATGATGTGGAGGAATATTGCTGGTACTTATCATAGCAACCTATCTGGAGAAGAGAGAAAAGGAAGCAAGGAGGCAAAGATCCGCTCAAGCCTCTGATGCACCTACATTTTCCTCTCCTACCACTGGGCCGTTATCACTTACATACCCTCCAACTGTACCAATTTGGCAGGAACAGTCCTGACTATTCTCTGTTATCCCACTTTTTCGTCTACTTGTAATGTGTTCTAGTTTCTCTCTCTCTCTCTCTCTTCACCCACTCTTCCCCTTTGTCCTCAGCTTACTTCAATAGCTTTACAGTTCAAAGTGCAAGAGCACTTAATTAAATTAGCAAGGGGTTAAGAGAAGAGCAGGTGCAATCTTGTCTTTCCCAGAAAGCTCAGGTAAAAGCAAACTGGTGCAGCCTCTCCTAGCTTGAGTGTTCTTTCTCATTAATTTTGCCATCCTGACCACAGTCCAATGTTGCTTGACTAAACGTGACCAGGTTTTCATCTGTCAAATTTGGGGGAGTATGCACAAAAAGATCTATGGGAAGGATCCCCCAAGAAATAGAAATGGAGTTAGGCAAAGTGTACCTCAGAACAGCAGCCCTGGCCTGTCTGTCTGCCCCTCCTTTCCCTCACTGGGCCGCTGCCATCCACCGTTCTAAAGCATCGATCCTTAGAAGCGCTCTCTCTCTCTCTCTCTCTCTCTCTCTTTCTCTCTTAAATATTCTTGACAGTGTATTTTATAATAGTCATGGTTTATAAATGTGACCTTCTTTAAGTATCAACATTTATTGATATATGGCAAAGCTGGAGTTCATGGCTTTTTCAGAGTTTTGTTTTGTTTTTGAATTGTGGAATAGCACAATTCAAATCCTGTTTTGTTGTGTTTTCTCCAAATAAACAGAACAGTATTTCTTGTGCTTTTTTAGACTCTTCCCTGCTATCTGCTTCATGTGTGGGTGTTTTTCAATATATTCATTTCATATTTGCCACCTCTTCACTCTCTTTTTCTTTCCTTCTGCTTGCCTTAAGTGATATTTTGCAATACAGAAGTAGATAGACAGACAGACAGACAGACAGACAAATAGATACCTCCTGCCTAAATATCTGAAAACATCAAATCCTGTCTGATCTCTGAAACTAAGCAGAGTCAGACCTGTTTAGTACTTGGAAGAGGGACCACAGAGGCTGTATTTTAGAAGAAGGCAGTGGAAAACCACCCATGGCTATACCATGCCTAGGAAAACTCTAGAAAATTTATAGGGTCACTGTAAACCCACAGACAGCTTTAAAGTGCATTGTTGGAGGAGGAGGAGGAAGAGGAGTAGTGTGCTGTTACTGTGATGCATAAGCCTGAACCCGAGGTCCACAATTTATCATAAATTTGCTATTAAAAATATACCCCTCCACGTGCTTGAGAGGCCCCCGGATAAGCACGCACATGGGCACGGCCAAACAGCTGAAAAATACAAGAAAAATCCTGGTCAGGCCAGTAACTTTCTGTCGCACCACTTCAGGAGACCTCCAGGCAAGTACCAATCAAAGCGCTATTAAGTATGCACCAAGCACACAAAAGATTCTCAGCCCCGAACCATCAGCCTGACAGGATTAGTGCTCCTGACTACACAACTGTCAAGTGCTTTCCATTTGCAAACTGTCTGCACTATTGACAATCCTGTCAAAACCCAATCATCTTGAGCACTGACCTTTCGGAGGCTTTGTTTCGACTCTGAAACCCATTGTTCTCCCCGGGAACGGACTACCCTCCAGGCACATTTTCCCCTATAACTACCCCCGTTTTTTAGCGCTTCATCGGATCACTCCCGGCTTTCTTCCCGCCTCACTACCACTCCATTTGCCGAGCCTTCCCCTCAGCCTCCACGTGCTGAGCTTTCACCGCTTCCCTACTCTCTGGCTCCAATTCGGCTTCCCAGACTTCAGGATCAGGTGTAGTATTCCCCCGATACTCCTCTCTAAATCCCCTATCAATTTTCCTTTCTTTATTTTTCTTAGGTCTGCATGAGTGAATGTGCAAGTGCGTAGTGACGTAGGTTTCAAATAAAGAAAATAATTATAAATTAATTTTGTCTGTGTCTCAACTCGGCCTGACCCCGTAAAAGTTAGGTACAAGGTCTCGCTAGGTTACCCTACCTCTCATGTGTGCCAGGCACGTGCTTGGTGCAACTTGGAAATCCCCTTTAGGTCAGGGTCAGATTAAGTGTCCTCTGAAGGGCCCCCGTAGCTCAAAACTACTGACTTGGTGACCAGGACCCCCGGATCTCAAAATAGCCGATTTGGTGAGCGGGACCCCCCGGAACTCAAGGTAGCTGATTTGGTGACCAGGACCCCCTTGAACTCAAAATAACCGATTTGGAGGATCAGGATCCCCTGGACCCGCAGTAAATTAGGGTAACAGTGCCTTGACAACCCTAAGGTTAACCTATCATGGGATCTTCTGGAGCGGACAATGGTATTATTTGTTTGCCCTATGGAAATGTTTTGTACTATTAGGCATCTATCTTTCCAAGAAAAGTTGAAGAAAAATGAATGTGAGGAACCATGCTGTAAATTCTAGTGCATGATTCTTCTTATTCTGGATTTCTAATAATGACATTTCCACATTTCTTCAGAGTGAATCAAAAGTAAATACAGCATTTCTGCAATGAGATACAGAATGGCAAGGTGACCACTGATTAAAAGAGAACATTTCAATATTTTAAGTATTCATTAAGTATTAAGTTCCAGACTTCAGTTCTACCAACATTTAGGACATAAATAATTTGCAACTAATATTTTGATAAATATGACCTCTTATTTTCCCTATCAATTTTTTACAATCTGATTACTATTTGATTTGATTTGTTATTGTGTGCCTTCAAGTCAATTCCAACTTACAGCATCCCTAAGGCAAACCTATCATGGGGTTTTCTGGAGCTGAGAATGTGTGACATGCCCAAGGTCACCCAGCAGGTTTCTATGACTGATTGGGAAACTGAACCCTGGTCTCCAGGTTCATAGTCCAACATTCAAACCACTACACTGTGCTGGCTCTGCATTACATTGTATAACCTTGAAAGAAGAGGCAGTATCAACTCAAAACAGTAATTCCATATGCCTTATACAGTACAGTTGGCCCTCCACATTAGCTAGGGTTAGGGACACACGACCCTTGCAAAAGTGGAACACTCACAAATATCAAAATGTGGGCATATGTCTGTGAGAAGGAGGTTGAGGCATGATGGGAAGAACAGGCACCCAGGGTCCAAACCAAACCAGGGAAAGGAGGGGGAAGGGGGTTGGCGTGTTGGTGCTATACTTCGTCCTTCTCACCCATCTACTTCCTTGGGTGTGGGGGGCATCAGGGGAGAGTTTCTGGTGCTGAGAAACTGGACTGTGAGCTGTTCGTAGTTGGCCAGGCAGCAGCTGGCAGAGGAAGAGGAGCACCAGAGGCAGGTTTGTGCAGCCTGATCTGAGTGGCTGAAAGTGAAAATTCCTCCAGGAAAGAAGCACCTGAGGTAGGGGGCAGGGGTGGAAGAAACTTGCAAATAATCAAATCCATAAAAGTCAAGCCTGCAAACATGGAGAGCCAACTTATTAGCTATTGTGAAATAACTGTTTTTCTTGTTTTTCTTTAGGCCAACAGTATGTCATTGTGACAAAACGGAAAATAAATGTTCCAGCAATCTTTCGCAATTCATGTTTTTTGTGGGTCTTTTTTTTTTAATTAATACAATACAAGAGGAGATTTCTGACCCCGTCACCAAAAATAGCACTGTGAGAAAGGCCTAGCCTGGAAGGCAGGAGGAGTATCCACAAGGCATGTCACAGACGTCTGCCCTGAATCCTGGTTGGAGCCATAGCCATATAGGGCTGGGTGAGGGACTCCCCAGCTTTTGTGAATGCTTATAAGCAAGGCCTTGCAAGATCCAAGGAGAAGGAAAGGAAGCAACCACTGCAGCTGCTAGGTGAATTTTGCTACTAGTATGCGCCCAAAAATGGATCTTTCACCCAGTGTCATATTACCTGGTTAACAGGATTTTAAATACATTTACCTCATGCCACTTTCCATGATCAGTTGGCCAGAATCAATTCTGACTTCCAACTCTTCCATACCCCACCCCATCATATCACAAAACACAAACACAGAAATACACATACACTGGTCTGATGGGGCCTCTGTTGCCAGCCACTGGCCCCTTGGATAAGTTATTTCTGGGAGTTATAGTCAGAAAAGGACATTATGTAAGATCTGATTGTAAGCAAATCTTTTCATAGAGTCATAGAACCATAGAACTGGAAGAGATCACAAGGGCCATCCAGTCCAACCCCCTGCCATGCAAGAATACACAATCAAAGCACTCCCAACAGATGGCCATGAGGCTTCTGCTTAAAAACCTCCAAAGAACAAGACTCCCCCGTATTCTGAGGCAGCATATTCTCCCATCAAGCTCTTATCTCTAGAAATCTCTTCCTAACGTTTTCATGAAATCTCTTTTCCTGTAACTTGAAGCCATGGTTCTGTTTCCTAGTCTGTGGAGCAGCAGAAAACAAGCTTGCTCCATCTTCAATATGGTATTCTTTAAAATATTTAAACAGGGATACCATGTCACCTTTTCTCTTCTCCCGGCTAAACATACCCAGTTCCCTAAGTTGTTCCTTAGAGGGCATGTTTCCCAGGCCTTTTACTTTCCCTAATTGTTTTCCAGTGCTACTTGTAATTGCCAGTTCCAGTCTTAACTACATTTCACATATAATATACTCCAGGGCAGTATTCTGAAGACCAACAGGGAATGCGCATGGAATGTTTCTGTTGCACTGTTTAGTAAAGTGGGAGGAGGTGACCACATTACTCTTAGGCCATTTCCACATGGCATTGCTATAACACTATAGCTGTGGGTTTTACTGGGCCAGGAGCCATGCTTTCCCATGATGTCATCACTATCCAGCCGCTTTCCTGTCCCCAAGCGTCACCAAATCACCATATTCTATTTCCAGAAAAAATCCATTAAGAGCCTCCTATAGTGCTACAATCCCATCAGCCATCATAATACAGTGATGTTATAATGCTTGATAGCACTTCTTATTATGGCAGATCCAGCAGTGGGCAAGCTGTGGGCATGCCCAGCTTGTCCCTCCCTTAGCGACTACCATGACATGGTAATTTTCTATCACCTCTCCCTGTTTATTGTAAATGTCTCCTTTGAGTCAAAACCTTTAATTTTTTTTAATATATTTTTAAACGATATAGGGCAAAAGTGCAATAGTGTACTGGCACATCATGCTGTTACAACATTGTTGCACTAGTACAGCTTCCCTGGCCCTCAAAAAACCCTAAAAAATCAGAGGCAGTGGCACAGGCTAAAGGCAAGTCATGGGCCCAAGGATGCTGTAATGCAGAAGGAACACTAGTGGCAATACGACTACCCATCTGCTTAAGGGGGAAGGATGCAGAGAAGAGCATCCCTAACCCAACAGCATCATGCAAATGGCAGTGCCGCCATTATACCAGTATAATGAGCTAATGGCCTCTAGTGTGGAAATTGCCTTAATTTCACCCTGAGTCACTATTGTCAAACAAGCTACGGAGAAAATAATTGGTAAACATCATCCTTGAATGACTGGCAATGAGCTTGGCAAATTTTCCTTTTTGGGCTATAGTTCCCAGAATTTTCCAGTCCAACGGCTTCTGAAGGGCCACATGAGTCCTATCTCTTATATTTGGACAAATTTGGAAAGAAATTACAACCACAAGCATGAAAGTGCAGCCACTTTTCCAAGTTCTGTGCTGGAGTAAAATTAAGAATGTTGCAAGGCATATATAAGTAAACATTACTGAACACTGAATAACATTCAATAATATTATGCAGTTCCTGACCTCAGTTGCCAGCACAGTAGCTTTCAGTCTTGTTTTGACTACAGCATGAGTCATGAAAGTGATTGCAACTGTTATATGAACTCTTGGCTTCCTACCCTTGTCCCTGTCTTTATCATCAGATATGATCGGTTTTTACCATTGTTCCTGCCATGGAGGTACAACAAGAGAGTTACCTGCCCTCAAAGAAGGATTACTCAGAATAGTGACTCATAGCAAAATATTCCAGGTGAGCTGTTCTGAGGAAAGTTAGTTCTTATTTCTAAACACTCTTAAATTCATTCTTTAGGGTATAAATGTGAAATGTAGCTCCAATTATGAAACAAGTTTCTTAAGTATCGAAAAGTTTATCACGCTGCAATGAAGCTCTGTTGTTGTGTACTTTCAAATTGTTTCGAACTTTTGATGCCCCTAAAGGGAACCTATCACAGAGCTTTCTTCGCAAGATTTTTTCAGAGTGAGCTTTACCTTTAATTTCTAGATTCCCATGCAGTTGTTAAAAGACACAAGGAGGAACAGCAGAACATGGCAACATATGAGTTTCCTTTCTTCCATATAACAGCTTGTTTTTATCCTGTCCGTAGCTAATTCGGTATACTTGAATTCCTTTAAATAAGAAGGAAAAAAAATCAGTGTCCTTATATAACTTCCCATGACCGTTTCTGGTCTTTGAGTAGCTGCAGCAATTTTGGCTCTTACTCTTTACATTTGGAAAGGTGCCAATAGTGTTTTCCCTACCACTTCTGCTGCCACTTCACTTCCTAACATTTAAAAAAAGAAAAAGAGGCTTGTCATTTTCGTTAAAAATGTTGTGAAATAAAAGAAGCTTTAAGTTTTGGGGCTTTTTTTAACAAAAAAGTCTGATGCGGTTGAGAGACTTTGAAAGTTGTAAAATAACGGCTGCAACAAAACACCTTCAAATATGACAGCTTTGTTATGTTACTGTATAGTTAGGAAGTGTGGAAACAAAATGCAGAATAGTTGGTGCCAGTCTCAGAGAAAGGGTTCATTTAGAAGAGAAGTTACATAATTTCTTTTAAAAATGCTATTATAAATGTGCTACCTAAACTTCATCGAAATAGAAATCCTATGGGAGTATCAAAATGACTTTAACAGAATTCTCATTTTCATTGATTAAATAAACCTTTTAAGGCTTTGTTTGCATGAATTAGAACACCTATCAAATAGTAATACTAGCGCTACTGCTGAGTGTATTGTTGGACTTAGACACATACTGGACCAATTCAGATATCATTTTGGGCTGTGACAGCCATGTTTACGCCAACATATGGTTTGAACAAAGCACAGTTTCCTCTGTTTTAGGAGTGGGAGTCTTGCAGCCCTCCAAATCATATTGGCTGTCAAGTGTCAGCAGGCCTAGTTTGTGTAGCCCATAGTGAGCAGAATTTGCAGTCCAACAGCCTCTGCAGGGCCACATGAGTCCTACCTCTTATGTTGGACAAATTTGGAAACAAATTACAACCACAAGCATGAAAGATCACTCTTATCAGGCATGAAGAATAAAAGAAGTGGACAAACCCGTATGGGACAAAGATTTGTACCTCATTGGGTAAAGAATGGTAACTCATAAGTTGCTCTTACATCTAAACTGGACCATATTTACACACAATTGTTTATGCTACAATACATCTTACTTCTTCATTGTTCCAAGAAGTTACAAACACCTGCTGATGAGCTTGCTTTTCTCCTGATTCCTACATTACTTTGTATTATTCTGGCCTATTCCCTAGTCTCAGAGTCCGCTGAATCAAGTAGAACTTGGTAAATCAAACACTTATACAGGTTCTGTTAGGAAGTAGGTCTCTTCCACTTGAGATTGTCAAATGTATTTAGGCCTCTGTTTTTACATCATTCTTCTTCTATAATGTCCTTTTTATTTTAAGTGCTCAAAATGGTGAAATGTTTGTGACTTCAGGGCTTATAAAGCAATTCTGTGAGGAAGCAAGTACTGTTCTCATATGATTAAAGAGACTGTGCCTGACTTCTGCCCACTCTGTTCATGGTTAAGGGAGATTTGATGTACACCCTTGATTATGAGCTTCCCAGAAGCACAAGATATAGGATGCAGTAGCTGGCAGGGTTTCAATGGGCAACTGGTCAGCCCCTATGCGAATGGAATGTTAGACAACACAGGCCTTTAGTTGGGTCTCCCCAAGTTCTAATGAAATGAGAGACAGCTGAATGCAAAGAATGTTCTTTATTGTCACATGAACCTCCAAAGTAGTAAAATATAGATAGCCACATGGAGTGATAAGGGGGAGAGCTGGGATATGGTATTTGTTCAGGTGCAATTATTCAGTGATTTGGACACCTTTCACATTACAGAATTATTCCAGTATGATTCTACATTAACTGCTATGGCTTCCTGTGGAATCCTGGGTTTGTAGTTTAGTGAAGCCTTAATGTTCTCTGGCTAAGAATTCTAAAACAGCAGATCCCAAGATTCCATAGGGTGAAACCATGACAGTTAAAGCGGATTCATAATGGTATAATTGTGTATTATGAAAGGACCTCCAGACATTGCTACTTCCCAAACAGGAGCCATAGTACTATAGGTTGGGGCTCACTTTTAATGCCCTGAACAGTAGTGTTAAGGACTTCAGCTTCACAGCTCATACTGACCCTGTTTCAGTTCAAACGTTGTATCATGCCTTCATGCTTATTTTTCTTTGTTATCCAGTCAAACCACTCAATAAGCATTTTGCTTGGCCTAAAAGTTTTGCTGTCTTCTAAAATTAAAAGTATACTACTTTTCCTGGAAGAAATTCAAAGTAATATAGTCATGGTACTGTGAGCTTTCTTAGAAGTATAGCCACTCACATGCACATATTGATATATGGCTTTATAGAACTAATGCTTAATGATCTGTGATGGAGATGTAGGTCTGATAAATAGTAATCCTTGCCTTTTAGGTGGCTAGCTATATGCATTTTAGCAAAATTGCAAATTGTTCCTAATGTAGCAATAAGATTTCTTACCTCTTCTGAAATTGGTAAACCTCTCAGCCATTCTGCTTTCAAATTTCCTTTGCCTCATATCACTAAAAGGTAAGGCATGTTTACTAATGTCACAGGCAGGCTAGAATCCCAATTTTCTTTGAAAGATTATTTTGGTCTAGCAATTATTGTTCTTCTTCCTTTAATAATAATAATGATGGAGAAATCATGTTTGCTCTAAAATAGTTTCATATATACCTCACCAATATTATATCCATATGCAATGTTACCTACATACATATGTAATGAATGTGACTCTTACACACCATAATTTCTTGCATTTGTCCTGCTTCATTTCCATTTTTTAAAAATGGCAGTACTCCATTTTGGAAATAAGGAAATATCAGTCAACCTGGAAAAGCCTATATGTGCCAGTTCTGTTTAATTTTGACTGTCACTTATCAGGAACCAGTCATTTATTATTTGTCCAGGTATAATTGATCTAATAACATATGCTGGTGTGACTTCACTACCAAGATAATGAAGTTTTTGTTTGTATGTAAGGCACTGTCCCTCTTTTGGTGACTAAATAAGGGTTGTGACTGGTAAGAGGAAGCAGTATTGGAGCCATGTGAAAAGCATCATCTTGGATATTCTGCTAGGAGAACTACTTCTACTGAGTTCCAGTAGAAGAAGGCATGGTTGAGCTTCTCTGTTGTTTCCAGTTTATCATTATGTGCTATATGTTTTGAAGACATTTCAACCATTTTCAAGCACAGAAGCAAGGTGCTTAAGTAAAATCACACTTCTTCTTTCTTGATTAAAAATATTTTGTATTACAGTAGAGATTAACTATGTCTGCAAATCATTTCTAGAACTAGCTGTGCCATCAGCAGGGGGAAGCAACTCGCTTCAAAGAACACCATGATGGGGAAAGCTAAAAGCAGGAATTTTCCTGGGGTCTGAGCAAGGAACAAAGACTCTTTAAAGTGTTGACCTTATTCTGGAAAAGACACCACTTTGGCTTCCCTTCTGGTCAATCATAACTGGTAGCTTTCACATGAATGGAGCAGTGAATCTTCCAGAGTTTTAGCCTGAGCTTTAAAGTAGTTATCCAGGATGGTTAGCTCTATCCTCAAATAGTATCAGCACCTTGGATAGCTCTTTTAAAATTTGAGCTAAATCCCAGAATGGATTCACCACATCATTGACAGAGTACCACAAGCCACCACTGCCTCAGGTACAAATGTATCTTAGTTTAGAACCTTTCCCCACTTCCTGCCCCAAAATATAAACCCCGTAGGGGAAGAGTACCATTGGAGTTCCATTTCAGGTGGAATAATGTCTTGAGTCAACACTTTTCTTCTCCTCAAATTCAGATAATTAGACTTCTTACACAAATAACTTGTATAAATGTTTGTTACTCAAGGAAAATAACCACGGTAATATCTACACCAGTTCTCACCATTTTATTTCAACGGTAACTGTCTCTAAATACTTTTTCCGGGTTAAAAAAGTAGCTCCTGAGCAATAATAATAACTCTTGCTGGGCATGATTTCTCAAATGGCTGACAACCACTTCTTTAAGGGAAACCACTCTTTCATTCACAGTGGGGGGAAAGTGTATGTTTCTTCCTTTGCTCCTTTGCCCTTTCATTTCCTGTAAAATCGAGCTCAGGAGGGAAAAAGTTAAATACACTGAAGCTGCTAGTTCCAATATAGAAGAGAATGTGTTATGTAACAACCCTCAAAAACTCACACCCACCTGTTTCTTTCTCTAACACAAACATACTACCCACTCTCTTTAATTCGTTACATTATTTCTAGACAGTCGTTTTTCTTCATGCATGTAAATGGCATTTTGGGGTGCCAGCCAGCCTGCAGTTAAGTTCCCGCTTGTCCAAATTGTGAAAGGATAATGCAGTACAATTGAAAAGACCATCTGCATACAATCAGGCATATGCTTAAATGGCTCTTCACACGAACGCAACCTTAACTGATGAAAATTAGTTGCTGTTTCACTAGAACTTCAGAGACATTGGTAGAAGTTTGCCTAAGCAGAACAAGTTGGATTTTGACTATTTATCAAGAGATATGTTTGGTTGTGATAATTCAGGATAACACAACCTCTTCCTTTAAGTGGGGTGTGCGCACTGACTGTCATTAAAGCAGCACTAATACGTAATTGATGCATATTATGCATTGGAGCAATGGATTGTTTTACATGATTTTTTTTTAAATATACTTTGGGATTGAAGAGTCAGGATTGCAAATGAATGTGATCATTGATACTGCAGAGTTTGTATTTAAGACAGGAGAGACAGTGTTGACAGGTCCTCCCATGATGCTTTCTTCATTCCAAATCTAAAAGGCACAGAACACACATTAAGCAGAGAAGGAAATTCCAAATTTGATACTATGACAATGGGTTTATTAGGCCAACCAAAAAGACAACAGAGATATTGCCAAAATACGGATTTCTGGAACCTGCATGATGTTCCTCCCCTGATGGACCTATCAGAGCCACTAAGGAAGAGTACGTTTAATACTTCAACTCTCTCAACTAGTTGAACAATCATGAAGCAGACTTCAGATTTCCACATGGGCTGTACAATAGATTTCCATATTTATTGTGTCTACTTCTGGATGAAACGAGAACCTAGAAGCTACCATCAAACCATATCCTAGAAACCTTGCAAAGTTGCGCTCATCTTGATTAAAAATCAGCCAGCTAGGATAATTCAGTCATCAAAATTATTAGCATGATGAATACAGGGCATTCCTATCAAAACTGAAGATGATACCAAATTAGGAAAAGTAGCTGATACCCCAGAAGGGAGAATCAGAAATTCAAAATGGCCTTGACAGATTGAAAAGCTGGGCCAAAACTAACTAAATGACTTTCAAAAGGAATACATGCAAGGTACTATATTTACACAGGAAAAATGAAACTAAAGAAAAAAAAACACAGGATGAGTAATAACTGGCTTGAGAGCTGAACATGTTAAATTATCTGGGGTACTTGTAACTTATGAGCTAAACAGGAGCCAAAAACACCAATGTGACTAGGTTACATCAACAGGAACAGAGTGTCTAGATCGAGAGAAGTAATCATGCCATTCTATTCTGCTTTGGTGAGACTTCACCTAGAATACTTTGTCTAGATTTGGTCACCATAGTTCCAGAAAGATACTCACAAGCTGGAACATATCAAGAGGAGGCTACCCAAGATGGGAAAAGGTGTAGAAACCAAGTGCTACTGGGAATGGCTTAGGAAGCTGTAGATGTTTAGATTGGAGAAGACTGCAGGGTGATATGATACCCATCTTTTGAAGGAATATCAAATAGGAAATGGATCAAGTTTCTTTTGTGCTGCTCCAGACTAGAAAATGAATAATTGGATTCAAATTTCAAGAAAAGGAATTCCACCTAAACAATAGGAAGAATGTCCAGGTTGCTAGACTTGTTTGACAGAGGAATAGACTGCCTTCAGGGGTGGTGGAATCTTCTTCTTTGGAGTTTTTAATCTGAGGTTGGATGGCATTTTTTAGAAGTGCTTTAGCTGTATATTACTGCATAGCAGGGAGTTGGACAAGATGACCCTGGCTGTGCCTTCCAACTGTATAATTCTGAGATTCTAGCCTACCTTAACATTGTTGTGTAGGACAATTCCATCCTTTCCCTGTATCTTATAATGCTACCAGTAAGTTCAACATTAGTCTTATAAGGTATTATGATTGACCCTGTGATGAAAGTGAATTAGATGTTTTGCAAAAGTTTCCACAATGTTTTATTGGCATTCTGAAAGTGAAACAAGACTCCATGCTGGAACGTCATTCTTTTCTTATTGGCTTCCTTACCCAGTCTGGGCCACTTTCACTGCTAGATAATTGGTTAGACTGTATTTGGCTTTCCAGCTGTGACCAGAATCAGTCAGGCTGATAGCATCCCTTGGTTTTACAGAGGAGGAAGGCAATATATTAACAAACCAAACATGCATCTTTTTCATTAAAGAAGCCTGAGAATTTAAAAAAGACTATGCTAAAACAGGATGAAGAGCATACAGATATGATGGAAAAGAGGGCATATTGTTTTCTCATACTAAACATGGGAGAAAAAAACAGCACCACAGGTTCATAACACTTCCTTAGGATAATGTTCAAGAAAATGCATATGACCAATGTTCATGGGTGTCATGCCAGCATTGTAAAATGTGGAGGTGGAGAGTAGATGGAACTGAGCTTTGCAGTCTCAGGGGGAAAAAAAGTATTTAGACTGCGTTTAAGTGAGAAGGATTAGCTTGCATGATGTTGATTTATAAATGGCAACAACCAATCCCTTATATTCTGTACTGCAGTCGTCTCTCCTCCACAGTAATTCCCAATGTTCCCTTTTGAAAGCCCTTGATACTCAGTTAGCCCCGAGGTATAATGTTTGATAATATAACTACTGCTTCTGTCACTGCATTTTGTATGAACACATTATATGTGGCCCAGAATGGTAAAGATTTATGTATGGGTATGAAAAATAAAAATCAGCATTGATTAAAAGCCCCAGATAGGCCATCCAATACTGCCCAAAGAACATCAGTTATTTTGCATTTTGACGTGGCGATTGATAACTCATAAATGCAAGCAGGAATGACAAATGCGGATGGAAACTGGCTTTGACAAAAACGATAACAGTATCAGTCTCGAGGGGCGATGGAGGTATAAGCAGGAGCTGTTTAAAATATTTAATCATTTTATGAAGGCTGCAAGATGTTGTTTGACCCTGAAGGAGTGTGAATGTCACATGGATCAGAAATTGCCAAGTCTTTGAAGTGAAATAAAAAAATGGTGTTATTATAGATCCTTCTTGACATCCTATCATTTTTGTATAGGATTAAAAATATGTATACAAAGCTCTAGATAAAGGACTCTAGCAAAAGATGTCTTGGTTGAAGGGAGGGGAAAAAAAAGTAAAGACATACTGTTGTGAATTTTTACTTCAGAATCTCAAAGTATCTCTTTTATATTCTCTAGGATGGCATGAATAGATCCAGCAGCCTCTGGTTAAAAAAAATCATCCTGTGGATTTTTAACTACAGGGCAAATTACATCTCGCTTTTGTTCATACATTTGACTTTTGGTCCTGAAGGAGAAAAAAAAATGTTTTTACCCTGACATTTTACTAAGTACTGTATATTATGTGTTTTCTGTGTGTGTTTTCACACAGCACCTCACTAAGTGGCATTAGTAATATTTACACACACATGTAGAAACTGGATAACAAAAGTTAATTGCATCTAATATCTAAAATCTTATCTATATTACTCTTTAAAATCTTATGAGTTATTTATATTTTTAAATGTGTAGTTCAGCCTTTGACTCTCAAGCCCCCTTACCCTAACCCTGTTCTTCCAGAAGAAACTGTACTGCATGGTAATAAAAGAAGTATACTTACTGTAAACACTTAAAAAAAATGCATTTGAAACCTCTACAATAAGTAAACAATGACAGAGGGTTTGAATTAACAACCCTTTAAGCATTTAATTCTCAAAGGACTGGCAAGGGAAAGGTAAGTTTAAAAAAAATTCATTCCAGTTGCATGAGTCTGACAAGTCTCCACTGGGAAGGAGATCCTCAAAAGGTGAGAAAGTGTTCCTGTGGTCTAGGTCAACTCTATATCACATGGGGTGGTATCAAAAGTTGGGCTCAGTTTGTTGGTCTTAAGTCACTAGCTCAAATGAGAGATTACAAATGGGAGTAGTTTGTTCAGAAGATCACTCTAACTCAACCCGCAGCTCTTTGGATGTGTTGAAATGTGATTCCTACCATTCTGATGCCACAATGAGAATGATGGAAGCTGTAGTCCACAGCTGAAGGGCACCAGGGTGGGGAAGGCTGGACTAATTCAAATAGTAAACCAAAGCAAATATTAATCTTTGAATGGAATTATTAGAAAATGTTTTGCATAAAAACAAATGCACGTTTTACTATACATTCTGTTGCTTTTTTTGTGTGCTTTCTCTTATATTTGGTTTACAGAGAATCTGAGCAAATTCAAAGTAATAATATTTTTCACTTCTTATCCAGCCAGTCCACAAGCCCATTCAATCAGAAACATTCCTACTTATCTCTGTTTTACTACCATTGGGTAAAACCTGTACACTAGAAGTACAATGGGGCAAGTCTGTAATGTTGCTGTTGTGTGCCTTTAAATCATTAATGATTTCTGGCAACCCTAAGGTGAACAGGGTTTTCTGAGGCTGAGAGTGTGTGACATGGCCAAGGTCACCCAGTCAGTTTCCATGGCCAAGCAGGGAACAAACACTAGTCTTCAAGGTCATAGTCCAGTGCTCAAACCACTACACCAAACTTGCTCTCTTCTGTAATGTTGCTATAGCTTAATTTGTAGATGCTCAGGAAAAAAACTGTGGAGGACTGTTTTCTTTCAAGTTATGTGGCCCTGTCCATACTTATACTTTTACCTTCTGCAAATCCACCTAATCTGTGGATTTCATCAAAGGAGCAAACCATTAAATACTGGACTTTAATTTACTTGTTTGGAGGTTACCACAAATATCTGCATAATTTCCTTTTCCTCCCATTTAATGTTTTGCTTTCCAATTAGAGATATTCCTCTTTAACCTGCATTTTGTGACCTGAACTAATATCTCCTGCTAGAAACTAGCTTAAGCTTCTTGCTTGCTATGTACTGAGGCCCCTGTACATTGTTTGAGCCACTAGGAAATTGCACATATAATCAGTTCAGAGTACAGTACGGTCACAGTTCTTTGTGTTTCCTGCTGGAGCTGATCCTTTTATTTGCTTAGGACACTGGAGATGCTTTGTTCAGAGCAGCAGAAAGGTTTTAGTCTGCTCTCATTTACATGTTTCATTGACTGCAGTTAAGCACACCGAATATATGATAGGTGACGAAGCCCATAGAAAATACCGCCATTACCACTGCAGCATTCTGCATCTCCTGCAGCAAATCTGCACTGTAATAAACCTTCATCCTGCAGGATCCAGAGAGAGTTGCATCTGTGCCCAGAGAGACACTGAAACAGTGACAGTAGAAAAATGTCACCGGGGTTGGAGGGAAACTTAGGCATGGCTCGTTAGAGATTGCGTACCACATTACTGAAATTTTGGATATTTTATTGCCATTTCTCTGTGGGGAAGTATTTACACAAGAAATAGTACAGATCCTTTTGCTTCAACTGCTATTCTATGAAATCACAGACGGCACCAGAAGGGGACCACTTCCCCAATCTCATTGGTTCAATCCTCTACCCATCCTCAATGCACTTGGCCTCTGGGGTCTATCCATTCTCCCAATCTCTCTCTCTCTCTCCCCCCCCTTCCCTTTCCTCTCTTTCGAGATGTGTGTGCATACACACACACACACACACACAAATTCACTCAAGTTCTACTACCATATTATTTGTTACGGTGTGGCTCTTCCACTCTCTCTATGTGGGAAAACAACAGCTTGAGACCAACATTCTTAGTAGATCCTCACTTTTCCAATGCTGTAGTATATTCTCCAAAGTTGATCAGGAATATTTTCTGACTATTCAGTAAAGTCCTCCTGTGTTGTCTCTCCTTTGCAACTATGAACTTTTGATGAACTATAATGTTCATCCACATATGGGCCTTGCATATGAGCCCTCTAATGGTTGGATCACCATACCATTGTGATGTTACTGCAGTTTCTAGTCCGAACTTGAGGGATATTAGATATCATTTGATATGAAGAATTTGGCCTTCACTACTCATTCCTCTCCATGTACTTGTGAGGCCCCCGGACAAGCACACACACAGGCACAGCCGAAAATAGCTGAACCATTCAAATCACAATCCAGGCAGGCCAGTAATTGCCAATTGCAGCTTTAGGAGACCTCAAGGCAAGTACCTTCTTAAGATCACATTATGTATGCATGCTGTTTACAAAAGATCCCCTGCCCTGAGAAGGCACCTTGATGAGCGGACTATCCAACTCTCAAGCACTCCGCATTTGCATACTGTCTACGTTATTGACAACGCTGCCATAACTCAATTATCTAAAGTACTGACCTTTCGGAGGCTTTGTCTCCGGCCCGAAGCCCATTGTTTTCCCCAGGAATAGACTAGCCTGCGGGAACATTTTCCCTTATAAGAACCCCTGACTTTGAGCGTCTCATCAGATCACTCGTGACTTGCCTCCCGACTTGCTGCCACTCCGTTTGACGAGCGTCCCCTCAGCCTCCACATGCTGAGAACCTACGCTCCCCAGCTTCTTTCCTTTTACCAGGCTACAGGACCAGGTGTAGTATTTCCCAAAAAACTCCTCCTGAAAATCCCCTATCCATTTTCCTCTCTTTATTTCTTTAGCACTGTGTGCGTGACTGCGCAATTGTGCAGTATTTCTTAATTTTCTAAGTGAGTGAGTGCGTACATTTGCTGTGATTTTATAAACAAAGAAAAACAATTATTATTTACTTCTGTTTGATTATTGACTCAGCCTGACCCCGTAGACATTGGGTTCAAGATCTCGCTACGTTGCCCTGCCTCTTGCATTGCTAACTAGTGCTCTAGCTAATTCCCATTCCCCATTATTTTGAGCACATTGAGGTGTCCCTCCCAGGACCCCCAGAAATCAGGGTAACAGTGAGTATACCCAATCTTTTCTGATTTTGGAGGCTAAGCAGCATAGTTAGTGTTCAGCTGGGAAGCCACCAGAGAGTAGAAGAATTTTTTTAAACAGAGCTAGAAAATCCCCATAACCCTAGAGAGCTTAGGTGAGATGAACCAGTGGTCTGACTCTGTATAAGGCATCTTCTTCTGTTATCTGTCCAATCTTATCATCTTCAGGTTCACTTGCCCATTGTCATCCTGTCCCTCCTGTGGTTCTCTGTAAGATAAGACTATGTAAGCTTTGCAGCTTCCAGATCAGCAGAAATGTAGGGCCCAAGATCCTGTTGTTGTACCAAAGGACATCTTCTAGTACAACCAATCTAACACCTTGGGATTTGTCCCTTTCCTTCTGTAGCAGCTTCCCATGTTGCTTGCTCGGCTGGTTTGGATTAATTTCCCATTCACCCACTTTGTCTAAAAGTACCATTGGTAAAAATCATCTGCATTACAACTGCAGTTACAACCATCCCAACGGCCACTGCCCTGGCCTCAGAGGGAGAGAAGAAGAGGCAGTATCTGCTGGACTAAATCTCCCCACCCCCCCCCCAGCCTCATTGCCATCTCCTTTCCTTGTGTGTCATGTCTTTAGATTGTAACTCTGAGGGCAGGGAACTGTTTTTTGGGGGGTTTTTTCCTACTACTTCTTTTTTCTTATAAAGCACCATGTACAGTGATGGTGCTAAACAAACAAATAAAATGACCATTGGTAAGATTCACCTGCATTATAACTAGACTTCATGTCTACTTCAGGAATTGGACTTACAGACACTACCTCCTTCCCAAATGAGTCAAGCACATGGAGTATATCTAGAAACCAGGCTTATATGCACAGCAATCCTTGCAGACTTCATGAAGATTTAGACAAATGGATGGACAGATAGTCTAATACATCTACCCACTATGTAAAATTTTTAAATGATACAGGCCTGCACCTTAAATGATACAGGCCCTAGCTGCATCAGGGAAAAAAGATGAGGAAACAAGAAGGAACTGATCAAATTCAGGTATCTGCTCCTAGTAAGTTATAATGACAAAGTAGCCAAGGAAAATGGAGAAGCCAAATGGCAGCTGGTCCCGCCCAGACTGATGGAGTAGGTAGTGGTATCTCACCTCTCCCTATGATGTGTTTATGTGAATCAGCCAGCAGATGGTTGTTGTCATCAACTTTGGCAAAGATTGCCACCATTTTGCAGAGCAGAGGTGAATTAAAGCGTCTGTTTTTCCTTTGCTCTGACAGTGATGGATGCTCTCGAATTAAACATCTGAGAAGGTGGCACACATGTATCTGGCTGAGGTGTGCGTAGCCAAGAGATCAGAATCAGGCAATGTAAGAAAAACTGTTACCAAATAACAAGACAGTGCTGAAGGAGAAAGAAAGTGAAGAAGATGAAGGGGCAAACAAAAGTCTGGACAAAAAGGGACGAATGAGTATGCAAGTCTGAAGGATAACCAAAGAAAAAGAAAAACTCCAGAGCTGAGAGTAATCTAGTTGCTCAAGCAAAGTTCAGCTGGAACAGGAAGTCCTCTTATACTCCTTCCTGTGCATTTCAAAGGAGTTGATTTTCTTCCTATCAGCTTTCTTCACTGTCTAGTTTTCACAATCATACACAGAAGTTGAAAATACAATGCCATAGACAATACTAATGTTAGTTTTCAATGATATATATCATTACACTTGAGAATCTTGTCTAGTTTCTTCATAGCAGCCCTTCCAAGTCCTAGACTTCTTCTGATTTCTTGACTTCAATCTCCATTCTGATTAATGACTGAGCCAAGCTATGGCAAATCTTGAACTATTTCTATGTCTTCATCATCTATTTTAAGGTTATGTAAATTATCTGTGGTCATTCTTTTTGTGGTACGACTTTGCACTTTCTGCCTTGGTTTTGTTCAGTAATTGTTTCAAGTCTTTGCTCTTTTCTGCTAGTAGTATGGTGTCATCTGCATATCTTAAATTGTTAATGCTCCTTTCTCCAGTTTTCACACTCTTTTCTCCAAGTCTAATCCTGCTTTGCATATGATATGCTCAGCATACAAGCTGAACAGAGCCTTTCCTGATCCCCTCACCCCTTGGAAGCCATTCTGTTTCTCTATATTCTGTCCTAACAGTAGCCTCTTATCCTGAGTACAGGTTTCACATTAGGACAACTAAATGTTATGGGACACCCATTTTTAAAAGAGCAATCCATAGTTTCTCATGATCTACGGAATCAAAGGCTATGCTATAATCCACAAAGCACAAGCTCATTTTCTTTTGAAATTCTTTGATGTGCTCTATTATCCAACCTATGTTTGCAATATGATCCCTAGTGCCTCTTCCTCTCCTGAGTCCAGCTTGGAGCCCAGCTTGGCATTTCTCAGTCCACATAGGCTAGGACTTTTTGTTGTAGAATTTTGAGCATGACTTTGCTAGCATGAGATATTAATGTAATGGTCCTGTGGTTACTGCAATCTCTGGCGTCTCCTTTCTTGGGGATTACAATGTATATTGAGTGTTTGCAATCTGTAGCCCATTCTTTTGTTTTCCATATTTGTTGACAGATTTTAGTTAGAACTAGAGTGGATTCTATCTCTATAGACTGAAGCAGTTTTATTGTTATAGCACCTCTCCCTGGTGATTCATTTCTCCCAAGTTTTTTGAGTGCAATTTTCACTTTACTTTCTAAAACTGGTGGTTTTTCTTTGTATGATTCTTCCTTGAATGAATCTGACAACATTTCATTTATTTTATACAGTTCTTCCATGTATTGTTTCCATTGTATTTTTATTTATATTTGGTCATTTAAAATGTTCCCCTCTTGGGCACAGAGTATTCCCACTCTTGGTTTAAATTTCCCTTTGATTTCTCAGCTCTTATAGAAGAGCTCTCTTGTTCTTCCTTTTTTGCTGACATCTTCTCTTTCTCTGCGTTGATTATTATAGTGACTCTCTTTGACCTTACACACAAGTCATTGAACAGTTGCATTCAGGGTCCTTACTCTATTTCTGTCACCTTTTACTTTTGCTTCTTGTCTGCCCTTAACTGCTTAAGGAGTTTCATCTGTCATTCATTGAGGTTTCTCTTTCTTTTTGACTACAAATAGTGCCTTTTTGCATTCCTTCCTGGCAATGTCCCTGGCTTCAGCCCAGAGTTCTTCTGGCTTCCAGTCAATTAGGTGTAATAGGCCAAATCTATTTTTCACATTATCTTTTACAGAGATGGTCTTCAGGTTCTGTTTCAGCATGATGGTTGGTTTAGTATTCTTCTTTACGTTTGCTGTAACTTTTGCCATTACTAGTTCATGGTCTGTGCCACAGTCTGCTACTGGTCTTCTTTTTGAAGAGAGAATGGCGCTTCCCCATCTTATGCTTCCAATTTATGTAGTCTTTTGATTTCTATATTGGCCATCTTGGTATCCATGTATACAGTCACTTCTTGGTTCTTCTTGCTTAAAGAATGGGTTTGTGATGAATAAACTGTTGGCCTCACAAAATTCAGTCAGTTTAACTAGCCGGGGTGATTTCACATCCATGATGCCACCATCTGGAAGGCCCTGTAATGAGTTTGTTGGATAATGGCATAACCAAGGAAGAAACATTCTTCTGGCAGTACCTGAGAGCCCTATTCACCACTTCAGTTCTGTCTGTGAAACCTATTCTGTTGTATTATGGTTAGGTTTCTACTTTGGTAGTTGTGTTCTTATTTGTATTATGGTGAGGTATTTGTCCCAGGTATTATAAAAATAAATAAAATTCTAAAGTATGAATTTAAAAAGAGATACATTTTTTACTGAGATCAGGATCCAACTGGTTTTTTGCATTGACAGAAGACACCCATCCGCAGTTCTCAGAGAACTCTCTGAAACAGGATGTTCTCCTTCTCTCTCTTCCCTTGTCCCTCTACCCTACTTGACAAAGTACTTTGGACAGTTTCCCAGCCTTCTGAAACAGATGTTCAGGGTGTGCAGGATGTATATAAAGAGGATCAGTCCAGCTACCAAGAGATTCCTTCATCGACACAAGGAACCAATTAGATTCTTGTCTGAAAAGTTTCTATCTGTCTCACATTTTTCCAAACCTGAAAAAAAGTTAGCAAGAATTCTCTTTCCTTCCAGCCTAAACCACAGTAAACTAAACCAAAATATTTGTATTAAAGATGATATAGCCCCTCTGATACAAATGGAAATAAAATAACTTGTGTCTAAATATTTTAGATGAGTTGTGGGTTGTACTGTTCATAATCTGTATGTTGCTGTTAAATACTGGAGAACTAAAGAATACTGTGATCAGCATTCATTGTTCAAAATGTGTTAATCTGGAAGAGAAAAATGTAAAATGTGTAAAATCAACACAATTTTAATTTTAATCAACTCTGTCAATCGATATGCAACGTTACAAATTTCATAGTGTTCTTCATCAGGAAGAATAGAGCAGTAGCATCAGTTACATCCATTGAGCTATTATCACATTATTTTAATTTTTGGCCTCTGTGGGCTGCTGTGGAAGCAGGAAGCCTGCCTAAATAGGACCCAATGTCACTTCTGTTTTTAGCAATGGCAGAATTTTTGCTGGATCTATCAGTGACTTGGTGGTGCCATTATGTTTGCAACAGAAATCATCATCAGATACTAAAAACAAGCCAGAAAAAGAATAGCAGAAGTTTGATGGAAGCTAGACTGTGGACAGCACACTTCTACATATCTAAAACCACAGAAGAGGAATGTTGAGCTTCCTAACACTGATGAACTCTAAATCTTATTATCCCCCATGATTTGGCTACGCTGGCTGGGGATGATGGGAGTTGTGTTCTAACATGACCTGAAAGGTCACATATTCCCCACCAATCCTAAAGGCAGGTCAGCCATCACGGAGTCTCTACTTCCACATCAGCACACATCTGTGGAACTTGTCACAGTATATCAGATTTGTATCAACAAACAGGCAATTAAAAATAAAAAAACAGAGATGTTGTAGAAAGCCTTTCCCAAACAGAAAGACGACTGCAATAGCTGATTGATATGAAAATAAGATTAATAGTTGTAACCACTATCTCATTGTTACCCTGATTTCTGGGGTCCCGTGAGGGACACCTCAATGCGCTCCAAATAATGGGGAATGGGTATTAGCCAGAGCACAAGCTGTAGCACTACAAGAGGCAGGGTAACCTAGCGAGATCTTTAAACCCAAATTTTACGGGGTCAGGCCAAGCCAAAAACCAAGCAAAATTGTCTAATAAAATGATTTTATTGAGGGGAATTCACTCATGCATGCACACAAGATGCACACAATCACACATTCACACAAGAGCTAGCTGAAAGAGAAAGGGAGGAAAAATTATAGAGAGGCTGAGGGATTTGCGGGGATTTATAATTACCAGTCCAGAAGAGTAGTGAAGAGTAGAAATGCATTTTGGCTTAAGTAGGACCTAAGGGAAGTTCTTATTCAGGAGCCAGGCGGACAAAGTGACGGGTAGATCTTCAAGAGACTACCCTGGGTCTCCTCAAATCAGGGGTATTTGTACCCTGAAAATGGCTTGTGGCTGTGAAGGTTCCAGATGGAAGACAAAAGGGAACCTGTTGTAGGCAATTAGTCTTTCGCCTGTTGATGGGCTTAGTGCTTTGATTGACAAAGACATGATGAATGTTGTAATAGCTGTCTATTGTGGGTGCTGTGAGGACAGACAAAAGAATCCAGGTGTACAAGGGATGGATATCTGTCAATCAGTGTCCTGGTGGGCTTCTCACAGTTGGATTCCTTGGAAAAGTCCAGCTTCTATTTAAGCCTATTATCCACAGAAATGATGTGTATTTGCCTGACAAATGACTTAGTCTTACTTGGAGGAATTTTAAAGTTGACCTATGCTTCTCACATTTACAGTCAAATTCTTTCCCTTGCTCAGTTTGACCTCTCTGTCACCTTTCAGGCTTGAATTTGATATCAGAGCCAATAAAATGTGTTGCCAATTACATATGATGCCAATTAGGTATGGTGCCCATCCAAACCATACTGGTATTGGGGACCCCCAAAGCGGGGCCTTACAGCATGCCGGCAACCAAACTTCATAGCCAAGAGTGGTGGATGTCCCAGCCATTATTTCAGTGGGACAATTGAATTATGTCAGGGAAACAATTTCTACTGCTACAGCACTGAGGTCCTACATAAAGAAATTCATTTGATTTCTCCCATTGGAATTTCTCTCTGAATTTGGACAGATGCATAGAAATCTGCCATTCTTTCACCTCTATTTCTAAACTTTATAGATGCATTCTGGATCTAATCTTTGTAGCTAGGTTTTGGACTTAGTGCCATTAAATAAGCCACCAAATGAATCAATGTCTAACTTAATAATGTTTTCAATTATACAGCTTCAGATTAAAGATTCATGGGTGAAAATAGGTTTAGAGAAAAGAGGGGAGTTTTAACCTATTCTATGGCCTATTCTGATTCTATTCAGCATCATGGTTCCATTCTGATGCAAAAGAATATGAATGAAAGGTCTCATGACCATACTGCAAGTCAATGGCAGGAAGGCAACGTTACTTTAAAAAAAAAATCCCATAGTTCCATTTCATATTGAAACCCTGGGAAATACTTTCACATCTCAGGTAAGGCCCCTGTTTGATTTATTGCAGAGGAACATCAATAAAAATCCAATAGTTCACATCTGCTGTCTTTTAGCAAGGTGTGATTTGTGCTTTATCAAATAAGGACTCATCATATTTACCTGTCTGTTCACCATGTTTCTTTTCTGTATAGGTAGCTATAGTTTTTGCCTAAGGCAAGCAAAATACTCTAGCCAACCAGAGTCCAGACAGGGTCCAGCAGGGCATCATAGTGTCAGATGCAATTACCTTTTCTGCCTCCCCCATTTAAGCCCCTGGCACAGAATCTATCAAAATAGTTTCTGGAAATACACATGCACTGACAGAGGATTGTGAGGATCCTTTGCATCAAGCATCATTTGGGTGACCATTGGCTATTTTGAGTTGCCTTTCTCTCACTTTCAGCAGTGCCATTGGGAATGCATCACTTTGTGGCTTGGAATGCAACACTCTCTTCTCCTCTAGCTAGGACAAAGCTGACTCTCTCAGATCTGCACTGCAAATGCATAATAAATTCATCTATTCTTCCACTAGGCTGCAGAAACATAGCTGGCCTAGCAGGCTCTGTTTCCCTGCACCTGACTCCACAGTGTCTTACTCTTGGCTATTCTTCCCAGGGTTCATTGAACTTCTCTTTAGGTAGCTATTGCCAGTGCAAGGAGACAGTATAGCACACTAGGCAGAAGGGAATATTCAAGACCAGTACAAAAAAAGGTTGTTTAGCTCTGAAGATGAATAACTTCTAACATTAAGCAAGCACATATGCACATCCATTGCTAGTAAAATGCACTTATCTGGAGAAGAGAATCAAGATCGTTAGAAAGTGGGAATCACAGATAACCCCTTTTTCTAACACGTGAAGAACCTCAGAGCATGTTCTGCAGGCAGATTGTTCATTATGGAGCTAAAGAAGATCCAGTTACCTAATGATGCAGACAGTGGCAATCCAGAAAGCCTACTCATTTTTGCCAGGGGTGCCACCTTTCTTCAGATCTGATAGTGTTGTGGGCTGAATTCAATATCAAGCAAAGAGATGTACTGCACTAAATTCTTTATGAAATATTGGTAGTTACTGAATGAGAAGCTTTATATTCACATATATGTGCATTCTGTGGCATTCTGTGCCACTGATGATCACAAAGCCTGCAACCTTGAGGACAGTTTGCACCCATGTTTAATTCAAGATTTCGTTTTCTTTGTATTATTCTTGTGGCCAATATATGCGGGCAGATTTCATATCCAAAGTGTTCTTGTTACAAGGCCACAAGGGCTCTCCCAGTAACAATGCTTTCAAGTCAATTGCTTTAAGCTTCATCAGTTCTGCAGAGAAGCAGCAAGGTGCTGAAATAATTTGTCCCCAAGATTATTCTACACATAAGTGTGACCACCTGTGGGACAATATGATGCTAGCATAGCTCACACTTTGCAGCCTTTTAGTAAAGGGCATTTGGAAATAGAGGACGTAATTATTTTGGAAAAATCCATTAAGAGACAAGCAGCAGGCCTTCAAACACAACCTAATGTCTTATCGTAGGATGAAGGAGAGATGTGCTCATTCTCTTCCTTCTCTTCAAGCTGTAAGGTTTTTTGTTTGTATCTCAGATGATTTCACTTAGGACTTCTCAAGTGTCTCACAGCAAAGCTTTCTAAATCAGACAGATAACAACTTGAGCCTCATAAAATTTTGTTTTAATTTTTTATTTTCTTAGCTGTGCTCACTCTTGACTCTATATATCATCAGACCAAAAGTGAGGGCCAAATTCAATTTCAGCCTGAGGACCAAATTCAGATTATTCAGCTGAATTTTTGGTGGATGCATTTCATCCACCTTAGTTGGTGGGTGGGACCAAAACATTAGCATATTTTAGTTAGGCACATAGAGAACAATGTTTCTCCATATTCATACAATCCACTTCCTGCCTTAAACATATACATGGAATGCAGGGAGGTAATGGGATGACAAAAGCAAACTCTGCTCCAAGAGACATGCCTTTCCCAGCTATCAATCCCACCAGCCATGCAAAGCAGCCCTACAAATATGTCAGTATATGTCTGTACAGCATCTACATGAAAAACGGATTCCCCTTCATGGTTAGGGTCTACTCCATACACAGCGCATCAGCTGCACAGGAATACTTACACAGCTGCCAGCCATGTACCTGAAAAGAACATGGCTTGAATACATCCTCTTGACAGAAGGCAGGGCTCAATCCCACAATCCCATGCTATCAATGCCCAGGTTATATGGCTGGCATATTCCACAGATTATAATTTGAAATTCTGTGTTATTTTTATAATGTTGTATGTAAAACACACACACATACACAACAGGCACTTTTCTCTCCTTTTCATTTTATTTCATAAAGCGACTTTTCAATGTGTTTAATAAACAATTTCCGGATTCCATTTTAGTAGAAAAAAAATTACAATGAACATCAGGGCCTGAGTGGTTTCATGGTTTGAGCCATGGACTAAGACCCTGGAGTTCAGGATTTGGATCCCCACTCAGTCATGGTAATCCAGTGTGTGACCTTGGGCAAGCCACACTTTCTCAGCCTCAGAGGAAGGCCATGGTAAATACCCTCTGAAAAAATTTTCCAAGAAAACTCTTGAGAGGTTCATCTGAGGGTCCTCATAACTTGGAAGCAATCTGAAGTACGCAACTACTACGGCAACAATAATCACCCCATCGCAACCTTTCAGTATATTTTTACTGGTTTCAGAATCTTAAGTTATTAATGTATTTGTTGAATACTAGCTAATTTTCAAATTAAAACAAATTAAAATCTCATTCACATTTTTAATATTCATTTTATACTTTGATCTTTAAAAAAAAATTCAGAAAAGGCTCACAATACAATGCAGCCACAATCTGAGTGATGGTGTCAGTCTAGCAGTGAAGCATTTTTGCCAAAAAGGCAGGCATCACTCAGCGGGAGAAAATTCTGAGGTGAGCATGAAAGTTGATGACATTTTGAGGAAGGGTGAACAAAATATGAACAAACCTAGGTAGAGTTTGTTTGCAAGCAAACAACATAGTTATTAAACATTACATACAAAATGTCTGAAATAAATTTGTTCTTTGTTTGCAGCCTATCTGCCAAAGCATAGAAAGTGATCGTGTAAAGCTGCAATGAAATGGTGAAGTATGGAGTATTTCACAACAAGATATTGGCCATGCCTGTTCAGGCTGGTTTAGCTGTTGTCCATGAAAGGATCCCTTTTTCTAATGTTTCTTGTACATATGCAAATAAAGGGCTTCTCCAAGCCTGTTAATATTTCCATCTTGTAGGTGTGTGGTTCCATTTGGTAAAATGAATCAATATTTAACAGTGGCAGGTAAAATTAAAGGGCCCAGGCACCATTTTCCACTTGTCTCTAGAATTGTGTAGGCCATATCAGCCCTTTCTTGTGAAACCAAAGTGACTGGAAAGTCATTTCCAATTTTTTAAAACCAAGTGTTTTTTTGTTTTGTTTTGTAATTTTTCTAAAACAAAATGTGAGGCATGCCTTCTTTTACAGTTGAATCGTATCTTCTGAAGCTGGATTCCCCAGATTTTGGTGGAGAAAAATATGGGAGAGGGCATAAAAATTTCCATAAGGAAGTTGCCTGCATCCAAGAGCTGTGTGATTCCCCTAACATACAAAATTGACTACTAACACAATGCCAATATCCTTTCCTGGACATTTTGAGCACTACAAATAGCAGCTTTATTGTCACTATCTGTCTACAGGGCTAACACTGTATCTTTGAAACTTGAGTTTTCTCCTTTGTCCAGGCCTCCAAAGAGCACTTTGACATTACACCACCTATTGCCCTCAGTCTCTTTATTGACTCTTTATCTATTGTTATTAATTCTCTTACTCTATATTTTCTTGCTTTATCAATCCTATTAGCAAATAGTTTGTTGGTCTTCTACTGAGAATGGTATACTAATTAATCCTTTCTTCCTGTAAGTATTTGTGGAAACATAAGTGATTATGAGAGACAGGGACAACAGTCTTAATCCTCAGCCAGTCCAGAGGTGGCCTTGAAGGGTTCTGTGGATGGAAGGATTCCCAGTTCCCAGAGGAAGAAGAGACATATGGTAGTGTTGGTATGAGATTCCTTACTGAGAGAGGCAGTAGTGTGCAGATCTGACAGGATGCCTCAAGACATCTTCTGTCTTCTGTGGTGAAGATTCATGACAACAGACAAGCTGATAAGATTCATGAAGCCCACCTACCATTACCACCACTTTCTGATCTACCTTGGACACAGCTTCAACATATTGCAAGGTTCTTTGAGGCTCTAGGGAGGAAGTTGAAGGACCTTCAGACACTCATTATTTTCACCACTCCTTTCTGTTGCAGAGCAAGCTCCAGGAAGACAAAGAAAGGTACACTGGTAGTAAGCAAATGGCTCTGTAGATGGTGCCTTTGGGAAAGATTTGGGTTTTTTGGATCTTGGTCAGTGCTTTCATGAAAGAAGGACTTTTGGCAAGAAATGGATTGCATCTCACAGTGGCTGCTAAGAACATGTTTTCTAGGAGTCTCATAAAGCTGATCAGGAGGGCTTTCTTTAAAATGAGTGAAGAAAAAGAAAGAAAGAAAGAAAGAAAGAAAGAAAGAAAGAAAGAAAGAAAGAAAGAAAGAAAGAAGGAAGGAAGGAAGGAAGGAAGGAAGGAAGGAAGGAAGGAAGGAAGGAAGGAAGGAAGGAAGGAAGGAAGGAAGGAAGGGGGTTTATTGGAAAAAATGGTCCATCACATTAGATAATTACACAGATGCGCAGTGCATTGAAAGTAAACAAGATGAACTTGCTAAGAATGTAAGCCCAGCAAACTTCTTACTTGCCTTGATGACAATTTCATTGCTCTGAAGGTGGAGGAGGCCACAAGGGAATGTATTATTTTGTACCAGATCCTAAACAAAGGGAAGGAACTGGTCTACATAATGGAAGTAATGAGAATCCTGGGTAGGACTGACCATGTCTACGAAGGAAAGGAAAAGCCAGTTGTAGTCAGATGCACACTCTACACTTTAAGAAAGTTGATTTCAGTAAGCTTAAGGCAATTCTGGGTGAGATCCCATGGTCAGAAAAGCTCAAAGGGAAGACAATTCTTTATGGATGGGAATTTTTAAAAGGTGAAATATTGACGGCATAACTCCAAATAATTCTAGTAAGAAAATAATGGAGGTGTGTCTAAAGATACTAGGATGGGTAGAAAAAGAGCTTTCAGATAAGCTGAGATTTAAATGGGCCGTGTATAAGAAATGGAGGAAAAAAGATATCAACAAAAAGGAATACAAATTAATAGCCCTTACTGGCAGAGGAAACTAGAAAAGCTAAAATCGGAATGATCTCAGACTTGCTAAACAGATTAAAAATAATAAAGAAGGGAGCTTGGATTGGGTTCAAAGTAGGGGGGAAGGAAATGGTGGGACCAGACTGTGAAGAAGATAGTGGAATGCTAGCAGTAGACTACAGCATATCTTTGCCTCAATCTTCTCCCAAAAGGAACAGTACTCTACCTGATTAAAATAGAACAAATAATATAGTAACGGGACTGCAGACTAGAAAAGGTAAAGAGATGATGATACCTTCCTGGAATGAACTCCTAACACAAGTATATCTAACTGTTCCAAGGCCAAGTGACCTGGACCCAAGGGTACTAAAGGAGCCTTCAGACGTAGTCTCAGAACCACTGGTCATTATCTTTGAGAATTCTTGGAGAACAGATGTCCCAGCAGAATGTAGAAGGGTTAGTATTGCCCTCACCTTCAAAAAAATGGGAGGAGGAAGACACAAGCAAGTACCAAACACACAACTTGATAAAGAACAGATATTTGAACTGTTAGTCTGTGAGCTCTTAGAAAGGAATACTGTGTTTACTAAAACCAAGTATGCCTTTCTAAAAAACAAGTCATGCTAGACTAATTTTATCTCTCTTTTTTGTATAGAAAGAATTATAAGTTTGATGGATCAGGGTAATGCTATAGAATGTAGTACATCTTGATTTCAATAAGGGTTTTGACAAGTTCCTCCATTTCATGTACTCTTTCATTTATACATGAAGTCTCTGTCTTTGAACTTTTTTTTTTTTTTTTTTAGCCACCCTAGTTCTACAGGTTACCCTGGTGTGCATTTTACTCAGGAGACATTGGAACAGTTGGGCCATTTCTGCACGGGGCGAGGGAATCACCCCGTGCCGCTACTTACCGGATTTCTTGGCTCCCCGGTCCAGTCTGTGCTGCTCCGGAGCAGTGCGTGCTCATCGCTCCACACTGCTCCGGGGATGAAAATGGTGGCTTCCGGTTGGTCAAGGGTCTCAACCGACCGCTGAAGCTCGCCAGCCTAAAGCCCGCCCCCGGCAGATCGCAGGCTCGCACTGGTGCGAGCCTGCAAATCTGCACCGGAGAGCAGGCACGGAATGGTGTGCTCCGTGCTTTTGAAAGACCAGTTTTAAGTTGTCTTTCAAAAGCACGCTTGACGACCACCTGGGGTCGTTCTGGAGTGGGCTGAGGTGCAGATCTACGTTAAGTAGGTCCGACCCAGTCCGCTCCCAGGTGCAGACATCCTCCCTGGAGGACCCTCTGCACCATTTCTATTAGCCCGTGTGGAAATGGCCTTAGACTAACTGCCTGACACTGCTGCTATTGAGGTGAGGGGTTAGTTGGCTAGTGTAACCAGGATTAGTTTTTCCCAGCTTTGGTCATTTCCACACTACACTGTTATAGTGCTATTATTCCACTTTGAACATCCTATGGAATCCTACAGTTTGCAGTTTAGTTAGAATGCTTTTTGGTCTCAGTAAACTACAAACCCTACAATTCCACAGGATGTTGAAAGTGGAATAATAACACTACAACAGTACAGTGCAGAAATAACCTTTGTCTGATGTTAATTTGGACTTGCTTTAAATGCCTTTTAGAGGATGTTATTCTGCATTCTGAATGTTTTCAAGATGGTATCCTCTGTTTTAAGGTTGATTGTTTTGATCTGAGATTACTTTTTAAAAATTGTGTATCACCTTGGGTGCCTTTTATAAAGAAAAGTGATACATTAATATTTAAATAATATTTCTTTCAGCTCTGTGGTTTTATGTATATACCCTACTGCAGTCCCTTGGAGATTCATTCATAAGATTTGTTTCCAAACAGATTACTATATATTGGAAAAACTGCATTAGTATTACTGCTAATGCACCCCCGCCCCCCATGCTCATACAAATATTCTTTGCAAACTTGCTTATCTGTCAATCTGTTTCATATTGTAACTTACCTTAAGAAGTACTATGAAATTTATACAAGATAAAGCATGCTATTTATACAGCCTAATTTTGCATGTAGACTTGCCATAAACAGCATGTATTCTCTAGTGTCTGTTACAGCGCTAAACATTCTGATTAATAATTCAAAAGGTCTAATTTTTTTTAATCCAAATGAAGTAAATATCGCCATAGGAGTTTCAGAAAAATGACAAGAAAAGCAAGCAGGCTTAGAACTTCTCGAGCTCTTCAAAGGCAAAGATGCAAAATGTTTTCAATCAGGCAAAACGCAATGACCCTTGTCTTTTTCTCCAACCCCCATCTCATACAATTCTTCCATTTGAATATCCTTATTACTAAACGTGTAGTAATGTGTGATTATACAGAAGTGAAATCTCTTAGGAGAATGAGTGAAGGTGCTTAAATTGTTCTGACTTAAAAGGACAGAAGATTCCCCCCTCCCTCTACCACCCCCACTCTTCAAAATAGGGGGGAAATACCTTTTTTTTTCCGTAATAGAAAACAACCTCCTACAAAGTCAACTCCTTTTTCTGAAAGTCATTGCTAGTTTTATAATTTCTGAGTCATTAGATAACAGATAGAACTCCACACTTAGTGGTTTCAAATGTTTATGGTCTGCAATTCATTCTTAATGAGCTCTCTCCATGTCTTTATTCTTCTTCACACCCTCCTGCTGGGAAATGTCTTACTCTGCCTTGGCTTTTGTTAATGATTCCACAATCATTTCAGAGCCATTTCTTCTGCCTTATGCAATTCTGACATGGCATAAGAGCCGAGCTCTGCAGCCTCACAGTTGGAAATGTAACCTTTAATGTATTAATTTTTCTTGCTCAAAACAATTTAACCTCTGCTGTAGTTTTGAAATTGCTAAGCCTTCCAATTAGACGCCTTTTTTTCCCCTCAGAGTCCTAGAGGAGTTTCCCAATATTACATTTGAACGAAGTACCAGAGAGAGAGAAAAAACCTTGCACCATCCCTCCAACTTACATTATTTATACATGCATTATCTATTTTGTGAATGCTGTATGTTTTGTTGAAGCGCTATTTAAAAAAAACAACCAACAATTATTTAAACTAAACACTGTGAACACTAAAGAGCAGACATTGCAGTACAGAAGGAAAAAAAGCAGTACAGAAATAGGAGGCAGATGAGTCACTGAGGTAAAAAGGTGTACGTCATACTATGCATGGCAGCCAGCGATAGGCTGCTTAGATTAAAGCTGTCCACATGAAGATCCAGACCATGCCAGGAGCTGTAGGAATGTGAAAATTAATCATGGCAACGAGAAGTCTCTATGCACTTGTCTCTTTTTATTTCACCACCTGGTACTTAATAGAAAACATGCCCAGCAAGTTGTAGGGCCTGCTGGAGAGATTCTGCACCAGGATCATGCTGAAAGTAATAATTCTTCATGGTGGAGAGGGAGCAGATATCCATTTCAAAAAGCATTTTGACAAGGTGGCCTCTCCAATTGCTCTTATAGGTACCACCACTAAAAAAATTAACCATCTGATTGGCTGCCAATAGGTTCAGAGGGCTATCTTTAGTTATTATCTTAATACTGATCCAATGTCTCTTTGGCCTTTACACACACACACACACACACACACACATCGTGCTGTACCGGTGTAAAGTTCCAAACAGAAAAGTAGTTGGAATTGAAGACATAGGCAGAGGTAATGAAAAATCTTAGAGGAATGATAGATCAAGGATATAATGACAAGGGTCCAGAGATTAACAAAGAATATGGTTTGCTTATAGAAAGACTTCAATCCAGTTTCTGGTACAACCGATTAAAATTATCCAGCTGCTGCCAGTCAGAGCAGACAATGCTGAGTTCAATGGACAAAAAGTCTGACTTGGTGTAATCCAGCTTTTTTAACCCCCAGCTTCTTGTGTTTAAGGAAATTTGGAAGTCTGGAAAAAGACTGAGGCTAGGGCTGTCAACTATTGGACACATGAAGCCTGCCTTACAAATACTAACCAGGCCTAGGTATAGGAGAGACTAAGTATAGCTGTTTCAATAACATCTACTTCTGTTATTTGCTGAATTACAAGGTACGGGGGGGGGCATTTTTTTAATCAGTACTGTAGCATATGAGGAGAGAAGGTTTGCCTTCTCTCCCGTGTTATGGGACTCTTTCATGCTACACAATTATGTCAGTAGGACTCCACTTTAACTGCCATGGTTGCAACCTATGCAATCCTATGGGTTTGTAGTTTGGTGAGAAACTACTTTCTGGCTCAGAATTCTAAATACTCTTACCTAAATTTCAAATCCTAGGATTTGGGAAGATGTTGCCATGACAGTTATAGTGGAATCGTCGTTCTATAATAGCACAGTGTGAAAGGGCCTGTGTTAATGATAAAAATAATACTTAGACTCATACCGCACTATTATAGAATTGGTGACTTGAATTATTGTAACAGGAACAACAAACAATACAGATTTTTAATAAGGAATTACAAAATATATGTAGCACCAAAGACATCAAAAACAATGAACAAAAGAGGTGGTAGGTGTATAAATGTTTATACACATACACATAATAGAAAAGAAGAATTGATATACATGTAACAAGGATAATGATGAATACAAAGTAATACAAAATCAGAATAACAAAGTTATCTACAAAAAACAAACAAGCAGATAATCAAGGGGATAACATAATGATAACGTAATGATGACAAACAGATAATCAAGAGGACATGATAAATAACAAATAAAGACAATTGTGGTGACAAATAACAACATATTTTGTAGATATAATTGTAACTACCACAGAGTGAGTAGTTTGAAACTGGAAAATGTTCCCATTCCATTAATGGGAGCATCCACAGGAGCAAATGGTCTTGTTTTCATGGGAGGAGCCCTCTAATGAACAGAAGGACATCTTTGGATGTAGCCCATTGTGTAGAGTAGAATAATTCCCCCCCCCCCCAAAATGATCCAAAGCAGGTTACAAGTACATAAAATACAATATCTACACACACACACACCTATAAATAAATTCCAGCAATGTAAAAGGCATTAAGATAGATGGTTGAAAGTAACGTAAAATACATCAGCAGTGAATGTAAAACCTCTATCACTAAAAGTAAGCCAAAACCAAAATGTCTTCCTTCATCAATCTGTAAATAAATTAGGAACAACGCCTGTCTGTGGGCAGGGAGTTCCAAGGGAAGTTCAGTTTCATGTTAACATCTCAGTTTCAATCAGGACATGCTGTACTCACTCTGAGCTTGTGTCTGGGTGCAGTATTGAACTGGATGAGCCTAACAAGGCTGAAACTGAATCCCAGTAAGAAAGACAGAGATTTTGTGGGCAGTTTGCATTTCTAGGTGCTCCTGTATTCAGAGCTTAGAGGTAAATATAATCATCATCCCTATTAGACTTTACCACACGTAAAGACATGAATACATAGAGCTCTCTCTCCATTTGCATGATCTGCCTGGTGTTTGTGTGTATGTGTGTTTGTGCCTTCAAGTCACCTGTTGGCTTATGGCAGCCCCATGAATTTCATAGATTTTTCTTAGGCAAAGAATCCTCAGAGGTGGTTTTGCCAGTTCCTTCCTCTGAAATACAGCCTACAGCATCTGATATTCATTGGCGGTCTTTCATCCAAGTACTAAACAGGTCTGACTCTGCTTGGCTTCCAAGATCGGACAGGATCTGGTGCCTTTACTACATATAGAAAAAGAACTCTGACTTAGAGTTCCATGGCTGCAGATATTAGCATCTGCTAGTTTGGCATGAAATATTCTCACTGGAAGTTTGTGCTGTGTAGTACAAATAGTTCTAAATTAACTTTATAATAAAGTCACTCTTGAGGATGCAACAACAAATAAAATTTAAAAAATGAAAATGAAAGGCAACTCTTAACATTGGAATGACTGACAGACATTTATATACAGATAAATGTGTACAGATATCTGTGTTTGTGTGTGTATTTACACACATACAGAAAGAGAGAGAGAGAGAACTTGATATTGGGGAAAAAGCAGGAATCAAAACAGAAATACCCATTTCATAAGTGTGAAGACAGTTAATCTTTAAACAGATGGATAACTCCAGACAGCACTGTAGAATTAACAGAGCCTAAAAAGTAGGTCTCAGAGCTACCAAATACATCTTTGGAGACCATGTTTTTGAGATCATCATAAATCATTTTTCCCCTTATTAGTCCTGTTTGCATATATTGACTAAAGGAATTGTTAGGCTGTAAATACATGTATCACAACACATCTTCAACTGATCCTATACACTTTACTATCAGAGCTTTGTGGTTTTGTTATTTCCACTGTATTATCCAGTGGTTCCCACTGTGTAACAGTAGTCATCACATTTAGTTTACTGCTAGAAAAGGAAAAGGTAGGAATGAAACATCTACTGAGAATTACAGCAAGGAATACTTTTTACGAGGGTGGTCATTTCAGTCTTTATGTCATTGGCAGGTCTTCTGATCATTAAATCATGGTCTCTTTCACACTATCTTTGATACCATTTCAAATGTCATGGCTTCATCTTATGGAGTACTGGGCTTTGTAGGTTTGTGGTATTCTCAGCTAGCGAGCTCTAGTGTTACCCTAAAAGGTTGGGGATGTTGGAGTCCACCCACAATACCAGCATCTCCTTACAGATAGGGGGAACTATAGTTCAAAATAGCCCTGTGAGAGGAGGGTAACAGCAGAAACTTTTCACTTATGTATACCAGTACTAACTGTAGAGAGGACTCCAGTTGAAATTAACAGTTTTGGGGGGTTTTTTTGATTGTCAGACACACAAGAAATCAGATACTTTCAAGAACCATACCAGGCTATTGGAAAGCAAGGCATGAAAGGTTGGATAGGGAGAGAAATTGGGGTGAAGAACATGACAATTACCAATCCTGAAGAAGAGGATCAAAGCATAGTGGCTCAGGCAGTGTCTAAGGGTAGCAAGGATGAACAGCAGTTTGGGCACCGTGTATTATGTCCAAGTACTACCATTTCATGAGACCAAAGTCAGGGTTTATATACTCTATTTCCCACCCTGGGAGGGTGTGTGCAGACAAAGCGGTAATGGCTTTCTCATGGGATTAACAAAGGAATCCAGAATTGGCTGATTGTCTTAACTTTAAATGACAAAACATTTACAGGAGTCATGACAATCTCTTAATGTCTGGTCAGACAGAGGATATAAGAAAGATTTCCATAGGACAAGATCAAGAGATAGTCCCTGATTGCTTCACCTGGGCAGTTTCACTTTCCATTGTTTGAGGGTTTTGAAAGAATTAGCACAGACCCATTAGTGTCTGAGTTTCCCACCGAATCCTCTCTGAACTTATGACCTGATGATGTCGCAGGCCAGCCTGTTCTGGCAACATGCTCTTCTAGTCAATGTGCCTTCAATCATGCTTTCCAGCCATAAATATGTTCAATTATGAAAATAGCACACCCTGCAGGATGGTGGTGGTGGTATAGGGTATGGTAACGCTAGTGTGTCACCAAACTACAAATACCAGGATTCTCTAGGATGCAGTAATAAGTAGTATCAAACTGTTATAACTGTATAGTACAAGTCAATCATTTCCAGAATATTGAATCCTCTTCACAATCACAGAGTTAAAATAACATTAATTAACCATATATCATATGAGAGACAATAATAGCGATGGGGAAAACTTAGAACAAGCTGATGTTACTTTGTAACATCTAAGTTTGTTCTGTCCTGTGGCAAACCATACTTACTGAGATGAATACCACAAACATATATACATATACACACCAGCCACACACCTCCAATTATTAGGCAAAGCTGCAATATCACAAGTGCAAGTGTACTCCTATCTACTCAGCAGTAAATCACATTGAGTTCAGTGAAGTTACTTTATTGCATAGGTGTGTTTAGGTCAGCAGCATAAGCTGCCTTGTGGAGCAATTGCTAAAGCATGCTTAGTAAATATCTGTATTTGGAAAATGTTATATAACCAAATGCAAAGGCAGAATGGCAGGCTGCAATGGGATTGAGCCTCAAAGAACAGTGTAATGTAGCTGCCAGCCTGAGATATGCCAGTCTGTGGGAAACCTTTTCATTAGTGGAAGAGATGACATTGGCTGCAGAATAGAGATGAAACTCGATCTGATGTTCTCTTGCCTGGATACCACATGGACTGCTGCTAATTATGAAGCTGCTTGATGAGCAAACAGCACTCTGGATTTAAAGTATTACAGCAGACATCAGTCAATTTGTCATTTAAAGGCCTGATCAAGGAAAAGCCTTGACTACATTTCTCATAAAATCTACCACGGGGGGGGGGGGTCACAAGTGGTGGAAATACATTTATATGGCACATAGTCGTTCCCAGATTTCAGGGCAATAGACATATAGGAAGGGGATACATCTAAAAAAAAAAGATTGTGTAAAATTATACAGTTTGGATTCTAAGAAATGTAAGCACACCAACAGAATGGGTCCTTTGTACCCCTTCTCTCCCTTGCACCTTCTAAATCCCTCCCCTACAAATAAATTCTCAAAATCAAGAGACTTCTGGGAATGGTATGGGATATGATACTAGAGACTACAGATTGAAGGGGCTAAAGAAAAGTATTGACATTCCTCATTATGTTAGTAAAAGTTTTCCTTCCACCCATAACAGATATCCTTAAATACAAGCCTAGCTTCTTAGACGCACTTGTGATGCAACCATGAGTTCTTGGAATACTAAATTCACTTGTAGGGCCACCCAGGCTTTTCTTACTATTGTTCGCCATGACACATCATAATCACCATCCTCTCTACAGAAGTTGTGGTATATACATGTTCAAACTGAATCTCTCGATTTGTACAGAAGACAAATAGGCCAAATTAACCTTGCCGGCTCTTCCTAAACATTAAAAAACAACGAGAGGGACTGTGCAGCATCTTCTCTCACCCAAGCTCTGTGTGTGTGTGTGTGTGTGTGTGTGTGTGTGTGTGTTTTCAAATAATATGCAATGCTATACAGTCAGCCCTCCACATTTGCAGGTTTGACTTTCATGGATTTAGTTTCTCCAATCCCTGTCCCCCCACCTCAGCACCCTTTTTCTAGGGGCTCCTTCCCTCTTGGCAGCTCCAATCAGGCTGTGCAGCCCTTTAACAACCCACTTCTCGTCCTCCTCCTCCTCCACCATCTGTTGCTTGGTCAGCTAAGGATGGCTCACAGCCTGATTTCTCAGCACCACAATCCCTCTCCCAATGCCCCTACCATAGCCAAGGAAGGTGATGGGTGAGAGAGAGAAAGTATAGCCCCACCATGCAGACCCACTTCTTTTCCTTCTTCTTTCTTTGACCTGATTTTGGACGCTGGGCATCCATTCTCCCCACCATGCCTTGGTCCACTTCCCATATACATACACACATATTTTGATATTTGTGAATTTTCCATTTTTGCTAACCCTAGTGAACGTGGAGGGCTGATTGTGTACCATCAGAAAGTGAGTCCCATTAAAACCCTGAGGACATACTTCCACACCTTTAAGAAAAATCAGTCCAAAATGGAAACAAATGAAATAGTTACAGATATTGCCCATATAACACATCCTTCTCAGCATATCCAGCAGTGGAAAAGTGGAAAAGGAATCCTTAAAGGCCATAAGAAGAAACAACCAGATTCTCATGCATGGAGTCAATACTCCTAAACAAAATATGCTAATTCTAAACTGATGCCTACCTTCTCTTTTATCAGCTTCAGCTGATGCGCCCCTTCCTAGAATTGGATGACCTAAAGATGGTAGACCATGCACTGGTAACCTCAAGGTTGGACTTCTGCAATGCACTGTACATTGGGCTACCTTTGTACCACATTCAGAAACTCCAGTTCATCCCAATTATAGCAGCCAGATTGATTAAAGGTACAACAAGGAGTGAGTATAACACATCAATATTAAAATCACTCTACTGGCTGCCAGTTAGTTTCCAGGGAAAGTATAAAGCATTGGTTGGTTTGGGTCCAAGTTACCTGCTGGATCACCTCCTCCCATACAATCTGCCCCATAAACTCAGGTCTTCTGGGGGCCGTTTACTTAAGCCAGCCAGGACTAGAGTGGCAACATTCAGAAGACCTTCTCATCGGCCACCCCTAGACTGTGGAATTACCTGCTGGAAGAGATTCAACACCAAAATATGCTAAAGACCTATCTTTTCCAGCAGAGCTATCCAGACCATTTTTAATTATGATGTATTTTAATAATGGTGTATTTTAATTATGATATATTTGTATTTTAAATGCTTTTATATATTTTTAGTGTTGTTTAACATGATGCATTTTTAATTCTATTTTAATTTATGTTGTACCCTGTTTTGAACCTTGGGGAGAGGCAGGTAGGAAATAATAATAGTAATTATTATTATTATTATTATTATTATTATTATTATTATTATTATTATTTACTACCTCATTTCCAGTTTGGACACTGTCCTCTATATTTTCCCTACAACAAAGCTAAAAAGAGAGAAAATTTACATCCCCACCCCCCGCAATAAGAAAAACTAAATTACTTTGTCGCCAACTAATAGGAAAAGAAGAGGAGATAACAGAAGCGTTGCAGTAGCTGTCATCTTCCTCTGCATCCTTGATCCAAAGACAGCTAGAAAAGTTGGTTATTATGGCAGCAGCAACCACGGTACAGAAAGATATAGCGGGGTCACAAGGGCAGGAAAATGTTAGTCTTTGTAGGCCAAATGAAGAGAGTACAAAGTCAGTTGATGTATTTGTCTCAATTTTCAAAAGACACACTATATTAGGGGCACACAGGGGAAAACATCTGAGGACTACTGGTTGTTCTGGCCATACAGTCAGTTAGTGGAGTTTATATCAGGAGATGTTGTTGTATTGTTCCTTCAAGTAAATTCTCACTTATGGCAACCCTATTATGGTTTGGTTTGGTTTGAGGGGGGCAAGATTTATTCAGAGGAGGTTCACCTTAGCTCTTAAGCTAAGACAGTGTGACTTGCCCTAGGTCACCCAGTGATTTTCCAAGGCTAAGCAGGAATTTGAACCCTGGTCAACAAAAGTCCTTGTCCAACACACAGGCCGTTATACCACACTAGCTCTAGGATCAATTGGTCTTACCAAACAACTAACCAAAATGCCACATAAATGTTTAAGCCCCCATGTTCTCCAGGGCAGGTGGTATACAAATTCTGAGAAAATTTGTAAAAACCAGAAAAATCCAAAGATTAGGACAAGTGAAAGAAAATTGAAAAATTAAGCTATGTAGCCATGAGACCTGAAGTTGAACTCAATCCCAAGATGGAGATTTCAGACTGAGCGAGGCACTGGTAGATACGTCATTATGAGAATGTGCTTACCAATGGACAGAGAGAGGAAAAGAAGATGTTAGGTCTCCACAGACTGACTGCAACTCAAAGAACACCCTTCAGATGAAACATCTATCTATCTATCTATCTATCTATCTATCTATCTATCTATCTATCTATCTATCTATCTATCTGTCTCTCTGTCTGTCTGTCTGTCTGTCTGTCTATCTATCTATCTATCTATCTATCTATCTATCTATCTAATAAATTTATTAAGATGCATGTACCAGAATAATAGCATTAGATTACATGTAACACCATATTTTCAGGTTCTTCCAAACTAGGAGATATAATTGGCAGCACTTCAAAAGATATTCCAAAACTCTATAATTTATATCATATCTTTTCAAACATGAGGAACTGGATCTAAAATGTATTTGTACGTCTGCCTCTGTGTGAAATAAATGGAAATCACAGTGCATAAAAGTTATCAATATGTCTCATTTCATTTCTTAAAGAGTACACATATCAAGTAAGCATCTCCATAGATGCTATAAATCAGAACTCGTCCTTCCATTCTGAATGGATAAGATGTTATGACTTTTGCAGTTTTGTGCAAACATCAGTCCTGCCTCTAAGCAACCAAGCCGATCACATCAATATTTGATAGAAACTCACTGGCAACTACAAGTAGAGACAGTAGACCTAAATCAAGAGATTTTAGACTGATATTTCAGTGAGTACCTTGTACAAGAGTTGGAGTTTTGGGGACCAAACTACCCCATAGAGATATAGTTCTTCCTAGTCCCTCTACAAACACAGGCACTTATCCAGAATTGCCATATTGATATAAGTTAACTTGATAGGTGTTAAGTGCCATTGATTCACGAGCTTAAGACTCTTAAGGCAGCAGATAAAGAAGAGGTTGGTCACATAGAGCTGGCTAAGACATTTTTTTCTTGGAAAGGGAACAGGAAATGAATGAGTCATAAGAAAGCATGACTTATTAATGGGCTGGTGTATGCAACCCTGTAGGTTTAAGAGAAAGGGTCCATTAGATAATTTGCAAAGAGTCATACATCCTAAGAGGTCTAAGGCTGGTAGCTTAAAAGTGAGGTGAGTAAAATTAATTTTCTTCAGCTACAAGGATTCAAATAGAAGTCTGTCTCCTACCCTTCAGCAAAATTCACGAAATGTATATTAAAATGTGAGAATTGTTTTTCAAAGAGATATAATTGCTTTATGGCTGAAGGGGGCATCACTTTATGTAGCCTGACTCTTTTTCTTTCTCTTCTACTATAACGCTCTGAAAGCAAATTCTGGGTGTGCGTCCTTTTATAAAACATTATTATTTTAGCTATTGATACTTGCATTGACATTACACAAGAAGTGACAACAGGAGAAGCAAAACTAGCTCCTCTGCTGGTGCCCAGTGATTTCCCTTGGGAGTTTGGCCTGAGTGAGCTTAAATCAAAGCAGAATGAGTACTGCTGTTTCACATCTGAATTATCATGTGATGAAGGCAGTAAGCCTAGACTGCTGCACAGCCAGTGGAGATGTAGTTCTTTGCGCACTCTATTCTTAAAAGAAGCAATGAGTAATTTTAGAAATTCTCACTGTGAGAAAGCCTTCAAAAATTGCAGTTTTCAAATACTATTTCCACTTTAGGATTTATTCTTATTCACTCCTTGTCTTTTGCATAGGAAACAGCATTATCTGTGCAAAAAATGATGTTCCTGTGGGGAAAGATTATTTTCTCTTCAGAAAATGCTATACAATAGTTAGATATTTGTTTCACACAACATTTACATGTGATTTCTGTGAAGACATAATTTTCTGCATGGAAAAAAAGCATTTTCTGTCAAAAAAAAATATTTCTGTGTAAAAAGTACTGTTTCCTGCACAGAAAATACTGGGGAATTGGTTAGGGGGGTGTTTGTTTATTGGTTGGGTCTTTGTTTTGCTTTGGTTTGCTTTTTGGTTATGGTTTTGTTTGTTGTTGTTGTTGTTGTTGTTGTTGTTTTGGTGCAAAAACACCATGTATGAATTTTGCACACAATAAATTCTGAACTGTAAATTCTGAACTGTGAACTGTGAAGAGTCTTACCCAGGTTTCTCTGAATCAGGGTTTCTCGACACTCAAGAAACATGGTTTCTGATCATTTTCCAACTTTTTTTTTTAAAATATACCTTCCATCAGTCCAGTAGCATAAGCACTGTATGCAAGGCCAACAACCTTATGATTGACATAGGACTCTTGATTAGGTACAAACCTAATAAGCTATTGGTCTGAGTGAAAAGCACTGCAGAAGAGTTACAAACGTTATCATAATTATGTTGCTGCCTACCAGCATGATGGAAGCACTTTTTTTATTTTGATTGGTCTCGTTTCAGGTTCCAGGTTCCTGGTCCTAGGTAGCAACTTCTTATGCTCTTGGTTAAGGATTTGTGGGAAGTCATTGTCTACTAGTGGAGCACATACCGTGCATTTTAGGCCTTAGGTGCAGGCCGACATTTTTCATTCAGAGTTCTTGTTTTACAATGGCTTGAATATGTCCTTAGTAGACAGCTTCAGGATTTGTGTATATGTACCCTACTATCTGATGGCATTCCTCTTTTGCTCATTTGGAAGAGCTTTCCAGTCCAAGTCTTGGTTGACAATAAAAGAATCTTAGGAACGGAGATGGCAAATTGCCATCATGAATTAGCACCTGAACAGCAGACAAAGCAAGCACATAGCTCATGGTCTGCCCCATACAGAAAATTGTGCTGTATTTATAATCAGAGCAATTATTTCTCAGTGTACATAGGCTCTTATTTTTGTACTTTCTTTCAATGATGCATAAGTGGAAACCCTACCAGATTGCCAGTCAGAGTTAATGACAGTAGGACAGATCATTAATTTATATCTTAAGCCAGACAAAATGGTTTATTTAAAAAGTCTAGAATTGTATTTGCTTACGGAATATATGTATACCTCATCTTATCAAAGTCACTGCTGGTTGATTCTCATACACAATTTAAAGTGCTCATTACATCCTATGAGGTCCTTTATGGTTTGTGAACAGACCATCTGAAAGACCTTGTCTTCCCACATGATCCTGTGTGAGTTTTGAGATCATTGGGGGGTTCTTAATAATAATCCCCACATAATCCCCACATTCACACTTTATGAGGATGCAGGGCAGGGCCTTCTCGCACTGTGCAAACCCTTCCGCCATGGGAGGTCAGGCTTGTCTCCTTCCACCTGTAGGCCAAAATCTTTGCATTCAGAGAAGCCTCTGACATTAGTTGGTTGCTGCAGATCTTTTAATGGAGGTGGTGGGAGATTGCACTTCCTCCCCTTCTTATGTTTTTAAAATGTTTTCAAGCTATTTTAATTCACTGTTTGGCTTTAATATTACAGTGCTTTAATTGTAATAGTAATTACTTCGCTGCATTTTAGTGTTATAGGTTATAGGTGTTTAACTGTATTGTTTAGATTTATGTCATAAGCCACCTTGGGTTCTACACTGGGTATAGGGATGGAAAGAATATTTGGAAAAAAAATCAAAGATTGAAAAGCATGTTTTTTCAAGTATTTAGAAACCCTGACAAAGGGAATCCTGGACTGATGATAATCTTCACAGTTTTGAACTAATTCTTCCCCCCAAATGTGCATATGATTGTTTTGTGCAGAAAACAGCATTCTCTGGGCAGGAAACACCAGGAAAAACTGTTTCAAGCACAGAAAATGCTGCTTTCTCCTCAAATCCACTATGTGCAAAATTTGCATGTAAGCCCCCAATTATAACATATTTCATGTGGGAAACATATTTTTTTTTGCGCAGAAAATAATATTTGTCCACAGAAAATTCTGTTTCCTGCGTAGAAAATGCTGTTTTCTGTGCAAAACAACAATACGTGAATATTGTACAAAATACTTCTCGAATTGTGAATAGTCTTCAAAAACTGCATGTTATTCCTTAGTGGGAAGAAATTTACTTGAATTACTTGATGCTTTCTTCAAGAAGAAAATTAGCAAAGAATTCCTAGCTGAAAGAAAGATAGAAAATCAATAAATCAATAAATTAATTGTCAATGTGACTTGCAGATTCAAATTATAGAGTAAGACACAATAAGCAAAATTCCCTCTAACAGCAAACTTAGATGGCTATCAAGGTGGATGCAAACTGTATTCCCCACCACCAAATAAAGTTATGGTCTAAATGTTCAAGGCACATTCCAGGAATATTAAAGTATACTAGTTCATAAACTAAAAGGAAATTTTAACACATATACTTCCCCCTTCCAAAAAAGAGAGTGGATGCCCAAAGAAAGAAAGGAAAAAAAGAACAATGTAACCTTCTGATCCATGTTAAATGTATCCATGTAATTGCAGAGCAGTGGGATTGTTCCATTGCTCCACCCCCACTCCATCCCCGTTGCCCCGCCTTGCATGATTCTGCCCTCTGCACCTGTGTGTTGAGTGAAGAACCAAAGAGGAAACTAAACTTCTCAATATGAGTAGGAAACCCAAGATAGGGAGCAGTAATGCAGCCACACAGTTTTGAACACGCTCAGAATGTTCTATGCAAAAGGAACAAAGAAGAAAGATCTTTGGCAGTTTATACTTCCTGTCATGAAGTGGACAACTTAAAGTTGAGGAGCTTCCTTTATAGTCTCCAGAATTGAGTTTCTTGCCTTGTGCTCTTTTTGCTGTAATCAGAAGGAAAGAGAGGGGGCAGGGAGAGATGAAGAGAGAAAGTTATGACATCCTGCCAGGTTTGAAGCTGGGTATTCTCTGATGCTGTATAATACAATGTGGGAAGTATATAGATGATGAGGAGAGGGGAATAGGGATGTAAATCCTTACTTGTCTCATTCTTGCATGCAAGAAAGAGATTCTTTTTCCCCTCACTTGCAAAGCAGCAAGGTATTTTCTGCTGGGCCTGAGAGAGTTTTTGCAGCTCTAAGAACAATTTTAGTGCAAATTGTATACATTGCAGACATTGTCCAAAACTATGACAGTTGCTGCCTTGTTGCATGGTCTTTCCAAGTAGTCATAGGCATGGGATGAACTGACCACATCTACTTAGTTTACCTGCTGGTTTTCTGTGCTTTTTGTGAGCATGTGCTTTGCTCCACAAAGGGAAAAGACAGTAGCTTTTTGCAGAGACATTTTACAGAGATTGCAGAAACCCTGACTAAAATAATAATAGAAAAGTTCTTCTAGCCTTGCTCCTGTCGTGGCGTTGAGAAATCTTATGGATTTGTCTTCTGACAAAACAAGTGTTCTGCTGAGATTTCTTCACATGACTTTGGGGAAGTGCTCTTTATGCTTGCACTGAAACTCATGCCTTGCTGACATGTTTAGTTAGCTATGGTATAAAGCACATGTTTAGTTAGCATGGCTTAAAGTGCACCACTGCAAATATGTGACCTGTGCTGCCCAATCACGCAGTGACTACAAAAATAACAAAGACTGCACTACATCTTCCTGGTCAGCTAAGGACAAATCTGATCCCTTTGCTCATGAAAACCTAGCTCCTATTTTGATGCTGGCATTTTAGCATCACAGCATTTCTGCAATCTGATAAAAATAATAATAAGCATTCCTGAGTGATATTAGCAAAAATTATTTCTAGTAAGCATGTGCACTGCATGAAAATTAATGACTGTTTTTAACTAAACAAAGGATTCTTTGAAAAATTATTCTTAAAACAAGAGAGCCAGCACGAAATAGTGGTTTGAGTGATGGACTAGAATTCTGGGAGGCCAGGGTTCGATTTCCCACTAGCCTCTTGAAACCTATTGGGTGACCTTGCGTTCTCACCAAATCCGGCCAAGAAAAACTTGTGATAGGGTTGCCATAAATCAGAATTGACGTGAAGGCACAAGATAACAATTTTTTTAAAGCAAAAGACAGCCATGTGACCCATGCATTAAAAGTATTCAAAGAGATAGCCACGTCAGTCTGTTTTAACATAGAAAGACATAAAGGAATCCCATAGTACCTTTGAAACTGAGAAGAAATTTTTAGCATAAATTTTTGTGGATATGGACAGAATCCACAGGAGCTTACACCAGAAGTTTCTTCTTCCCAGTTGGACTAAAAGAAAACAGTTTTAAGAATCAGTGTTCTTATTCCTTCAACAAAGTTATTTCACTAGCAGATGTATCCTTCCTGACAGTTCAGTTTGTGGTTGTATGCAACAGTTTTCTTTTCTCTCCATTAAAAAAAAAACTCATGAAAATGATGGATAGTAAAGGTGGACAATAGCAATCAATTGACCATCAGTCTCATTTTTACATGAGCAACACTTCACCCAGCTGTCTGACTTGTGATACGATAATCGCTGAAAATTTAGCACAGTTCTCATCACAGATAGCTCTTTCTTTTCCAATGGCATAATATTGTTCCTTTTAAGAATAAATAATGTATTTCACATTTGTCACTCTCTTTGAAAGTATAGTTTTCCCTCTTCCTTGTTGACTAAGTGTAGCGATTTCAGTAAGCATTGCCATATTTACAATGAAAAGAAAAGCCACTAGGATTTAACATTTATTTTATTCCACAGTATATAACTTGACAAAAAACAGGGGTTTGTGAAGGAAGGAAGAAATAAAAGCAGTATGTTCAGCTAGGTTTAAGCAGTGCCAGGGAGTGAAAAAGTTCTTTGGTGATCCGTTGATCAATCTAATTTTGCATGACATTGATGGGGCAAATCTGTACGGGCTCCATCACCAGATAGTAGATGGGGGCTCACAAGATTAAATGGTCTTCCATACCTCCTCCCACTCAAAATAACTCCTGCACATAGAGAACTATCATGTCAGAGAAAAGGCGAGCCTAGTAACATTTGCTGGTTATTTCCCTGGCTTTGTGGAAAGCTGCTCCTCCCTCTCAGAATGAACAGGAGTTGTTTTTGTCACCATCAACCACCCCTTTGAAGGTGGAGAGGGATGAAGACAATTGGCTGCCATTTCCCACCTCAGAAGATGCCAGTCAATCAGGGATGTGATGTGCATGAGGTTATTCTAAGAGCTTACAGTCCCCATCTATCTGTCCTTTCCAAAACAGGTTTTTGCAGTACCCATCCTCCTATCCATTTCAAACTGTACCAGTCACCATATTTTGCACTAAATAGGAATTTTTGAGGGTAATATCAGAACAGGTCAGAAATACCGAGGTTTTTTTTTTTAAACTTCAGGCTATGCCATTGGAAGGACAACTCTTATCTTATTTATCACAGTTTAGATCACTGTTTAGTTAGTTTCTGAAATCTTGTCTAATAGGCACTGTTATATCTCTTTTAAATTTGGCAGCTGGCTTATTATTCATGGTTTGGCTATATCTCTTGGAATCTAGCTAAACTGGTGGTTTATTCAAGATTAGATAGCATAGTGTTTGGCCATCACTTGACGAAGGATTTGTACAGCTGAGGATGTCGTCACAGCCATCAAGTGATAAGTCTAATGTTAAGGACATGTCCTTCAGGGGCTGATAGGCAGACCACATCAAGGGCTTGCCAAGTCTGCTGTGACCTATGAAGTAAGAGCTCCTGTCTGTGTAACCAGTTTTGGGAATCTGTCTAATATAGGACATGGTGGGGCATTGTCCTATATACACCTTTGAGATGCAGTGCTTCACCTTTAAATTGCCCAGAAGGAATTACCTCTGGGCCTGTACTGTTTGTAGTTTGCATTGTTAACTACTTTCTGTGCAAGATTGATTTAAGTTAAACAAAGTTAAGACCATTTTTAAATCCAGTTAGGTTGTATTTTTTTCATTCTCTGATTGGAAAAAAAATTGCCCAAATGATTATTATTTGGTGATGTGGGCAAAGTCTGTGGGTGTGGCTGGAGGAAGCAGCAATCGGATGTCTTTTTTCTTTGTTTCTTCAGAACTGCAGCCAGCACCCATTGGAGTTACAGCATCTTACAGAATAGCTCATGGGAATTGTGGCTCATGGGAATGATGCCATGTCAGTTGGCTCCATGAGAGCAACTGTTGATTATAGTTTTGCCACCGCTTGAAGTAGTGGAAAGTCTTGCTTTGGTTCAAAGAAAGAAATGGGAGGAAGGCCTCTGTCAACTTCTCTTATAATGATAAGATTCTTGAGCTGCCCAAATAAATAGATTTTGCCATCCACGTGCAATGACAATGCAGGGGAGAGTGGCAGTGGCCCTGAGAAACTTGATCCAAGGACTTGCTAGCATACTTCATTCTAATTTTTAATTTTCTAGATGCCGTCATATCAGACTAAATGATTAAAAATAGAGAAGCTAGCAACACTTGCCGTGTGGAAAGGGCCTATGTCAACTGAGGGAGAAGTTGCCAGTTGCTAGTAACAAATGGTTTGTTTAATGACTATAGCAGTGTTACAGGCCTCCAATGTTGGCCCCGATTACACCAGAGGAGTGAAATCCCAGTCCATTTATTACGTTATTTATTGTCTTTAAAGATCTTTTTAAAATTGTGTTTTTTATAAATTCAGAATGGTCTGAGTATCCAAAGTAGTTTCATACTGCAATATTTGCATTGCTTAATCAATGTTGAAATATTGTTATAGCACTACTGACTGAATAATTAGAAGCACCAGTGCTTATGCAATATTTCTAGTCTTATCGGGACAGAAGCCCCCACCCCGCTTTTCTTAACATTGATTAGAGGAATGGTTATCAGAGTCCTAAGCAGCACTTAACAAAGAAAGGGAAATGCTCACAGCATGAATGCAGCCACTTAATGCTGAGATGTGACTTAGAAAAGTTTTAAAAAGTACCCCATGTCTAAGGCATGAAATGATCTCAAAAAGCAACCCTTGGCTGGGGTTGGGATTAAAGCCCAAATTTCCTATCTGCTTGGGCCTATTTAGATACACTGCTTTGTAGCAGTCAGGCTAACTTAACAATGGCCAGAAAGCAACCCTCATGCACGGATACTCTCGTCACTGTTGTACCACTAGAAGCATTTTGAGAAACATGCATATTGAGTACAAATAACAGAAATGTTTACATGTTCATGTAACACAGCTGTGCATTTTGCCTCTACTGAAGGAAGAACCATGTGTGACATGTGCTGCTTCTTTACACACTAACGGAATGTCGAAAGGAGAGCCTGGTTCATTTTCTTTGACAGGGTATATATGTAATTCTGATGGAACCTCTTCATAGGTGGTTTTTAATGGGAAATGTTCAAGTTTTCCTTAGTACATTACAGTGGACAGTGAGGATGTGTCCTTCACATTTTTGTTCTTCCTCATCAATTGCAACACCAACCTTAGTTCTGAGCTTTCATCTATGAAATCAGTAATACATCTCTACCAAAGACTCTAGTGCAGGTCACCCACATTTGGAAAGGGACTGGACTCCTATTCCTATAAAAACCAGATGAACCAAAGTTGCACAGACTTCCCTGATGATGTTGCAGGTATCACCAGGGAAAGGGAAGGCAGGAGAGGACACTGAAGACTGTCATGTTTAACAACACTTAAAAAGACAGAAACTTTACCCTTTTAGTAGGAGGGGAGGAATGTATACAAATATCCTCTGCAAGACCCATCTACCAAAAAAAAAAAAAAGGTCCAGCCAAGCTTTTTGAGGGCAAAAAGACCAGCAGCATTTGGTGTGTGGGTACCCCCATTTTTGTGCAAAAATATTGATTTTTACAGAAAGTACCATTCTCACAAAAAGGGCCTCAAATGTGAGAAATCATTCAAAATGCACAAAACCTCTTCTAATTTTGTGCAGTGGGGAGAAAACCTTTAGATTTTTTTCGTTCTCACGTGGGAGTACAAAATAAGCAAAGATGTAAAACCATACTTTTTAGAATAAGGTCACCCTAACTGTAAAATCTTCTGCCATTACAACCACTCTTCAGTAGCATGAGCCCTAAACATAGAAAAGTGTGTGCAAAGGACCCAAATGGATTGACTCAAGTGATCAGCCCAAGGCAAGGAATTATTAGATGTGAGGATCAAAGACCTAAATGCTACTTCATGTGGAAATGGCATCCTGAGAGACAGCTGAATCAAGAGCGAGGCCTAAGGCATAAGCTACAGAGATCCTGAAACCAGAGGAGAACTCACCAGAAACACATCCCGCTCCTCCTCCATAAGAAGTACCCTACTTCTTCTTTTTTCCTAAGGTAACTCTTGGGACCAGGCCTGTGATATTATGGCAAAGGAAAGAGAAAAGCAAGTAAATCTGGGAAGCATCTGCTTTCATTTCAAAAATGCAACAGGAAGAATGGAAATCCAATTGCATATATATAGAAAAGAAAACAGGGTGAATAAGGATTGGGTATTTTGTCCTCTTTATCCCACATCCACCACCTCATCACAGACAAACTAGCATTTAAGGGAAGACATAGGACGCGCCAGTCAGACATTAATGAATACTTGAATTGTGTGTATGTACATTCCAATGTAAGGTGTGGTTTTCAATGGGCCTTCTGTTGTCAAGTCTGTATGTTATGCTTACATCCTACATAATAGGTCTCACTGAAATCAGTAAATTAGAATACCAAGATTTGAGCTTATATAGTACTGATAACTAATTAAATCAACAATTCCTCTCAGTATATCTTTGTTTTATGATTTACAACCTTCAGCTTTACAACCAATATTCTGCTTAGAATGTAGTTAGAGAAACTGTTCTCATCACAATGTGTTTTCTGTGTTGCTTAATATTGCAAAGAACCACATTCCATCTTTCAAATTTCAGACAAGCCCTTAGTTTCACACAACAGTTTCTAACTTTAGCCTCTCATCTTCAGTCACTGCAGAAGCCTGCAGGTTGGATGAGGAACATCTACATACACTCCAACCGTCCCAAATTGTCAAAAACAGCTTCAATTAATCCTTTGTCATCCCACTTTTTCAGCTGTTTTTAAAATGTCTCAGTTTCTCTCTCCTCACACTTTCTCCCTTTGTCCTTTATGCCCATCAGATTCCCCCTACCCTAGCCAGTAAATTTCCCCCATCCCCAGTTAAAAAGAGAGGCATATCCTCACCACCAAAAAGGAACAAAAGAAACATATGAAGCTTCTGAGTTCATTCAGATTCAACTGGGCAGTGCCATTTAGTGTTTAAACTACCTAATAACAATGTCAACACACTAATAATCTTATTTTGCTTTTTTACTCCAGCTTTTCTCTATATCTACAAAACCTTTTAAAGTGGAGGAGACGTCTAGTATAATACCTAAGATGGGGCTTGGTTGTATTTTCAACAGCCAGGAAGCAAGGCAGGTACCCAGCATATATCCTGTCTAATTATGTTAATTTGCCTAATTTGGTTTAGATTGGCAAAGAATGTGTATTTGAAAGCATGTATACATTGCTTTCTCCTAAATAAGCCAGATGATTTATTTATATTTTGTTAGCAGATGCCTGAACATGTCTGCACAAATTCTCTATTATAAAAGGGACAGAGTAGGTGTGGATCAGTATGTGGAATCTTTCCAGCGATGGGTCCTTTAGCAAAACCAGCCTGTTCCATTTTCTCTTTTCAACTTAAGTGTGGATCATTGGTCATGTGTTCCACAGTGTTACTGCGAAAAAAGTATGGCCATTGGATCCATACATTTGGTATAACATTAGGTGTTTCAATCTGAAAAACAAAAGAGGACAGAAAATCAGAGCCTCCTATTTACAAGGAATTATTACAGGTGAACCGACATACTGTGGTATGGAGTGCTTTCTTGCAAAGGTGGGCTATCAGATTTAAGTGGCCAGAGGGATATTTACCAAGAGGTTATACCCAAAGTATGCCGGCAACCTAGGCATTACCCCAAGGGAGGAAATACACCACCAACATGGATGCCCAGCAAATAACTGCAGGTAGTTCACAAAAAAGAAGATATTAGTAACTCCTTGAGGAAAAGGGGGTGAGATTCCAGTGGTTCAGAAACTGTCATAGTAACTTGCCCACACTATACACTGTTATCTTACATATTTTGAACAACCTTATACTGAATCCTACATAAGCACCTTGCATAATTTTGCTTCCTTACATAACAGAAGTATGAAGAATTATCATTCAAAGCAGATTTTCACTTCATGCATCATTTCATTTTAGTGCTATTCCAAAGTTAATGTGTTTAGGACTGAGTTGGAAGGCGGCAAAGAAAGAGAGTGGAGAAGTATGTTCTAAATTAATAATGCATCCACATTTTCCAACTCAAGAAGGCAGGGATAACTGAGCCGTGTACTTCTGGTATGTAAGATATACATGGGAGCTATAGTCATTGCTGTGGACCTGCACTTGCAGTTTTTTGCACAGTTCATGACAATACGAAGATTTTATTACTGTTTGCCAGACCCTGAAGGGCTAAAATACTTGCCTGAGCAGGAAAAATATTACTGCTAACTTAGATGCCCTATTCCTTTCCCTTTTAAAAAGCTTTTTATATTCAATTATGATCACAAACCACACAAAAAGAAAACAGAGTAACCAAAGAAAGAAAAAGCTGTACTAGAAAAGTGATACTCAACTTTGAAGAACTCAGTGAAATCTTGGCTTACTTCAGTTTTGTCATATTTTGACTTCTGTGAAGCTGGCTTTCAGGTCTCTGATGGGAATTTCAAAGTCACAAACTCCTTCTGTAGTGTGACATGGAGACATCACATAGTTGATGCTTGTGCCATACACCATATAATTATGAGCAAATGTCAACACACAGTGACACAGCATCACAAACATATGAAGGGAAATAATGCAATGTGGAAGAGTGTCATATTGAGATTCTCTCACAGCTAATTCCATCTCAAACACATATTCGAGATATTCCCCCACCCCATTTGCCTTCCATCTCTTCCTTTGGACCAGTTTTTTTTTAAAAAAAGCATATGAATATGGCTGCATAAGAACTTGATGCCAGTAATCAGGGTTATAATTTCTCATTCCCCATGGTTTTAAAGAAGCAGGTCAACACCATCCTACTTACCTCAGAAAGGCAATTAGGTAAAACAAAGAGACTTATGAACCTTGAGTATTCTGTGTACCTGATGCTAAAATTACCAGAAAGTAAAATGAAGAAGACAAGACTGCAGTCCCTTTTACAAGACTAAAAAGAAAGACATTAGGACATATTCATATGTAGATATGAAAAGGACAAGAACAACAAGTAGTTTCTTAAAAGACTGCCTGAAAATTAATTTTTGTGTTATCCAGAAAACCTAATCCCTCTCATTGGAGCACTGAGGCTGGCCAATAGTGATCAAAAACATTCTGCATATGCTCAGAGTTTCTGTCATTAATTCACTTACTGCAGGACTGAGGCATAGTTCAAATGAGGCCTTGCCCAAATGCTTAGGGAATGTTCTTTTCAGCCAAGGAGAGAAGGAAGGTTCATCACTCCTAAGAGTCTAAGTTCTTAGAATTTAAATGTAAAAGTACATCAATTGGATTTATTCCTGTGCATGTGCAAATGAAGGCCACAGGTCAAACTAATCATCTTTTTGTTTTTAAAGAAGTGTTTTATACACAGGATCTTAGTGGAGCTTAGAAAATTAGTCATTCTGGCTTGAGATTCTGGAAATAACATTCACAAGTTCTGTTTTATATTGAACCATACCTAAGAGTGCTCATCTACCACAATACTGCCTACTCTACAGTCGTTTTTATGTGTGGTACCTTCAAATTGTCTGTTGACTTTCAGCAACCCCATTAATTTCATAGGCTTGTCTTAGGCAAAGAATACTCAGAAGTGGTTTTGCCATTGCCTTCTTCTGAATAGACCCTACAAGACCTGGGGTTTCCAGTCCATGTACTAACCTGGACTGACTTTGCTTAGCTTCCAAAACCAGGCAGCTTTCCCCAACCAAAATTCCAGAATTATTGGATAGAGTAAAATAAATTCAGTTTTAACAATTTAAGCAGAGTCAGCTCTCCACATTTGCAATTTTCCCATCTGCAGCTTCGGAGTGGGGAATAGGATCCTATCTTACTCCCCATTACTGAAAATTCAAAAGCTTTAGAAGGAAGGATCCTTCTTCCTCAAGCCCTTTGCCTCACACATTTGCTGTTCCCCTCTGAGAAATGCCCCCTGCACTCTGGGGGCGAGTCTTGGATTTTGCTCTTAGGAAACATTTTAGAAGGCTTCTCCAATATGCAGCAGGGACTGGCTGCTGAGCAGACCTCAAGCCTGCCTCAAGCCCATTGCCTAACCTGTTCACTGTTCCTCTCCGAGAAATGCACCCACACTTTGGGCTTGAGAGAGATTGTCATGTGACTAGTAGGCAAAAAGAGATGTTCGAAGTCATAAGGGTTCTGGATGAATGTGTTATGTTACTGAACCAAGGGCATCAAGTCAGTCATTAAAAATATACAAGTCTCAAGTCAAGTCGAGTCAGTGCATCATTTATGGCCGAGTCGAGTCCGAGTTGAGTCACTGAAGCAACTTAAGCCCGACTTGAGTCCGAGTCTATCAACTCGAGTCTATATCACTGCTTCCTAGTTTGGAAAAAAAAAGGCTTATACATACCTAGAAAGGTGGGGAGATACAAAATATCCCCAAATGTGGCAAAATGGCTGGGCAGGTATTGACCATTTTGGAGCAAAAATAGTCCCCACAAATTTTTTAGGGTCACAAAAACAGCCTTGGGTATGCACATGGCTCACAGAGAGAACTCTTCCTGCTCCTGTTCTACAATATGGGTGGCAGGAAAAAAGCATGAAAATGCAGAGAGACAAGAACCATTTTAATTGGAAAAGGAAATGGGCTATTAGAATTTTTCTCAAAGAGACACATATATCACACACATTCCCCATTTCTTCCATCTGTTGACCCTGTACTATGAATCTTCATTGTATATCCTCAGTAGTGAAAATTTAAATCCACAGTACCTTGATTTTACTTTTTGTGTCTTGGGAAGAGCTAAAATCCAGTTCCATCCCCAAGCAATGGATTCAAAATTTATATATTCAGTAATCCTGAGGACAAAAACTAGCACTATGTGGTGGTTTGAGCATTGGTCAATCACTCTGGAGACCAGGGTTCAGCTCCCTGCTCTGCCGTAGAAGCCCACTGAGTGACCATGGGCAGGTCACACTCCCTCAGCCTCAGAGAAAGGCAAAGACAAACACACACACACCCCAAAAAATCTTTCCAAGGAAAGCCTGTGATGAGTCCAACTTAGGCTCAGCAATCAGAAATGACTTGAAAACATACAACACATAGGATGAATTTGATGGGTTTAGATTTCAGTTTAGAAGTCTTGAATTGTCACAGAAAAGAATTTTATGTTGAGTTTCACAGATGCACCCCAAAATTCAGAATGTATAATAAGGAAGCTTTTTTTTAGAAAGAGAGAGAGAGAGAGAGAGAGAGAGAAGAGAGTACATTAAATTAGAACAATAAAAAGCATGAAAACCTGTGATATTCAATGCAGACATGCTTCATGTATGAATAAAGTGATCCAGTCAATATAAATCTTTTATTTTGCATTTCATAAGGTGAGCAATAGAAAAGCCATACAAACAATAAATGTTATCCACCTGAGGTCTATAGCTTGTTTTGTGGCCAAGCGAGTTACATTTTCTGCTATTATTAATGCATAGCAAGGCCTTTTTCATATCAATTTGAAATTATACATTGGGGAAATCCCTCTACAACAGCAGCCAATGCTTTGTTTCCTCTGTGTGGCCCTTTGCAATTACTAGAATGTGCAAATATAATTTAGCTCAGGTAAAATTCAATCAGTCACCCCAAGCACAAAGAAATCTCCATCTCCCAGGAAAAATACATGCACGCACACGCATCAGAGTGTTTCCCGACAAATGGCACAAGGGAGCTGTAAGAATTTCTAAAACAAATTTATTAGAATATTTAAATTCCAGTTGTAATGGAAAATTTACTTGGATAGGAGAAGAATATGTTGAACATGGGTGTGTGGGCATTGCATACACCTCAAAAACAAGGCAAAACAGGGACATAACTTCCAAAACTCCAGAGTTTTACAAAGAAGAAAATGCACACAAAATATTCAGCTGAGAAATCACAGCCATATCTGAGAACAAGAGCATAAACTTATTAGTAACAAGAGTTTGGGTAAATCTGAAAGAAAGCACATACTGGACAAAGGAAGATGTATGCTTTACGTGCCTTGCCTTTAATACTTTTGTGTTATGTATCGGCTCAGTTCCTCTTTCTTTCTCAAACCCACACCACTTTTTTTTGCCTCCTAATAGACAAGAGTAATCTCTGCCTTGTTTGGCCTTTTTATTCTTCTTCCAAGCATCACAGCACTCTCCTGCACTATGGCCCTTTCCATACTCTACCTTTTCATGGATTCCTCTAGTGGGGATCCCAGCAACGGCTCTGCTGGGAGGGAAGCGCAATGGGAGCACTCCCCTCTGCACCAGCTGGTTCTGTAGTGAAGGAAGCATGATGGCCATGCCTTTTCTTTCCACAGCACAGCTGGATACCTTCCCAGGCTGTTCTGGGGCAGGAAGCACAGCCATTGTGCTTCCCAGGCTTCTGCAGGACAGGTAAGTCTGCTATGGCGGTGTAATCACTGGTCATTGACAGGAAAACCTGACAATGATTTAATCTATGATTGCATCACCTGGGGCTGAGAAAAGGATAGGACCACGATGATATCATGCAGAAGCGTCATTGCAGTCCTGTCCTTCTCTCATCCCCATGGTGGGTTGGAAGGTTGGTGTAGAAAGGGCCTATGTCTCCATATCTCATGCTCATTCATTAGCAGCTGTTACCTGTCCAGCTTTCCTTCTTGTATTTCTGTACCCTTTCTTCACCACAAAAGTGACTTGAAACCCATCCCAAGAGAAAGAAATTATATAAATTCATAAATAAATAAATAAATGTTACCTCCATGATTTTTTCTTCTATTAATCCAATTCTTGGTTGCACCAATAGGAGTATGGTGTCTAGATCAAGGGAGGTAATGGTACCACTCTATTCTGCATTGGTTAGATCTCATTTGGAATACTGTGTCCAGTTCTGGGCACCTCAATTCAAGAAGGATATCAACAAGCTGGAGCAGGTCCAGAGGAGGGCGACCAAAACAGTGAAAGGTCTGGAAGCCATGCCTTATAAGGAGCAGCTTAGGCACCTGGGTATGTTTAGTCTGCAGAAAAAATTAAGAGGGGATATGATAGCCATATTTAAATATTTGAAGGGATGTCATTTCGAGGAGGGAGCAGATTTGTTTTCCGCTGCTCCAGAGACTAGAACAAGGAGCAATTGGTTCAAGCTGCAGGAACGGAGATTCCACCTGAACCTCAGGAAGAACTTCTTGATGGTCAGAGTTGTCTGGCAGTGGAATATGCTGCCTCAGAGTGTTGTGGAGTCACCTTCTTTGGAGGTTTTTAAGCAGAGGGTGGATGGCCATCTGTTGGGAGTGCTTTGATGTGGGTTCCTGCATAGCAGGGGGCTGGACTAGATGGCCCCCGGGGTCTCTTCCAACTCTATGATTCTATAATTCTATGATTCTATAACTCTCCTGTTCTTTGCTTATCTCAGTGCTTCTTGGCTCTTCCATTCCAAACCTGGTGATATTGCTGATTACTTTCCTTCCAAATTATACCAGGCCCAGTCTCTGCCCATATCCCCTTTTCTCTCTGAAATTCATTTTGAGATTGAGTTTTCCTTCTTGGTATCTTTTGCATGTCCTGTTCCTCTTCTTTAGTTATCACAATAATTTCTACCCTATCTTTTCACTACTGAAGATGCACTCAGTGTGGTCTAGAGGCCTTTCACAGAGGCTTTCCTCTGAGGACTTCACTAAAGTTAGGCAGGTAGGTGGCCAGTAGTTGGTACTGGTGCCAAAATTATGTAATATATTTCTCAGAGAATTTGGCTGGTGTTACCCCACTGGTACACCCTATCCCAGGGTCTACAATTTTTAATATCAAATATAGTTCATCATGCAAGAGAGGTTGCCCGGATGAGCATGTAGGCAGCAATGGTCGAATGGCCAAGAATAAGGCCAGGCCAATAAAATCCCCAGTTACATAGGCCATGGAGACCTCAAGCTGTGCAAACTCATGGTAAACAAAGAGTCCTCAGCCACAGAAGAGCCAACTTGAGGGAATTAGTGTGTTTTCCCCAAGTTGAGCACTTATGATTCCGGAAAAATCAATCAAAGCAAGGACCATCTACATAAATTTACACTACAACCCATTGCAACCAAAGATCCTGAAACATTGGCAACACATCATAAAGCCATCATGCAAAATGAGTTGCCATTGTGGAGCTTCCTTGCCTTTGCAGTGCCTATTGTTCTCCTTGGGAGAGGATTTGCCCTCGAGGTACATTTTCCCCTACAAGTAGTCCTAGTTTTTGAGAATTTCTCTGGATAACTCCCCGCCATGCTAGCAGACCGTTTTTCTGTTAGCTGAGTAATCCCCTCAGCTGTCTCTTTGCTGAGTTCCACTTTGCTTGCTGCTTCCCAGAGCAAGGACTTCAGGAGAGGTGCAGTATCACCCCATCTACAATCTCCTATCAAATTTTTCCACTCTTTTGCTTCTTAATAGGTCTTGTGCGAGTGTGTGAGTGATTGCGTTGGATTTTCATTCAAATAAAATCATTTATTTGATACCTTCAACTGGTTTTTGGCTTGGCCTGACCTTATAAAAACTGAGTAAAAAGACCCCATTAGATTACCCTGCCTCTCGTATTGCCACTACTTGTGCTCCTTTAAGTTCCCCACTCTTCCTTACGTGGAGCATATCGAGGTGTCCCCCAAGCGACCCCCAGAAACCAGGGTAACACTTGTGCAATCTTCATAGTCTTTTGAGTGCCAAACAGTGACCTTTTATTAACCTAAATCTTTAAAATAAATTATTTTTTAAATTATAATAAAATTTAATTTGGCTATGAACTCAATAATAAATTCAGTAATACAGTCTATAACATAATCAATAATGCCCAGAGATGAAGGTAAATCTCTCTTTTTTTTTTCACTTCACAATCCAGCTCTGTAAAGTTCTGTAAAGTTTTCAGTACCGTGTGTGTTCGTGTGTTATTCTCACAGGTCCATTGTTTATACTCTCCCACCAGGTAATCAAAGGAAATTAATGATTAAAGCTGGGTACATTGTTGTAGTGCTATTATTCTACTTTCAACATCCTGTGGAATTCTGAGGTTTGTAGTTTACTGAGGCCAAAGAGCTCTCTGGCTGAGAATTCTAAATGCCCCTCCCTAAATTGCAAACCCCAGGATTCCACAGGATGTTGAAAGTGGAATAATAGCACTATAGCAGCGTAGGGTGGAAATGGCCATAGTAATAGTAATGTTTTATCTTTAAGAATAAGTGACTTGTGGATACAAAAAAATGGACACTAGGGTTACGTGTACACAGCATTGTTTTCAGCTCACAACTAACTTAATATAATCATGTTTTATTTCTGGGAGTCCAAGTAGAGAAAATATCAGTAGGTTCATCCCGTTTCTTTCAAATATATCAGGACAAAGGATACCAATGTTAGTAACTGTGACACGTTAGCATTAAAACTACTTCAGGGCACCTTTAGTAGTTGCACTGCTCAGTGTGTCACATTTCTGTATTGTAAATGTACCAAATGTTGTAAATGTACCAAAGATTAATCAGTGGGTAAGACAATTAGGAGACATGACTGTTTTGCAGAAACTGACTGCTAGTAACATGAGGGGAAAAAAAGACAAGAATTATATCAGCAGCACTAGAATGTTCTCTGGGACTATCTGAAAATTCTAGAGGGAGAAGGAGAAAAAGAAGATCCTTCTTGACAGTGCATTTGAATATCTGAAGAGATTTCTATTACTGCATGCAAGAAAAACAATGCTGTTTCAGAGCAAAGTGCATTAAGCAAACAACAGCTTGGCACCATAATTCAAAGTAGAGTGTTTTGGTTTTGCCCCAGTCAGATCACCAGCCCAACTTGCCTACAGCATGATGCAATTTATCAAGAGAAGGAGAAAGAGAAAAGAAACAAAAGTCAAATTAAAGATGGGAGAGAAATGCTTTTGAAATATCCAGAGTATACCTTATGCCTTTCATTGTTGCAGAAACTATTATAATGGTACCATCTTCTTTTTTGCAGTGGGAATAGGGGTAGTTGTAACCAGGAGGAAAAATGTCCAGCTGTCATTATTCCCCTTTACAAATTCTCAGTGCCTACAACAGTTTGGTTGACCTTTTTAGAGTAATTTATCTTTTGACATCACATTCAAATAGGGTATTGAAAAGAACAGAAAGACATTGTTTACCACACTCAATAAATGGTGGAGGGAAACCCACCATTTATTGGTCACAATGCCCTGGTTATATCTCTGCAGCTCCTGTTTATATGCCGCTTCTTCCCCAAACGCTTACATCAAATGGATTTTGACGTCCAGATACATCCATTGCTCCTGCATGGAAATGACAGCATATGTGGAAAGCTGATCTTCCTTAATTTTGTGCTAAACTGAATTAATCTACTTCTTTGCCCCAGTGTGCAATTGCAGGATGTGTAGATTCTGGCATGGCTATGGTTCACTTTCCAGCACTTAAGAGTAGACCATATGTGAGAAAAACCACATGACCAGGTCACTGGGGAGAGTAAGAAAGGATAGAGTGTAGCATCTCCATTCTATCCACTCTGTAAGGAATCCCTCAGTCGGAACTATTCTGGGATGGGGAACACAACTATCAATATTTTAAGAGGATGCTAAGGCCCTTTCTGCACCGTACCTCAATAATGCGTTCTTCCGTTACAATCCCAGCATTGCCATTTCTGTGATGGTGTTGGGTTAGGAATGCTTTCCTAACTCCACCCTTTTGCCTTAAGTGCACAAGTAGCATTATTGCCACTGGTTCCTTCCGCACATCAGTGTCATTGGCCACTCCTTTTGCTTGCTCTTTCCCTGTCCTACGGCTCCTGATTAGCCAGGTTTTTTGTTTTTCTTTTTTTGCAAGTGTACTAGTATAGCCATGGTATAAAGCCATGAGACATCACTACACTACTGCAGTTTTGTGCTATAACACTAAGAAATGTATTTTAAAAAATAATTTTTTTTAACTCAAAGGAGAAATTTAAACACAGAAAGGTAGTAGATTCCAAACTTGTCATGCCATGGGAGTCGTTGAGGGAGGGACAAGCTCGGCACACTCCCACCCCACCCACTCCTGGATCTGCAATGACAGGAAGCACTTTTGCGAACTATTATAGAACCTCACTGACCTAGCTGACAGGATTGTAGTGCTAAAGAAGGCTCTTAATGGATTTTTTTCTTGAAGTTAAATAGGGCTGATTTGCAACACTTGGGAATGGGATAGCAGCTGGATAGTGACAACATTGTGCAGTAGCACAGGTTCTGGACTGGGAACAACCCCTTCCTCTGGCAGGATGACAACATTGTGCGGAAATGGCCTAAGACAATAATTAATAGCTTGTAACCACTTACAGGAAGAGAGGGCTATTTCAGTAGCCGTAATGCAAACTTTTGTTTGTGCAAGCATAACAAAAGGAATGGGGTAGTATCTGTTTTCTTTTACTTTTTTTGATCTCCAGAATCCTTGCTCTGGTCTTCTGAATCCCATTTTGATAGCTCAGTATCATTCTTTAGGATTGCATTAAAGGGACAGAGTTCAGGGCGCAAGGAGAAGGATGTTTCCAGCCCCCTCTCATCAGCAAGCAAAGTTATGACAAGGAGTTGCAATAGGAGTTCTACTTCTGATTGTCACATTCCTCCTTGTTGGTGACAGGGGACTCGAAAGATCATCATCCTTATCCCCAATTTCCAGCTGAACACACCTTCTTCACTCAGTTCAGTGGCTGACTATTAAGGTGGCTTGTGGGGAGCATTTACAATTGTGTCAATAGTGCCGTGATCAGGACTATGTAGTGTTAACAAATACGGAGCAATTATAAATCTGCAACTCCAGTTTAAAAATCTGTAAATGCAATACAGAATGCCAGCCCGTGTTATTAACAGCCCTGCTTTGGTCTTGCAAATCAGAGCAGGCTTTTATCTCACTGAATCCCTCCATTTCTAACGTGGTTTCCTGTTTTCCTACTGCTTTTCACTTTACCAAGCATTATTGTCTTTCCCAATGAGTCATGTTGTCTCATGATGGGTGATAGTGCCACCTTAGTACTACCTTTCTGACATGGTGGGATTATGAGGTAAGAGGCTATGGTGATCGCAGCACTACAACTGATAGGGTCTCCCACATCAGACAGCCTTTTGTTGAGGAGCCAAGCTAAATGTGTCAGCAGCAGCAGCATGCGGTAACAGTAGCAAAGAATCTCTCACTATAGCTAGCTCTTGTCATTGCAGCAGAAAAGAAGGAAATGGTAAGCCGCTCCTGAATGCTTCCCATCCTCCATGATGATAAGCTGCCATTGCCCTTCCCTTTTGAGGTTTGACCTTCACTGAGTGTCAGGAGTGACCAGACCATGGGAGAGGGGAGAGAGAAAGATCTCCTGCTTCCTATGGTCTCTGCAATGCACTCTAAGAACTATAAGATTGCAGCCTTGGGCAGCATGCACAAGTATGCCTAAGCTGGGGTTTTGAGTTTTCCATATCTGATACTTTTCACAAAGGTGTTCTCCGTACTGCTTATGCACTGATCTTAGACACTGGCAGCTCTCAAAAATGTCTTCTGTATTTTGACCTTATCTGAACTAAGCATGTCCTTTGTCGGCAAACTGCATGTAGTCAAAAGCTTTTAAAAACAGCCGTTTGGACTGCTGAGTGGCACAGTCCTGGCCATCCTTGTGCACTGCTACTTATCTTTCCTCTTATTCACTTCTTCACTTTTCCAACTCTTGCCTCCTTTTTGACCTTTGACATTGACTCTCACAGCTGATGACTACACAAGTAATGCTGATTGTCCCATTTATCAGGCATTTCATTTCTCCCTTCTTCCTTTCAAGTCACACTCACACATCCTGTTTTAATATTGCACCTTAAACACCTCTTTTTGTCTTTAACTTACAACTGCCTGTATAAAATGACATCAGGATTGTAACAGCTCCTTTGCAGCTGAAGTGATGGCATTTCCTAAACAGATTGCTAACACTTCTCTTTATTTATGTGGTGTATGCATGGAAATTGCAGCATATGTGCAGGTGCTAAATGTTATGGTCCTGAAAGCACTTACAAGTTTGTATAACGATTTCAACAGCAAGACTTTTTGTGAAAGTGTGCTAGGGATTCTCTAGTTTAATCATTTTAAAATTTGGCTGTCAGAATATGTAGAGACACTTTACAAAGAATGACATGAGAGAAAATTCTACAAGAAGATATTGTAGTGGAAAATCTTTTTAGTTTCAACTTTCCAACATTTTTTTTTACAATGAAACAAGTACATTTGTCTCAATTGTAGGAGCTACCTAAACCATCAGTACAAATATCTTTCATTTGAGGTCTGGTTCTTCAGGGTTGGTCAGATATGTATATGTGACACCTTTCAGTTGTCTGTTGACTCATGGCAACCCCATGAATGTCATGGGGCTTTTTTCCAGCAAAGAATAGTCAGAGGCCATTTTATGTTGCCTTCCTCTGAAACTTAGCTGACAGAACCTCATATTCCTTGACAGTCTCCTATCCAAGTACTAAACAGTGCTGACCCTCCTTAACTTCCAAGACCAGACAGAATCTGGTGCCTTTAGGGTATTTAGGACTTGTTAGGATCCGTGTCTGGCTATCAGTAATGGTATGGTTTGGATAGGCACCATATCTAATTGGCGTCACATTTAATTGGCTCTGATATCAAAAATCAAATCTGAAAGGTGACTGAGAGGTCAAACCGTCAAAGGGACAACTCTGACTGTGAACATGAGAAGGAGAGCAGGTCAACCTAAACACCCTCCAAGTAAAACTAAGTCATTTGTCAGGGAAATGTTTGCTGTTCCTGTGGACAATAAGCTTAAAGTAGAAGCTGAAGTTTCCTAGAGAATGCAATTGTGAGCAGCCCACTGTGACACTGATTGACAGATACACATCCCCTGTGCGCTTGGACTCCTTCCTCTTTCTTCGTACCACTCACAATAGACAGCTATTACAACACACATTATTTCTATCACCCAAACACTGCAAACATTAGTGGGTTGATAGTCTACTGTCTGTACCACAACTCCCATTGTTCTACACTTGGAACTGCACATATCTCCCACTGCCACAGGCTATTTTTTGGGTACAAATACCCCTGATTCCAGGATGCCCAGTACAGTCTCTCAAAAGTCTACCCATCACTCTGTCCATCTGGCTCCTGAACGGGAACTGTCCTTAGGTCCTACTAAGCCAAACCACATTTCAGCTTCTTTACTACTTTTTTGTACTGGCAATTAGAACCCTAAAGCCCCAGCTTCTCTATCCATAACTTTTCTTCCCTTTATTCTTCAATAAGCTCTTGTGTGAATGTTTGACTGTCTGTATCCTGTGTGCATGCATGAGTGAATTCCTCTCAATAAAACACATTTTTTTGTTTACTTTTGAATCTCTGGCTGGTTCTTTTCCTGCATGAGCCTGTAAACATTGGTAGAAAGGTCTTGCTAATTTATTCCCCACTTTTGCAAGGAGGTATTTTGCATCACGGGGTGGCCCTTCTGGCACCTACGTTTTAGGGTAACAGTCCTTATTGGTAAGATACCAAATTCAAATAAGTGTAGGTTCACACATCACAGTATAGACATGATTGAGGAGATGAGGGGTATCTGATACTGAGTTCTGTTCCTAATATCAGTATATGTAAAAAAGCCAGTTGTGTACCAAACTCACTTCTCTTTATCCCCTTTACAGAACTCTCTTAATGACCCCAGAAATGCTGTGTGTGCTTCTGCAGAACCCAAAATGCTGACTGAAGATGTCTGAGAGTTGTGATCCAAATAAATTTCCCAAACTCTACTGTCATGGCAGCCTCAGGGCATGTATGTATTTTTACATCCAGAAGGGAAGGGAAGGGAAGGGAAGGGGCTACGTTTTTTCAGAAGGTCCATAAATATGTTTGCAGAGCATTTCAGGGTTTCTTTCTTATGAGAATATGTATCTACTTTCTATATCTATGAACCAAAAATTTCCATTATCTCAGTCAAGTTGTCCTAAGAAAGCCATATTTTGATGTCCAAATATATCAACTGGTTACATGTCATTTACACGTCCAGCTGCTGAAACTTATCAGGTATGTATTCAGCCAAATAGTATGTGATTTCTTCTTGGCTCAAGAAACCACAGTCTAGTTCCAAAGGTCAAGCAGGGACCTTCATGTGTTCCATGAAGCATTTAAGGATCCACGCCCTACCACAGTCTAGTTCCAAAGGTCAAGCAGGGACCTTCATGTGTTCCATGAAGCATTTAAGGATCCACGCCCATTTTTTTTTCCCTTGAAAAATGTAAGGGGGTTCTATGAATGACCACTGGAGCAGAAGAAACTCTATTTAAGAGTCAAAGCCTCATTCCCAGAATTCCTTTCAGATCCACCCAAAAAAAAAAAAAAACTGTCCTCAAGCTTACATTCTAAAAGGTATGACACAAAAGGAAAAGAGAAGGAGGAGGAAGATATTTTTTTAAAGAAAAGTAGACTCTGGGTTGAGTGAAATTACAATTAATGAGAGATTATATGAGATAGAAACAGTTCATGTAACCTGAGCATGGAGAGACAACATGGTGTAATGGTTTGATCACTGGACTATAGCTCTGGATACCAGAGTTCAAATCCCCGCTTGACCACGGAAACCTACTGGGTGACAAGATGCACTTTCTCAGCCTCAGAGGGAAGCAAAGGGACCCCTGCCCAAACAAATCTTGCAAAGAAAACCCTGTGATAGGTTTGCCTTAGGGTTACCATAAGTGGCAAACAACTTTAAGGACATTACAACAACAAGCCTGAGCATGTAGACCTTCAGTTCCTATTCATGAATACATATGCTTCACACAGTGGGTAGAAACCCTTCTTCTCATTTATCTTTGGGGAAATGGAATAATGAATAAAACTGAAGTGAAGTAGCTGAATATAGCACTTCCTTCCTTTTATTTGGGGAAAGTTTCTACCTATATTCCCATATGGTCAGAACACCAGTAGGGCTTAACAGAGAGGAATATGCAAAGGTATTGGCCGAGACCTGAAGGAGTGTACAGCTCCACCGTGCATACCTCCCCCTCCTCTCCCCATGTACTCATCCTATGTGTCAGCTGTTGGCATGTGACCCCATGGCCAGAGACAGTTAGAAGGCACCCAGGAACCATTCAGCTGCATTTTTGCAGCTGAGTATACAAAGAAGACAACATCCTTCTGGGTCACCATCAGGTCCTCCGGGCATCTAATAGGATGATATTTCCTGTGTCGTCTAGCATTAGAAATACCGCTAGACACTGCGTGGGTGCCCGTGCCCAATCTTGGCCATTATACAGCCGTGGGTACAATGGCAGCTGGCAAGTAGGCTGCTCACCCAAAACGTCATTGTACAAAGAAGATACTGGATATCCCCTTTCACAACAACCTTAAAAGAATATATACAGGCATATCAGGAGTTTATGCCTGAATATGTCACCAATAGGATCCTAGACACAGAAAGTTTTAATCTAAGTAAAAAGATTGCTGTTGTTTGTTATGTGCCTCCAAGTCAAATCCATATTATGGTGACCCTATCGTAGAGTTTTCTTGGTAGGTTTTCTTCAGAAGAAGTTTGCCGTTACTTCCTTCCTAGATTGAGAAAGTGTGACTTGTGCAAGGTCAGTCAGTGAATTTCTATGATTAAGTGGGGATTTGAACCCTACTGTCTTGGAGTCATAGGCTAACTCTCAAAGCAATACCCTACATTCATTCTTGGCTCATTACAGCAGGCTAATAAGGTATCATACAGTTTGGAGCCCTTCTCCAGTTCCTGCTTAGACGAGCAAAGGCAAGTTGAGCACAGGATCATTTAGAACAAATAGCGAGAGAAAATAATAGAAATCCCTGATACCCCAGGGCTGGGTATGCTACAGAGCTCTGAAGTCTCCCCAATTTTTGTATCCTCCAAGATACAGAGGGCCTCAGGACACTGTGAAAACTGCAATTTTGGGTGATCAGAAGTATCAATATGTCACCTCTCAGGCCCTTGGGGATGGGGATTTTTGCATGCAGACACCTCTGAAATAGCATGTAATAGCCTGACAGAGGATTTTTCTTTTAACCCTTAAAAGGTGATGGTTTTCTTAAGAAGGAAGGAAGGAAGGAAGGAAGGAAGGAAGGAAGGAAGGAAGGAAGGAAGGAAGGAAGGAAGGTAAGTTAGTTTTCAGCTGCAAATTTTGAGGTCCTATTAGTGGAAGTCTGAAGAGCTGTACTGGACCCCACAAAAGGCCACGGGGTTGGCAAACTGCACAATTCCTACCTGTGGTCTATACATATCCTGTAATTGAGAATGGTATTCTGTTCTGTAGTTATCCATCATTCCTGGGAAAAGGTAGCTGGGCATCTGCTTAGCTTTTTCTAACACATTATCAACCAAAAAGAGGGAAGGCATTTATGACCTGTGTCTCCACCCCAGTCTTCTTTGTCACACACACTCCTTCATAGGGGAGGCTGGCTTTTTAAAACCATCAGTGCCTCATTGGAGAAATTTCTCTCTCTCTCTCTCTCTCTCTCTTTCCATCATTCTCTCATTCTTTCTGTCTTCCCTGATCCTACATCATGATCCCCAACAACTGGTTGCAGTAATTTTTTGGCTCTGAATCTGTGATACAGGTTGGCTACCTGGTCCCTTAAAGAATAGACCAAGGTGGAAGGAAGATTTTTAGGTGTGGAAATCTTTAAAAATGGGAAGAAAACAATAATAATTGGAGTTTATGCACCAAACGAAAATAAAGCAGAATTTTATAAAGGATTAAGGAAAAGACTCAAATTATGAGTATGAGGATTGGATTCTTTTGGGAGGACTGGAATGGAGTCCAGGATGTAAAATTAGATAAATCAATTTCTAAAATAAAAGGACAGTTAATGAAAAGGAAACTGCCAATAAGTTTTGTTGATATGTGTGAAGAATTGACAGTAATGGACATATGGAGACATATTCATTTTGATGTTAAAGACTTCACCTTCCTCTCAGAAGTTCATCAAACATGGTCCCGAATTGACACGATTTTAATATCCCAACATTTATTAACAGAAGTCCAAAAGGCAGAAATATTACTGAAAGTAATCTCAAATTACCACCCGGTACTGCTACAAATGAAGGATAATGTCAAAGAATTTCATTGGAGATTGAATGATGGACTGTTAAATGATGAAGAAATTGTCTAAAAGGTGAAAGAAGCTTTAAATTTCTATTTTAAAGAAAATATAAAGCAAGCAATAAAGATGAAAACGGTCTGGGATGCTTCTAAGAGAGTAATGAGAGGCTTCTTTATTCAACAACGACAGATTCAAAACAAAAAAGAGAGAGAAAACTACTGCATTTTGTTGTTTAGACTATAAGAAATAGAAAAATAACTTAGGAAAAATCCTTTGCAAAATTTATTACAGCAGGAGGATAAGAAGATACGGAAAGAAATGGCTATACTTGCAACAGAAGAGATTGAGAAAAAATTGGAATATATGAAACTAACCCAGTTAGAACAAGCAAATAAGATTGGAAAATGGTTGGCTACAGACTCAAAAAAAGGAAAGAAAGAAAAATGGTCTTTGAACTGAAGAATGGTAAGAAATTGATTACCCAATCTGATAAGATCAAACAGGCTTTTGAGAAGTATTTTAGTAAGTTATTTCAAGAGCAAAAATCTCCTCTGAAAGGAGAGAAAGACATAAATGTTTATGTGAAGACAATAAATACTTGGAAGATATCCAAAAAAGCACAAAATCAGTTGAATAAATCAGTAACAATTAATGAATTGGAAGAGGTAATAAAAGCCTTAAAATCTGATAAAGCACCAGGGCCGGATGGCTTTGCAGTGTTTTATTACAGGAAATTCTTAAAAGAATTGATAATACCATTGCAGGCAACAATAGAAGAAATCAAGCCGATGGGAAAGCCCGGAATCTTGGGGAGAATCAAATATAGTATTGATACCAAAAGAGGGAAAAGATAAGAGAGAAGTTAAAAATTATCAACCAATCTCCCCGTTGAACATTGACTACAAAATTTTTGCATCAGTTTTGGCAAAACAGCTAAGGAAAGTATTACAAGATAAGATAAAAGATGACCAGATGGGCTTTTTACCTGGGAGGTATATGAGGAATAATGTGAGAACAATACTTGATGTAATCGAGTATTATGATAAAAACCCTGGAAAGAAAGCTGCACTGATTTTTCTGGATGCAGAAAAAGCTTTTGATAATGTCTTTTGGTTATTTATACAGCGAATATTGAATGAATATAACTTAGGGGAGGATTTTTGTAAATGGATTGATAACATTTATCAGAACCAATCTGCAAAATTGTTAATAAATGGGGATACATCAGCAAGCTTCCCCATAACAAAAGGAGTGGGACAAGGATGTCCACTGTCTCCACTAATTTTCATTGCAGTTTTGGAAATCTTGTTAAATAAGATAAATGAGGACTCTGAGATACGAGGTCTGAGAGTTAAGAAAAGAGAATTGAAATTAAGAGCCTTTGCCGACGATGTGGTCGTCTTTCTAGAAGATCTGAAGGATTCAATCTCAAAATTGTTGGAAATCTTACAAGGATTTGGTCAGATGGCAGGATACAGAATCAGTAATAATGACAATGAACATGATGAAAAAGCAGCAAATGGAATTGGAAAAAATATCAGAATATAAATTAACCAACAAAATTAAATACTTTGGAATAATTATTACAAAGAAAATCAAGAATTATTTGGAAATAATTATTAAAGAATATGGAAGGATATTAGAAGGGACATGCAAAAATGGACTAAATTAAACTTATCATTTTTAGGAAGAATTAATGCTTTTAAAATGTCTCTACTACCTAAACTTATGTTTCTTTTCCAAAATCTACCAATAATTGGAAATGGGAGAGTGTTTAAAGAATAGGAAAACAAGCTTCAAAAATTTATTTGGCTAGGTAAAAAACCAAGAATAAGATTTAAAGTATTACAGGATGCAAAATACCGAGGAGGGATGGAAGTACTGTCCTTGAAGATGTATTATTATGCAAGTTGTTTAGGTTGGATTAAAGATTGGATTATATTAGAGAAATCTACTTTAAAAGATCTGGAAGAAACAGATAATAGAGTTGGATGGCATGGTTATTTATGCTATAATAGAATAACGGTGAATAAAGATTTTAATAATCATTGCATCCGGAAAACTTTATTAAAGATCTGGCTCCAAATAAAACAGAAATATTACACAAAACTCCCAATTTGGACATCCCCTTAGGAAGCTTATAAGATTGCACCGACGAAGCAAGGAAAGCTTTTGGCTTATCAGGATATAATAAAATGGGAAAGAGACAATCCAAAAATGAAGTCAATAGAAGAGTTAAAAGCTGACGGTCATGAGCTAAACTGGTTCCCTTGGCGCCAGTTGAAAGAAGGATACAAAATGGACCAAAAACTATATGGTTTTGAAAGACAAGAAAATGAACTAGATCAACTGTTGAAAGAACATCAAAAGAAGAGAATCTCGACACTTTACAAATTACTATTAAAAAGGGACTTTGAATTTGGGTCAATAAAAGAGTCAATGATTAAGTGGGCCCAAAATATAGGTCGCTCAATCGAGTTAGAGGCATGGGAAAAAGTATGGAAAACAGACATAAAATTCACTCCAAATTTAAATTTAAGAAAAAATTGTTATAAAATGTTACATAGGTGGTATATGACTCCAGAAAGACTTCAAAAAATAACCAAAAATAGGGATGCGAAGTGCTGGAAATGTGGAGAAAAGGTGGGGACTTTTTTTCGTATGTGGTGAACTTGTTCTAAGGTTAAGAAATTTTGGAAGGGAATTCATGATGAAATTCAAAAAAATCTCCAAGGTCAATTTTGAAATGGTATCAGAATTTTATTTATTGAATGTATTAGGTCAGAACCGGGAGATTAGAAAACAACAGAAGATATTATTGTATTTGATCACAGCAGCACAGCTGACATATGCACAACATTGGAAGGATAAAACAGACATTCCATTAGATGAATGGAAAATAAAAATGTTAGATATGGTAGAGACTGAAAAATTAGCTAACTCCCTTAAGAACAAAACGGTTCAAAATTTTGAAAGAGAATGGAAAAGGGTTATGTTTTGGCTAAATTGGTAAATGTCTATGGATTGATTATATTGGTATTTGATACAATATGCATAAAGGAAAGATAGATTCAACTGGAAATATTTGATATATAGAAGTGGGGGGGGAATAGAAGAATCATAACAGTGATATACACATTCGTGTCAATATACGCTTTTATGTACTTTGAAAATAATAAAAATTATTAAAAAAAGAAAGAAAAAGGATAGACCAAGGCCACTTCCACACTACACTGCTATGGTGCTATTATTCCACTTTCAATATCCTATGGAATCCTGGGGTTTGTTGTTTAGGGAGGGGCATTTAGAATTCTCAGCCAGAGAGCTCTTTGGCCTCAGTAAACTGCAAACTCCAGAATTCCACAGGAGGTTGAAAGGGGAATAATAACACTGTAACAGTGTGGACAGAAATGGCCCAAGTTTAAGAATAATGGTAGGATGCCATTATCACAGGTGTATTGAGTGATGTCTTCTAGTTACTTTTTGAAGTTATTTTTAAAGGGCATTTGCATGCATTTTGAGACACATTTTGAATGATATTTACAAGTTTTATGCCATTGATGTTAAGCTTTATTTTTTTAAAAAGAATAATGAAAAGTAACAGAAAGGCAATGAACAATGCATTAATAGAACGAATAATTGAAGAATGAAACAATGGTCAAGATCCTGTGCCAATTACTTAGTTACAAATACATAAATAGGTAAGGTCTCATGGCCCAATCATCCAAACCTCCCTGAACAGTCAGCACCTGCACTGAGCGACAGAGGTCTGTTGTGCAGCCCATTGGGGCACAGTGGGATGACATTTCCAGTGAGCAAGATTGTGACGATCAGAATCAGGACCATTGCCACATTTCCTCCTTGCACCACAGATCACTGGTGAGAGGGGTCTGGAAGTGTCATCTTTCTGTGCTCCTATCTGCAGCAGAACAGACCTCCGTCGCTTGGCGCAGCTCTTGAATGTTAGTGTGGCCTAGTCATGAATATGAAGTATGAGTGAATAGAGAGCAGTTATGGATCAGTAATTCTGGGTAACAGATCCGTAACTGCAATAGAAGATGCCAGACAGTATACAAGCAAAATCAAGAAATTATTTTTCAAATGCTTCCCAAAATGTGAATAATGAATAATATGAATGGCTCTAAACCAAAATCACTAAGTCACTAGAAGCTGACTAGAAATATGGGTGATTCTGGGGAACAATTGCATGTGTTCAGATCCTCTGAAGATCCCAACCACAGATGCAGGCGAAACGTCAGGAGAAAATACTAATAGAACATGGCCTCAAAGCCCGGAAAACCCACAACAACCAATTGCATGTGTTCTGCCATGTATGAATACTGTGGTATAAAAGGCAACAAACCCATAATTTTACTACTTTGTTTTTTACTATCCTAACTACAGAATATGTTGACCCATTTTTATTATTTTCCCAATGAATGTCTGTGGACAGAAGTATTATTGATAGGTGTATAGTCAGCCTTGGGTAACAGTTATACCTGCTAAATTCTGGTTCACAAATATATTAAGACAAATATCAAATAAGAATATTTCTGAGTTCAAATAATATTTACTGGTGTATAACTAGGGATTAGTAAGAAGACATTTGAGAATTAATATTTAGTACAAAAATTTAAAATGTTAAATGTGTTAAAAATGAGGGAGAAAAATATGTGTGAAGAAGCTTCAACTGGAAATAAAGGTAAATTAATACAGTTCATTTTAAAAACTGTGTTTACTTCATATTCCTTTGCTTTGGCTGTTGAACTCCTAATGCCCAGTATGTTATGAGGGAGGCCTCCCTCACATAGCACTTTTCCCTTAGTTATTTGAGAGGATTCCTGATCACACCGAGGGAAAAGCAAACTGTGTTATTGTCAGTTGCTAACATTTAGTCTTGGGCATAGAACAGAAATTTATTTTCCCAAAAGGAGTGTACCACTGAACAATCCCTCCTCTAGGTAAGGGTCAAGAGCAAAATAATGTAAAATTGGCAATAAGTTGTTCCCTCATGAAATGGGAGAGGATGTCTTTGTTAGGTACACGCGCATGCACAACACATACACACACACTGAATAAAGTTAGTTTTCTTTTTATAGAACACCTGTTACACATTATCTTGGAGAATTCACAGAATTTACTACACTATATTAGTCTGATAACATTGGAAAGATCTCAGGAAAACAGAGAGATAGCAAATTATAGTCCAGGGCCTAATTTGATAACAAAATATACAGTTTGCTAAAATCGTTTTCCCTCAGGGTTTTGAGTACTTTTTTTTTTCCAGCTATATAAGTAATGTGTGCGAGCTATGTGGAATCTGGGTAGGAGAAAAATGAAGAGTTATGGTTAGAAAAATTGAAGAATTGCACAGACAAATATCAGTTTTGTGGCTGTAGCTTCAGAGAACATGTTCTTGCTTCTCAGTGTCCTTATTGGCCATAAAAGAACATTTCACATGGTCAACAGCTCAAATTTATGTGGACCCTTAGGGGTAAATTTTCAGTGCAGTGGGTGAGGGACCACACATTCACTTCATACTATTGTTAATGGGAGTTGCGCTTCTACTTCTCATTTAGTGCAGTGTGCTAAAAATATGTCCTTTGTTGTAAAAAGCTAAATATCTGTCAACCAATTCTCCCTTCTTTCCTTCCCAATGCAGCAATAAAAAAACAGTGTGTGGAGGGGGAATCACTGAACTCCTCCCTCCTTTTCTATCATAAATCTGTAAAGAGGAGTGCAACCCAAAGAAAATTAAGCATACTTAAGTCCCACAGAAATCTATTACACACTTATGGCTAATTGATCTTAATGGGTTTTAAACATTTGTTTTCCTTGCTGCCTCGCATCCAGTCACTCTGATTAAAGGCTTTTGTTCGCTCTGATGTGCACACAAGACTTCTCCATGATAACAGGTCTCTCCATTCACTTCTCCCATGAAGATTTGCTGCCTCCATGGAAATGCATGGAGAACAAAGGTACAAATCTTCATAATTTTTGTCCTCTCAGGCAAAGTTGAATAGTACTGCCATTTTTCTCTTGGCTTTGAGAAAGTCATTGAAAACCGCATGATCTTCAAAGACTGTTCACAAGTGGAGACTTATTCTGTATGAAAGATTGGGGGGGGCGCACAGAAAAATGGCATTTTCTGCACAGAACACAAGTTTCCAGGACAGAAAATGCTTGTTTCCTGCACAAGAATCTTGTTTTCTGCACAGCACTATTATTTTCTGTAGTGAAAATACTATTTTCTGTGTAGGAAACTTGTTTTCTGTACAGAAATGTTATTTTCTGTACAGAAAAGGCTGTTTTTTCTGCACAGAAAATGCAGTTTCTGACTTCTTGCATGCACTTTTTATACAGAATACATTTTGAACAACTAAGATCCTTACCTGTCTAGATTCTCTCCATCAGAATTTTTTCCTTATTGCTCAAGAAATCAGGTTTTTTTTAACGATAGTTTAAAAATATTTTTAACTTTCTTTCTATTCCTCATGGATAATCTTTCACAGCTACAGAAAACTCAGGGTACATTTGAGAATTATTTGCCAGCATACAAGAAATGGTTGAATCAAGTCTGATTATGTCTGTTTCAGCCAGGAATAATGCATGTTGATCATGAAGGCCAGCAATTGTGAGCTATATACTTAAATAATGACTAAATCTATTAAATAATGACTAAATCCACCAGGGCAGATTTCGTTTGGTTTGGGGTTACAGTTATGATACTGGTTAACCCAAAATCATGTGTATTGCAAGTATCCTTAATTCAGTGTACATCAGTCCTGATGTAGCTGGAAGAGCAGCATCCATATCAAAGAGGGAAGTATCAGCAACTCTTTTGAAGGAATACAGAATTGGGAGATAACCGCACCACAAAAACAAAATAAAACAATGAGGACTGAGCATGTGCCATGGAGACAGAATGTTGCTGGGAGGAAACAAATAATGTGGGAGCAAATAGGCTGCTTACATTCCTGATAGGTATGTTTGTCATTTTTATGTGATCATTTGGAATAAGTATGGTCAGAATCCAGAAAAGAGACGCACATAGAGAAGTACTTTTTGGGCCAATCTCCAGAATCCCCCAGCAACTCTGCTTCTTTGGTCCCCAGGCTACGAGACTAACCTCAGGGCCAGCAGCACTGCAGGAGAAATGTTATTTTGTTGTATAAGATGCTTTAAAGCCTAGGTCTCAGCTTTCTGCCCTGAACTGGGATAGCAAAGTAGCAAACATTAGAGATGGGGAAGAAAAAAAGAGAAAATGAATTGGTGCTACAGTTGAGACTTATTTATTTTAGGATCTTTGCACCAACTTAAGATTAGATGGAGAGGGAAGTCAGGAGCTGCTATAGCTGCGCCTTTGAAATTTTGCCCTATTATTGTGTTTTTAGCTCCAATCCCATTTTCATCTTCTTCTGGCTTTACTTGCCTGCATATAGGAATTATCAGCAGGAATTCTGAGACTTGTCGTTTTTGAGAGAATGTCACACAGACTGGCCCACTTTTTCCTGGGTCAATTCAGAAATCATCTTTCAGCCTGAGTGGGGAGAGAATGCCCCTTGGCTATGGCCACATCTACTAACCCCAAACATCCATGATGGGGTAGCCTATCCACTGCAAGCCTGTGAATCTAATCTTGAATACCTTTAGGCCACTGTTGTAATTCTGACTTTATGGTGAATTGATGGTGTGTTTTGGGTTTACATGCATTGGATCTGAGGTTTCATAGGATGACTGTGGTTCCACATAGCCCCTGAAGTTTATTTTTGTATTTCTCAACTCCTCCAGATTCCCCAAGCTACCCTTTCTCTGGCCAAGAAAAAAGGTTTCCATTATTGGAAACTGAACTTTTAAATAGGTTGCAGTCCTCTTGCATTTTTAAATATCAACAAGTGCCGATTTTCCAAAAAGAGTAGACTTCTGGCACTTCATTTTTCATTCCTCCCCATTTTCTGATATTTTCAGAAGTCCCTGGTCCTCCTGAGGTTTCCCAGAGGCACCAAATTTGCCCATGGATCCCCTGCAACTGACCATCCCTGTCCTAAATTACAAGCCCCTTTACAAGTTCTGCCTTCTCTCCTCTCCAAGAGAGTCTCTAATCAGCAGATCTCTGTTGGGACCATTGCTAGTTGTGTTGGCTTAGTTACTCTCACAAGATTTAATACCATCCATAGATAAATCATACCCTCTAACTGTCCCATTTTGGCAGGGACAGTCTCAATTAATCACTTGTCATCCCACTTTTCAGTTGTTTTTCAAATGTGTCAGCTTATTTCCCATCCTTCCTTTTTCCTACTTTTGTCTTCAGCTTGCTGCACTGCTTCAAACTAAGGGCCTTTCTGCACTACACTGTTATAGTACTATTATTCCACTTTCAATATCCTGTGGAATTCTGGAGTTTGCAGTTTAGGGAGGGGCATTTAGAATTCTCAGCCAGAGAGCTTGTTGGCCTCAGTAAACTACAAACCCCAGAATTCCACAGGATGTTGAAAGTGGATTGATAGCACTATAAGTGTATTGTGGAAAGGTCATAAGTTCAAAGTGCAAGAGTAGTTTGCATACAATTAACTCAGCTGTGGAGAGGGGAAAGGAGAGGAGAGCCCTATAGACTCACGCAAAAGGAAACTGCTCCTAGCTTGTCTGTTCTTCCTCATTAATAACTTTCACCATCTGATGTTGCTTGGCCACATGTGTCCCAGTTTTTTAATCTGTGAAATGATGGAGGGTAAGAGATAAGAGGAAGCAAATTGGCACAAACATCCTCAAGCATGATCCACCATCTCACTGTTTTTGCTTTTGCATTTATCGTTGCAGCCAAGGTTGTTGTGGTGAGCCAGTGAATTGAGACCAGCAGATCAGAAAACAAGAGTTTGTTATACTGCGCAGGGATCTCAGTGGAATCAACTTCCAAAAGACTGAGAGCCCCGTTTTAGGTTTCAGCACACATTTATATTTTCTAAAAAACAAGTACAGGAATGATTACCATATATGAAAAAGCACAGGTTACAAAAGTTTAAGTTTCGAAATGATGTATTACAGTTTCATAAATGAAGTATCTCTGTACCAGGGAGTATTCTCCCTTGGTTGCATTGACTCCCAAACTCCCTATATCCCATGCATTGCCAAGCCGCATACCTAAGCTCTTGATAAGAGACGCATCCGCCTGACTTATTTTTCTCTGTTTTTCTACTCAAGCAAGCAGTTTCTACAATTTAAACCCTTCATCAAGGTCAGGTACCCCCTGAAAGCACAGGCCCCGGTACAGCCCCATACTCATGCCTGAGCAGCTCTGCATTTACACATGTATTTCTGTTTATTTGCAGGTCTCCTACAAATTGTAATCATTTCCCTCCTACTAGGCAGTAGCACATGCAGCCTCCTTCTATCAGGTAAGGACTATTTGGTTACCAGGCAACCTACTGTCATACCAAAACTAAGCTTGCTAGCCAGAGCTAGGGTTACTTGTCATTACTACATGAGGTCAGGTGACTTGTGGACTAGTTGGCAGATATCCAGAGCTGGAGTTAGACTACCGACATGCAGTTTGCCTATCATTTTTGTACTGATTCACAGAGTAGGGGTAGTGGAGGGGCTATAATGCAGGTTGAGCACTGGATCATTCACCTGTACAGCATTCTGTGACTTCAGTACTTTCACGTTTCACTCTCATTGCCTTTAGGAAGAGTGTGAAGGCATATCTCTTCTGTCTGGCTTTTAAAACGAACTCTTTTGATGCTTTGATTATTTAACAATGTTATTGTTTAAGGTGTTTGAGTGACATTTGTTAGGTGCTTTGAGTGTTCCAAAATGTACGAAATAAGTAAGTAATATATTGGTGCAAACTTGTGTTCTTTCCGTTTGGTCTTAAGCAATATGCTTGGCACTGTCAACCAACATAGCAAGAAAATGCTACCCCATTGGCCATATGAAGGATGACTCTAGTGGTTTTATTGCAATATCTTCTGTTGGTTTAAATGGAATATGTTAATCATTTTGTCAAGTATTGGTGGTTTCAGCCAATTCAGAAATTCAGCCAATTCAGAATTCATGATCTAAAAAGCCATGGTTGTGTATCCTCTTTTTTATGTTCACTATATTTCCCCTAGTGATATGTAATTATATATTGTCTATATGCATTGTTTTTCTTTTTAATGGTCATTCTTTTAACTGCTCTTAGTTTTAGTTTAACTTAGTTATGGCAAATCTCAGTTTTCCAAGTCCCTGCAGATGTTAGGAACAATGAATCAGTTTTTTTATCCCACTCAGGAATATTTTCCCCTTCACAACGAGGGCCTAGAAAACTCCATAGTTATCCAAAAACCATGCAGCTTCGCTGCAAACTGCACCCCTGCCTGAAAACTGTGCAGATTTTGGAATACAAAAGAAACTGTGCAACATTCAAACTAGCAAAGGCTGCAGCCTCAATCAGCCCAAGTTTCTTTTCTGCTCTGTAACATTGCTCCATAACAATTCCAAATCAAAGTGGGCACAAATGTATACTCTCAAAATTCAGTCAAATTCTCTCTCCTTCTGATTTTCCATCACTTTTTCCATCGCCTCATATTGCCACAGTGTTGAATCCTTCTTTGTGTAAGGAAATAGCCTGCAACTCAGTTTTGAATTTTGCATGCCACAATGTTGCTGGAACTAAGTGCTGTTTTAATTCTTGCACATGCTTCTTTGTGGGTTTGGAACTACAAATTCAACCTGTAGTCAGGTAAATTTGGTGAATGTTTATCTCTATGTTAACTGTATTTCTAACTTTTGCATGATGTGAACTTCTAGCTGTACAGTAGGCCCATGATATTTACAAGGGATTGCTTCCAGGACCCCTTGGGAATATAAAAAATTGTGCATGTTCAAGTCTCTATGAAAACATGGTGTAGGGCAGCAGCTGTCATGTCCCTGCCAAAGCCCCAGGGCAGTGAGCAGGTTCTGAAAGAAGCTGCTCCCTGCCCTGTGCTTATTGTCAGTGGCAGTGGTCCCAGTCCTGGTTGCTCATGAGTGAGTGGGCAAGCAGGATCAGAACAAAGTCATGAACAATCCTTGGGTGGCATGCAACTCCTAGAGGGAGCAGCTACCTGCCCTGTAGTTTCTGGAAGTGGTGGTGGTCCCAGTCCTGGTTGCTCATGAGCAAGCAAGCAACCAGGATTTGGGAATGAAGCCCTGAACAATCCCAGGGCAATGTGCAGTTCCCGGAAGAAACTGCTTCCCATCCTGAGATTGCTGGAAGCAATGGCAGTCCTAATCCTGGTTGCTTGTGAGTTAGTGAGCAACCAGGATTGGGAATGAAGCCCTGAAAATCCCAGGGCAGCGTGCAGCTCTTGAAGGAAGCAACTCCCTGCTCTGAAACTGCTGGAATCAGTGGCAGTCTCAATCCTGATCACTCGCAAATGAGCAACCAGGATTGGGACTGCTGCCACAGCAGCCAGAATTGGAACTGCCCCTGTTGTCGTGTCTATGCCTAAGCTCCTTGCTGCTCTGCAATTTCTGAGGTGAGAGAAATGTTGAGGTGAAAGAGTGGCAAGCTCTCTTCTTGATGCCCCACCTCCAGGGAGCTCACAAGATGCTCACTTTGCATGCCGCCCAGGCCTTGTCTGGTGCCGAGGCCTTGCCGCTGCCTCCTCTGCTGCCCTGGGATCATTTCTGCAATGGACAGCAGGTACTGTACAGTAATTTAATTTTTAAAATATTTTCTCTTTTCACCTTACAGAAAATTATGTATGCTGAGCTCACAAATACTGTTTTAATTTTGTAATCCACCTTGGGAACAATCCAAGATAATAATAATAATAATAGTAATAGTAATAATAATAATAATAATAAATGATAATAACATTTACATAGCAGTGGTAGTAGTAGTAGTATTTGACTTTTGTGGCCTAGAGCTGGCAAGCATATTACAAAAGGAACTCTCTGTATTGTAAAGAAACAACTATTCTAAGAAAGTTTTTATTCACACCATTAGTTTTCATAAAAAAAAAAGTGAGGTTACGAACATCATCCTCACTATTTTATGTAGTGTCATCCGTGCTTTACATGAGCCGTTTATACAATCGTTGACAGTTCCCTGCCCTCAGGCTTATAATCTAAAAGGACACAACACAAAAGGAAAAGGGAACTGCAATAGGGAAAGGGATAAAGTCCAGCAGATGTTGCTGGCTGTTCTTCTCTCCCTCAGAGACCACAGCACTGGCAGTTGGGATGTAGGAAGGGTTTTTACTCAGCTGCTGGGCCTAGGCACACCTTAACACCAGCAGAGCTGTGCTGGATCAGATCCACAAGCAGAAATCCCACAGTGCCAGCACATGAACACAATAGCACCTCCCGCTCATGTTTCCCAGTTGTTGGTTTTTAATGGCATAGCTACCATGACTAGCAGCCATTGACATCCTCCGTGATTTGTCTAATCCCCTTTAATAGTTAGTGACTCACAATGCTGGGCAGATCATAGCATGAACTACTTAAAGAAAATGATGACAATATCATTTTTTAAGACATGAGCATTTGTTTTATTTGCCATCCAGGAATATCAGCCGTTAGCGCTACACAATTTGTTCCTGGATTGTTGTGAACACACTCTTGTCTTTCATTTGTAACAGGGCCAGGTTCCTGGAAGGAGCAGATTGTTCTGCTCTTGGCTGGTTGCCGGGATGAGTGCATACTCTATATGGGCAGTTTTTGTTTCTCTGAAGTGAGAAAATAATTCCTCATAATGGGAAGTACCTTGTTCTGAATTTATGAAGTGATTCATGACTTTGAGAACTTTTACGGGAACTGCTTTCACTTGCCTCGGCAACACTACAGCAGGCCTCCTGTCTACATTTTATAGAACTTTTTAATGGAAAGACAAAAAATATATTTAAATGCATTGGCCTGTTACTTAAGATGTTGGCTGGAACTATGTTCCAAACTACTAGACAGCTCTAGTCAAAAGTGAAATAACCAGCGTTCATTTTAAAACAAGGCGACTGGGGAGTGTGTTGAATAAGAGCAACACAGAAACACATGAAAAAAGAAGAGACAACATAAATGTCTCTGAAGCACAGGAGAGCTAATTTGGTTTCTCATAACAACTCAAGAGATTCTATGTGTAACTGTGGATAGACATTTGTTGCCTCTGTAAAAGAAGAAAGGTAGCTCTATTATATTTGTAAGTTTATAAAATATATATATATACCTCTATGTACCCAACAGCAAGAGAAAATAGTTTTTTCTCTAAGTCACTTATAATTTTGAGCAGTTCTCTTTCCCCATTGCATTGCAGGCGAAACCAGAGAAGGAACCAGAGAATTCATTATAGAGTATCACTTTCTAGTACAGCAGAGATGAGAAACATGCAATCTTCAGCATCTTGTTTGTCTCTAGTTTCTCTCATTCTTTATTTTGGCTATGTTGACCAGAATTGTGAGAGTCTCAGTCCAACAACATCTGCAGGGACACACGTTCCCCACTGTGCTGTACAGTAGTAGAATTAACTGGGTGAGCACATTGCCTTTCCTCAGATGCCTAATAAGTGGATCTTAGCTCTATTTTTTAAAACATTTGCTCTATTTTTATTGTTTATTTAGTACCAACATTGAATAAATGGAAATTATTATTACAAATTATAACATCTGTAATAAAAATTGTTTCCCTTCCACATTATTAGGTGTTTTCTCTCAGAAAATATAATCTGCTTTTTTCAAAAAACTGTAATCTTGTATTGAGCCACTTCAGTTCTCCTACTAGTGGCTCAGTGAGAGGTATTAATAGCATTTATTGAAATATATTGGGTCAGATCCAGAATGCCATGAATGGCAAGGCTTGTTCCATTTGCAGAACTGACTGGGGGCCAAACTACACGTTACATTAATTGCATGAAGTACAGTTCCCAGGGTTGTGTTTACTTAGTTGAAAATAAGCTCATAAAGTCCCAGTCTGGACCTGGATCTCTCTCTTTGTCTCTTTGTCTCTCTCTCTGTCTTTCTTCATGTGTGTTTCTGTTTCTGTCTGTGTGCTTTTTTGGTGGGGATGAAGAGGTGCAAACCTTTCTTCATCATATGAGGCAATCCCTCTATAGATCAGGACCCCACATGCTACTTTCATGATACACACTTAACATAATGCGTACAGCCAGCCCTCCAAATTCCTTAGGGTTAGGGGTATAAAAGTAGAGAAACCACAAATATCAAAATGTGTGTGTGTGCGTGTGTGTGTCTATGGGTAGGGGCCAGTGGCATGGTGGGAAGACTAGGCACCCAGGGTCTAAACCAGGTCAGACAAAGGAAAGGGAAAGGGGGTGAGTTGGCATGGTGGCCCTATACTTCCTCCTTCTTGCCCATTGCCTACCTTGGGTGTGTGGGGAGCATTGGGAAAGGGTTTATAGTGCTGAAAAATTGGGTTGCAATCCATTTTTAGCTGGCCAGGCACTGGCTGGTGGAGGAAGAGGAGGAGGAGGACCAGAAGCAGGTTTTTAAAGGGCTGTGCCACCTGATTGGAGCTGCTGAAAAGGAAGGTTTACCTAGAAAAGAAGGCAGGGTGAAAAGTTGGAAAACTTGTAAATTATCAAATCAGTGAAAGCTAACCCCACAAATGTGGAGAGTCGACTGTAGTTTTACCGTCAGGTTCAATGGAGAACCTCTCATGGAAGAAGAGACAATGTTTTGCCACCTCCGCCTTCTTTGTCAACTACAACTCTAATATTAGAGTCTCCCCTTTGATTGGATTTAGGGGACTAGAGAAGGTGGGGGAGGAGATAATCTATAAAATCCAAGCCTTTTACTCCCTTCCTTCAGCACAAATGGAATTTCAGTGAATATAAATCTGAATGAAACCCATTCAGTTTACAAATGGTGTCTTTTTCCCCTCACAAGTAGCTTTTCTATCATATCAAATCAAACCAAAAACTAAGTTGGATCCAGGCTTAGTCATACTGGAGTAGACCTAATGAAATCAGTAGATTTTTAGTTAATCATAGTTAATTAAAGTCCCACCAATTTCTATGATTCACATTATGAATCAAGATTGTCTAATGCTGCCATCCTAACACTCTGTAGGTTTAGTAATGCTTGGATTTAATCTGGTTCTAGGTCACTATGTTTAACCATAGTGTATCACAAAGAATACGCAAAACAACAAAGTAGTAGAGAAAAGCAAAAAAATATATAATTCTATCCTTATTTTCATATTACAGTGGACCCTCCGTATTGGTGACCTCCACATATGTGACTTCCAGCTAATGTGAAGCATTGCATTCTGTGCCTAAAATGGCAGTGACACAAACACAGACACACTGAAGCCTCTGTATGCATGTCACCATCATTTAATATTATGGGACAAAAGCATTTGTGTTTTTTCCTATTCCTGGAATGGAAACTCCACAGATATTGAGGGTCCACTGTATATGTAGGCCTTTAAAAAAAAAAAGAGCATTATTTTGCAATGCTAGTGGTCACTCATTCAGCTGTGATGAAGACATGAGTAAACGCAAACTGTCCAGCCTAGTTGTATTGGATTTTTCCCTCTTATATAAGAAGTGGTAGCAAGGAACAGAAAAGCTGTGTTTTTTGAAAAATTGTGACCGTTTTACACTTGCAAGCCATCACTGCACACTGAAAAGATCAAGAGATGGACGTGCATACTTGAACTTGTATCTATATAGCACCATGCTGAATAAGGTTATTCAAGAGCCCCTTGAAAGACAACAAGGTGGAGAGACCTACATGCGCCAACATGTTTCCACAAGGGGGTTGCTGTTCAATTTGTAAGTTAACTATGCCAGTGCCCTGCTTTAAAACAAGAATAGGAAAATTAAAATCACATCAAGGTTTTGTCCTGTGAAGTTGCTTCCCTCTGGCTACTTAGCTGTGGCCACCCACTTAGCTGTATATGGATCAGATACAAGTAACACACAGTAAGCTTGGTTTTCTCTACATTTACCTGTTTTATGATAAGCAATACATGGTTGGATCCCTACTGCAGTCTAGTTACCTGCAAGTGTCTTTGTGTTGACAAAGGGCTCCATTAAAATCAGCCTTCCTACTTATGGCAGGTGCTCCAGGCTGACCAGATGAATGTTTCCAAAAGAAGCAATATGTTGGCACTACTGGGCCCAGGATAATGTAAACTGCAGAACAGAGGAACATCTATTACAGCCTGTATAACTCAGTGCTTCAGGATCCTTTAAAATAAGAGCTAGAGAGGGTCATCCAAATCAGTAGGGATTAGCCCACAGGTACTCCTTATGCAATAAACTGTTCAAGGTGCTCTTTCAAAAAATGAAGCATGCAGTGCAAATGCCATTTGCCTTGAAATAGTTCCACCAACATAAATTACACTTCCACTCCATATTCTTGTTCCCCCCATACTTTACATATGATGTAATAGCTTTATCTTCAGTTACAGTTTTCTTTCTTCTAGTTGATTTTATTACTTTCTTTCAGCAATAAGCCCTGTGCTAAGTAAACCACCTTTTGAACCTCTAAGTTCCCTTGGAATCTGACCTTAAAAGTGGCCCAGTCATGGTTAGTTATTCCAGAAAGAACAGGAAGTCCTTTTGGTCAAGGAAGAACCCTGTCTCTTCTACTTGTGAGCGTAAAACTTAAGACTGGCCTGATTTTTCTACCCAAGGTGAACTCAACCTTTCCTTGCTAATTCAAGGGATGCACTGAGGGAATGGGAAAGCTATAGATCAAACCTCTTGAGATATTGGACTGTAGCTCCCAGCATTCCTTATCTCTAGCTATGCCAGCTAGGGCTCCTGACAGTTGCAGTCCAGCAGCAACTGGAGAGCCTTATGATTCCTACCCCTTAGATCTAAGCCTGCAGATCTAAGATTTTCATTGTCATTTCCTCCCTCTTTTTGCCCCTCTACTGAAACTGAAGCTCTAATGGATACAAAAGCACCACTGAAATTTCTACAGTAGCCAGGAATAAGTTTGCAAGGTTGGTTGCCATAATTAATTAAGTATGGCGGTCAACAATGAAAATATATCATGTTTCTTGGTGTTTATTTAAATGGGTAAACCTGAATCAGCACTTGGTTTCACTTTCCAGGCTTTCTCAGAAGCCAATAGAGAAGTCCAAAAATACCAGGAAAACTCTTAGACAGTGCTAATCAGCAAAGGGGTCTCCTGAGACCAATTTCCTAACATGAGAATACAAACAAAGAGTAAACTTCTGGGCTGGTTTCAGGATACTGAAAAGCGACCGCTAAAAGAGGCAGCAGCCGGTTTCATCAGCAGATCCCTGACTCATAGCCAAGACCGTTAATAGGCTAACATAGTGTATCATGTACAGAATTTTCAAGCTCTAAGCAACTCATTGGCTTACATTACTTTCAAGGGTAACTTAATTTACATACCTTTTTGCAGATGTAGGTTGACAGGTAAGCATCTGATGTTATTTTAAAATGATTGTTAGAGAAAGATAAGAAAAAAAGCCTTTCCCTTAGGAAGCTGATCCAATCACTGTGGGTCAAGCAGCTCATCTCTCTATCTCTTTTGGGTCTCCAGCTGCATTTTTGGTAACCATTTTTAGCTTTCCATCTATTCTTGGTACAGTTTTTTTTCCCTCTCCTGATTATGGTTTTAAAATATTGATGCTCTGTCTTAAATATTTTATTCTACCTATCTCTGTACGTGGGTCTGTCTACCTATCTCCCAACCTACCTACCTACCTATCTTAGTCTACCTACCTACCCATCTGTCCATGATCTATCCATCCACCCACCCAGAAATATACAGACTCACATAAACTTACTGCAGATCTTTTTCATAGCAATGTATTGGCTTTGTACCAGATTCAGATAATTAGTAAGTGTTATTATAACTACATTCCTAGAAATAGGAGTAGCAGTGTGTGCGTGTGTGTGTGTAAAGCTCATTGTATGTATATCAGACAAAATGGGTGAGAAAGAAGGAGTGAGAGCAAGAGAGACAGAGAGAGAGAGAGAGACAGAGCGCACCAGGAATTATCTATGCATAAAGAAATTAAAAGAGATTTTTTTTTCCAGAGCAATTGAAGCCCATCTCTTGAACAATGACGACAGCTCCTCATTTTCGACAACAATAGAGGGCACGTAGGAGTCAGCTCATTAGAATATCTGTGGCTCTTTTCTGTTCTCTCTGCATTAAGCCCCCATAATGTCAGTTGTCACTTATTAATGACAATTAACTAGTAATCAGTAGTGAGACTCTTCGAGGTGGTCCTTGCCTGACAGGTGAAGAAAGAGAACATTGCGTAGTGCTATGCAGTGACATGGAACCTTCAAAGGGAGCACAGCATTTCCATAAATTATTTCAGAAAGAAAATTTTCTTTTATATATTCTCTTTAAAGCTTAAGGATCTTTAACCCTGAAAGGACTGATTCTGCTGGCCTCACATTCTCTCTAGGCTGTTACTACTGCAATAAAATCTGCAGGAAACTAGCAGTGTCCTGTGATCAGGGCATGATTTAAAATTTTGACTAAATAGGAAATCAATCCTGAAACTCAGCTGCAGAACATTTTGACCTTTCTGGATTTACAAGCTGTGCTCCTTAAACAAGGAAATTACAAAGGAAGACTAGAAAGAGAAACAGCTGCATTGTGTTACACTCACAAATTCCAGTCCATTAGCAGAAGTATGAAGAAAGACAATGGTTTCATGGCCTGCTACTTGTATTAATACAAGAGCCATCACTACTGCACATATAACAAAGGAATCTTCTCAGAAAGAGTTTTGAACCCAGGGAAAATGACTTTTGGTAAGCAGATTTATTGTTTGCACACATTAACACTAACTGACCACAGAAAAGATCTGAAAGACCTGTATCACCTTGCCCTGACCTTTGATAATTTAGGGTAACTTATATGATTGGCATTCTTTTGGATCCTACTAAATTCTATCCCACTCCCACAACTTATAAACATGCTGTATACCTGGGGCCTTAATACCATTCAGTACTGCATCCAAAGAAGTGGGTTTATATCCACAAAAGCTCACGCTAAAATAAAACCTGTTAGTTTTAAAGGTGATGACACATTTTTTCCCTTCCTCTCCCTTCCTCCTTTTTAGGAATTCATATGGTGTTCTTAGCAATTCTATTGTCTTAGGCAGGAAACTCAATTTACAACTTTGGGAAACCAGTGGATGATGGGGAATCGCTGTAATATCACATACATTGAGGTTACTCTTTGTTGTGTATTTTTATAATAGATATTCTCTTTTTTTTTTCACTTAAAAGAAATGGATATTGCTGCAATGTCCAAGTAGCAATAGAAAGAAAAATGGATAAAAACAATGGATAGCATCTGGCAGCTCCCTGTAAACAACTATCTCTCTAGACAATCTCTCTTTATTTTGATCTGTCATGCATTGGTGCTAACCTGCATAATAACCTGCCTGCAAAGTTGTGACCCTAAGGTGTTTTCTGGGCAAAATTTGTACAGAGAGGGTTTGCCTTTGCCTTCCTCTGAGGTCAAGAGAATGTGACTTGCCCAAGGTTACCCAGCAAGTTTCCATGGCTGAGTGGGAACTGAAACCCTGGTCCCCAGAGTTGTAGTACAGTACTCAAACCACTACACCAAACCGGCTTTCACAAACAGAGTGATTATTATTAAACACTATGTATAACTGCATTGGATTTAGGCTATAGCTACAGTGTTTCCTGTTCTGGCACAATCTCCACATGCATGAACGCGAGGCCATATGCAGTGATGCACCCTATTATAATCATTGGATGCGATGGCCACATGCCCATGCTACTGCAGGCATGTGTATATTGCATTTCATGACTACAACGGGGTGTAGCACTCTGTTTTTTATTTTCTGCAGGGGTTCCTGGTATGGAACCACTGCATATAGGATGGGCATACCGTACATTCTTAAGTGGAGAGTAGGGAACAGAATCATAAAATTGGAAAGTACTCCAAGGGTCACCTAATCCAATCTGTTGTTATCACTGAGAGGTAAATGTCCAACCTCTGAAAAAAAGCTCCAATAAAGGAGAGTCTACCTCATTTAGAAGACATCTATGCCACTGATGAAAGCTGTCAAACAGCTTTTACTGTCAGGAAGTTCTTGTAAAGTTTAGACCAAATTGCCTTTCTTGTAATTTCAGTCCATTGGTTTGCTTTATACCATCTGATGCAAGAGAAAACAAGCTCATTCCAATTTCTACATGAGAGTCCTTCAGATATTTGAAGTTTGCTATCATATCGCCTTCTACAACAAAGACTTTTACCATATATGGAGTGAGAAATGTCAGCTGTCCAGGGTGGATTCAGAAAAGAAATAATGCACTAGGGATTATATTGCAAACATACATTGGATAATGGAGGAACTCTAAAGAATTTTGGAAGAAAATCAGCCTCTGCTTTATGGATTATAGAAAAACCTTTGATTGTGTAGACCATGAAAAATTTTGGATTGTTCTTAAAGAAATGGTTCTGTCACAACATTTCATTGTCTTGATGCATGCCTGTACTCAGGACAGGAAGCTACCATCAGGACAGATTACAGAGAAACAGAATGGTTTCCAGTTGGCATGGGGGTCAGGAAAGCCTGCATTTTATCACATTATCTGTTTAACTTGTATGCTGAACATACGAAGCTGAACAGGTAAAGCAGGAATAGACTCAGAGGAACTGAGCATGAAAACTGGAGGAAAGAACATCAACATTTAAGATATGCAGATGACACCATACCACAAGCAGAATATAGCAAAGACTTGGAACAATTACTGAAGAAAGTTAAGGAAGAAAGTGTAAAGGCAGATTTTTCAACTGAACCTTAAGAAAACAAAAATAATGGCCATGGATGATTTACATAACTTCAAAGTAGACAGTGAAGACATCGACATAGTTCAAGATTTTCTAAACCTTGACTCAGTCATTAATCACAATGAAGATTGCAGTCAAGAAATCAGAAAACTTGGAAGGCAAGCTATGAAGGAAATAGACAAGATCCTGAAGTGTTAAGCTACAGCATTGAATACCAAAGTTAGGATTGTCCGTGTCATAATATTTCCAGTTTCTATGTATAGTTGTGAAACCTGGATAGTGAAGAAACCTGATAGGAAGAAAATCAACTATTTTGAAATGTGGCACTGGAGGAGAGTTCTATTGATTCTTTGGATTGCTAAAAGGACAAATAAGTGGGTCCTGAGTGAAATTCTATGTATTCAGACGTCTTACTTTTTTCTAGCGATGATAACTTCTCAGGATGTGCTCAACATTGCCAGCCTAAGCTGTTTTTACCTAAATATAAACCTACAATCTGCTAAAAACTACGAGTATCACATTACATCAAAGAAGCTAAGTCTAACCATCTGAAACACAACATAACCATTCCTTATATTCCAAGTAAATACAAGATACCCCAAATCCCATGCTATGTAACTTATAACAGCAAGCTCTTTTCTAATTCCTATTAATATTCCTACCAAATCCCAATAGGAATGCAGACCCAATGCAGATTGTGATACATCCACACCTGAGGGGCATTGGGGAGAACTAGTGGAGTTCACAAAGATCTTGTGAATCTTTGCTTCACAAGATCTATAGCTTGCCCATTCCTCCAGCCTATGACCTGAAATGTATGCCAGTTCTGGAGCTGGAATATGTAGTTTCCTCCCCTTAGACACCAATGGGAAGGAAGTCATAAAAGTAAGGCAGGAACAAGTATGAGTGTGTGTGTGTGTGTGAGAAAACACTATTCACCCTGCCCTCTCCCCTGTTGCTGTGAGGCTGCTTTGGATAAGGTGACCCTCTATCTCTGGATTGAGCTCCAAGTGATCACCCACTCCTCACAAACATACCATCAGATTGCTCTTGACGTAGCAATAATCCAGATAAGTATGGTGACTCTAGATGTATGCTGGACTGTGCAAACAAAGGAAAAATATACAACACATCTCCCGTTATCCTCTTCCAGGCCATGTTTTCAGAGTCTTGAGGGATCTCTGTAAAGAGTGGTACCAACTTCCTATAGAAGTTACGTGGAGACATACAAATATTTCCCATATTCTCATTAGCACCTGCTCATCTTGACTTGCTGGAAGGGGCACAGCCTTAGAGGATGGTCCTTTTAAAATGCTATTTCAAGATCACCCCATAACAAGAAATTCTCTGGGCAGCCCACAAAAGAATAAAGAAATAAAAAAATACAACAGATGCAGCATTAAAACAGTATTAGATAATATCAGGTCCAAGAACAGTCAAAGAAAACAGAGAGCCCAAAATAAAAGTTGGTAGAGCTATGAGATTAAAATCTACACTATGATTGAAAAGACCTTAGAAAACAGTAAAGGTTTTTGCTCTGTTTGGGAGAGTATTCCACAACTGGTGTGGAAGAACCAAAAAGACTCTTTCACTTATAACCATGCACCATACATCACTTCTCATAGGAGCTTGGGGAAAGATCTCAGATGAAGATTTCAGGTGTCTGGGATGTGTGGGAAGAAACAATTCTTCAAGTACGGATGAAAGGCTTCTGCCATTTTCTCATCTCCGTAGATGTTGTGATAAGGATTGTGTACACTGCTTAAGACTGGAAATTTCCAATAAATACAGCAAATTTCAAAGTGACTATGTCCTCGCTTCACCTACTTTCTTTAGTCTTAAAGTAAAGGGGACTATACCAACATTGCATGAGACCATGATTGAACATGTATGGTCTGGGCTTACGTGCGCTCTTTCCTTCAGTTCCCAAATCTCTATGCATGGCAATCAAACATTTTCAATTTACATCTCAGGATCCTTGTGAAGAACAGATATAGCAGGTGTGTGGGGGAGTGGCTGCAAAGTAAATTGTGTGTGGTAAACATGCTACATATGTGATAATTTTAATTTTGGGATATTCAGTGCAACAACAAAATGTGAAGATTCATCCAAGAATAACTTTTGTTGTTGTCGTTGTTTAATTAAGAAAATAGGGATTTGCCATAGTTCATCCACAACAGATATATTGCAGATTTCTGTATAATCCATTGAGTTCTTTGCTAGAGATTTGAATCATTTGATACGGCAAGAGATAATACTGAGTAATATATATATATATTTTTTTAAACAAAATACAGTAATCAAAATACTGCACCTCTGATATATTGCAAGATCTGCTTCCTCTGGGGCACCACCATGTGTTTGCTTCAGTGGAAAGCTGCTGTGCTTAAAGTGAAGAAAACCACCTGAAGCGTTAAAAAAGAGAGAGAGAGAGAGAGAGAGAACTTTTCTGTCTCAAAATTCCCGTCCCCCACCCGCCTCAGAAACTACAGAAGGATGGTGACTTGCTGAGTAGCTCTGCCAATTCTCATTGTTTCGTTGGAGGATGGCTTTTTTGTGACACTGAGCTTGTAACTGTGCTTCCATGACAACAAATAAGATGTTACACATTGGAACCTCACAGTGACAAACGAAGTCTAACCAGGGCTTAAAGAAAAATGTTCATGTTACATTTAACAGAACAATCAGAGGGAAAGAATGACAGCAGAAAATGTGGGCAAGTAAGTATGTCTGTGCGCTCTCTGAAGTGTTGGTGCCAGGTTTAAACTGGAAACCCAGAGGATAATGTCCTTCCATATGGGCTTATACCGCAGCCAACTCGCTTCGGGGTTTAAGATCATTGGACTCTTTCTGGGGAGGGGTAGGGGGCGGGGAGGGAATTATTGAGAAGGACAAAAGGCTCATTCTCTGTGTGTACAGCTGAGAGGCAGAAACTACTTCCTGTATCTGCAGTCCTGTATTCTCTTTCAGCAATGCAAAAGTTTTTATTCTACAATGTTGCTTGAATCTATGTCCTCCGCTGCCTTGAATTTAAAAATATTCAGGCCTCGCTGGATTCTTTAAAAAAGTAACTAATGATTCCAGGTCCAAAATACAATGTAAAAAAAAAAAAAAAAAGTGCCCATTGGTAACTACATATATTTTGCCAGAACAGACACATGTTCAGCCCATGTGTGTGTGTATTAAAGCTTGTAGCACCTACTGACTTAAAAAACAAAACAGTATTTTAAATACTGCTTGGTTTGGTACAGTCTTGCCAATGGGTGTGAATGACAGCAGTGCAAGAATAGCATGAATATATAGATATATAAGCATTTATGAATGGCAGTGCAGGAAGAAAGGAAGGGCAGGGAAGAGACAGAAGGAAGAAGACAGCACACTAGAGAGATGTTTTATGCACATATACACACACACACCATGTCTTCAGTAAATATGCATGGGTCAACAGTTATTGACTTTATTTTAAAATATTCACACTCCATGTTTTCTTGTGCCATATATTTTCATACCATTTAATAAATAGCTTAAAATTAAAACCACAAAAAATACAAAAGTCAAACAACTAAAAGTGTCATATAAAGCAGTTTTATAGCAATAACAAACTGGCAGTCCAAGAATCTTATTTACTTGCCTTAATTCCTAAATGCTTGAATAAGCCATTTTCATTTGATGCTGAAGAAAGAGAAGCGAAGACAACCAGGATGCAACATAAAAAATCCAGGAGACACCATTGTGAAGGGCCCGTCCTTGTCTAATGTCATATGTGAGGATGAGAACTCCGCCTAAAAGAAGCTCTGCTGAGCAGGACCCTTGAGGAAGATGTAGTTCATTACACAGACTTTGCAAGTCAATATCAGGGACTAGCAAATTGCAGTCTATGGGCCGCATACAGCCTCTCAGATTTTAAAGGCAGAGAGTGATTTTGCTAAACTACCCCTTCCTGATATGTTGTAGGCTGGTGTGTGTATCTGTGTGTGTGTGTGTGTGTTTCAAAACTTTCAACCTCTTTTCCTCCCTACCCCTCCGCAAGCTATACCAGTATTTCTAATTTTCCCAAGAAAATACTAGGGACTTTTCACAATATACACTTGTAACGCTATGACTCCATTTTAAATGCCCTCGCTGCACCTTGCAGAATCATGGGCTTTGTAGTTCAGTGGCACACTAGTGTACTCTGGCTGAGATTTCTAAACTACAAATCCTGGAAATTCATAGAATGTTGCTATGGCAGTTAAAATGGAATCATAGTGCTAGAATTGTGTGGTGTGAAAGGGCCCCCAGGAGCCCACCTGTGTATATCTTTTAGCAACGACACAATCTGCTCACATTGGAGTCAGTCGGTAATATAGCTGCTACATTTTAAGCAAGCTGGAGTTTCCAAATGCTCCTGAAAAGTAGTCCTCATACCGGGCACACATGACATTCAGGTACAGATGGCACTCTCTTTTCTTTTAAACAGAGGAAATAAAGGAAGGGACAAATCAAGTAATGCATCTTCAGAAGGCAACACGGCATTGCTCTGGGAAATTTGTACTTGGAATGAGTGCATTAGGACAGGGGAAGGAGATATGGGCCCTTCCAGAAGTCCCTTGAGCCTGAGCCAACATAGTCTATGGTGAGAAATTATGGGAGCTGAAGTCCAACAACATCTGGATGACCATACGTTACACATCACTGTACTAGTGTTAGAATATAAAGAAGAAGAATATAATGAAATCATATAGTTGAACACATAGTTGAAATACAGAATCATCTAGAATGCTCATAAATAACAGTTAGACCCCCTTCATGATCACCAGAGGCCCAACAAGAACACTTCTGAAGCACACTGTCCTTGAGATAACAAGGAAATAGCAACACAAAATTTAAGCCATTTGATTCACAAAGGAGGCCAGCCAAGATCATGCTTGTTCAGATCCTTGGCTGGTCAAATATAAACACTGAAAGATGTATTGGAGGCAAAAGATAGCTTGCACTGTTCTTGAAAGGAAAGAGACACAATAAATACTGAATGTTTTAACAGAATAAAGAGAGAGAGCCTTACTGTGTACCTACCGGCCCTGAGGCACTTCCAGGTTCCTTTCTTCATGACTGGCTTGAAAAGGTTATGCAGGTCATTTTCTTTCAGGAGGTGCTGTTAATAAGAAAACTTACCTTCCTGAAGACATGTGGAAATAAAAGGATGCATACACATGCATGCAGATACAGAATGTAATCCAGATTTTAATCACATATTCTCTCATTGGTTATCACAAAATCAGCTGGACATAAATTAAAGTTGCAGTGTCAAATTTCTAAACTTAATTTATCTCTTTTATGTTGTGCTGTTAAAATAAAACAAAATAAACCCAAAGTACCTGAATAGAATTTGTGCCTGCCAAACAATAACATTTCTCTACTTCGTAATATACTAATTACCCAGAGATAGAATGTCTGGCTCAGTTCATCTGGACTTATTTAAGTGAAAGAATGAAGAATTGTCTAGACACTCATTCTTGTTGAAATAAAAATAAAAATCCAGCAGCTTGCAGCAGAATTAGCAGGTGACCTTGTTATCTTAAATACCCTTTACGATAACAAGGTCACCTAGTGCTGACAACTCTCTCTACATGTAGCATTTCAAAGGCTGCTTTACCAAGATTTGCAGTAGGCCAAAGCAGTCTTCAGAGTTAAAATTTATTCCATGCAGTCTTAACCCACAACTAAATGTCCTGTATTCATGTTTGCAAGCCTGGGTTAAAGTAAACAAACCTTTGTACGGTCCTTATGCCAAGGAAGTGTTATGTAATGACTTTAATAGAGAAATTTATTTTACGTAACTCAAAAAAGTTTTCTGTTTCTGTAGTAAACCTTGGGCCTTAAAAGGCAAAATTATCCAATCACTGAAGTGAAATGAAACATCTGAATGGTTCAACCCCTTAAAGGACGCAGGTATGGGCTGAGACCACTGTTGCATGCCTTGTACATGTGGACTACGCTTTCCAGATAGAGCCAATCTGGACTTGACTCTCATGAAATCAGCTGAGGAAACTAAACAGTATCTTGAGAAATAATTTACTTTCTAAATAATGTAAATATGTGGCTATTCATTTGAGATCTTATTTTTTTATTTTTACTTCTCCTTTAATGTAAGTTAGTAATCAGAGAAATAATTTTGTTGCTTTTGTTGTTATTTGTAATCACTTATACTCTGTATCAAGGCTGAAAGCATTCAATCTCCACTGAATAAAATATTGCTGCTTAATAAACCTATTGTCAACAGTTTTCATCCCATTTACTTGAAAGGAGCACCAAAAAGCAAATGGATCTGTTCCAGTAGAAGGTGTTTTGGAGATGATGATCTTAAATAGTAGAAGCAGTGGGAAATGCTCAGGTAAGGATTCAAAGAATCTGTGTTTATCATTTTATAAGATGATTTTTCCAAACAATTTGTTCTTAATTATATTCATTGCATACAGTTCTCAATAATATTTATCAGTCTGCACATCTCTCCTGTGGTTTCACAAATGGTGTATTTTGTCAAAATATGCTAGTGAAAATCCTTGGCCAAGAAACAGATCTTTGGAAGAAATGGTGATCAATAACCAGACCCCAAACAGCATTATTCCTGGTGTACAATAACATGTATTTTAATTTATTATTGGATCCAATTATTAATTTATTTATTCTTGGGTCCAATTATAAATTAAAATAAAAGCTTGTTGTATCCATCCCTTATCCATCCATCCTAGTCATACATGCAGTATCTGAAAAACAAGCCTCTCGGAGGTGCTTCTAGTGAATATCCTTTCAAAATGTGTAATGGATAGTGGATGCCTGGCTTTCACTTGCATTAATTGTCACAGCACTCATAGCACAGAGCACTGAAGGCCCTGACAGCTCACTTTTACATTCTTAAGTGACATCTGCATTGAACAGAACAGAAATAAAGATTAAGGGAAACACCTGGTATGATAGCATCAGCTTTACTTCAAAATGTAATATTTAAAAAGTACACCTCTGTCTTCTTGTATTCTAAGTAAGAACTAATGTCAAAACCTCAGAGGGGCATTACTGCAGTAAGAACAGAAGAAAGTACCGCTGGTTTTCTTTCTTTCTTTCTTTCTTTCTTTCTTTCTTTCTTTCTTTCTTTCTTTCTTTCTTTCTTTCTTTCTTCCTTTCTTTCTTTCTTTATTATCAGTGGTCACTAAACAGGAGTGTATACCAGCCACATGGTACAAGAAATTTAGCAAAACTGACCACCCACTGTTGGAGTTGAGAGTACCACACCTAACTTGGTTAAAAGAGAGAAACTGCATATGATCTCTCACAAATAAGCTACATCATGTGTTTCTAACCTGTGGCCTCTTGTTTATAGTAGCAGATTTGTCTTAATTCACACAGCATCAGCTGAAATGGTAAACCTCTTTTGGACTGTAACTCTTTGAACCAAAATGCACACATAAAATACACACATGGAAAATAAGATTTCTAAGAGGAGAGTTATTTTGAGTCTAGCTTCCCTCTATGTTAGTTTTTAATGTACAATCATTACTTTTCTTGCGGTAAGATTTTAACAATTGACCCTTTACCACTATCCTGACGTCATAGATTGCTAGAGTATCACTTCATCTCCTGTTTGTGTAAACTAGGCTGCTGGTTTTCTACCCACAAACATTAAAGTCTGTCCCTTTGGGCATCTACTGGCAATTTTCAATAACATATTTCAAAACATATTTAATGTAACATCCAGAAAATGGGAACAGTAGTATGTCTCCAACACTGAAAGTATGAACTTCAAATTAGGAACATCTTTTTCTCTTGCAAGAAGCAGCCATGGGGGAGGGGGACCATGATACAATGAGGGCCCCTTTCACACTATACAATTACACTATAGCATTATTGATTCCACTTTAATTACAATGGCAACATCCTGTGGAATCCTGGGACTTGCAATTTAGGGAGGGGTATTCAGAATTTGTAGCCACTTCAGGGTTCTATAGGATGCAATCAGGGCAGTTCAGGAGGAATCATAGTGCTATAACTCTTTAGGGCCCCTGATTAGGATCTTGGCACATAAGGGAGTTTAACTGCACTACACAATGGCCACTGAAAATCACATTACAGGAACAGCCCTGATTTTCTGTTAAGTTTTTCCAGTGGGGCTCCTGGGACAATGTTAGAAGCAACTTTAGCAAACATACATGCCAAAAGAATATGTTAGCATTATTTTTCTGTGTGTACATTCTGAGATGGAGTAGTGAACAATATCCTACATTTCCGTGAGGGCTTATGTAATCAGTTCTAAAAATGAATTCTAATGTAATATATATACTCACAGAATACACAGCCAGAACTATCTGGGAATGTACAGATGGGAAGAATTTAACTTTTTTTTTTCTTTGAAAGTTACCAAGCAATTCTATACTGTGCTGAACTAGGCAACCCTAAGATATAAGCAGAAGCACACACAGCTTGAGGCAAAGGAGCCTAACCTTCTTCCCTGTAGTGAAACTCCACTACATAAAGTACTTTTAGGAGCTGCTAAGCCTGTCTTTTTTCAAACGTACTGTATCAACAAGCCCTGAAGTGGGCCATATAACTAGGGCACTTTCAATAGCTCAAAAATCGCTGAAAAGAATCAGACTCTCCAGGCTACTGCTCATATAACAGTTTTTCTTGAATGAAAGAGAAAAACAAACAAGCCTCCTGTATAGTCCCATGTTTTAATGCTTCCTACATAAGCAACCAGTTATGAGGAAAAAAAAATCTGTTCAGTAGTTTTTGTAGTCTTACCCTTCATAGATCTCTTTGTACGTATGGTTTTTCATACAATCATAGGAGAAGCAATGAAAATGTGAGAGGAGTCCCTGACTGTCTGACTGTGAACTACTGGCTCTAAATTAATAGTTAGAAACCAGATGACCCAGCAGTCTACTCTGAGGTATGGCACAAGGCTTAGTGGGTAAGTCACTTGCTGCTGCCTTGAATACTAAGGAGAAGATAGAAGATAAATATCCAAAGCAGACCTTTTCTAAGACAGTGAGAAATTATAAAGGAATGTGGTTGGCATTTTTCCTTTTTCATGTGAAATGAGTGGCGGAGAAGCTAGGAGCTCTTAGCCTCTAGAAGGGATGTGATGGGGGCAACTAGCCATTTTCCCAAATGGCACCCAGACAGACAATAGACCTCTGGATACCTGATATTGGTTTATAGAAAGTTGAAACAGAGTAAAAGTCAGTGATTACATGAACTTTCAGAGATGAAAGTTACGTTTCAGAGATGAACTGAATGCTTATTTCTAACTGGTGAATTTTCCTAATTTTGTACAGGTTGAGTATCCCTTATCTGAAATGCTTGAGGCCAGAGGTGTTTCAGATTTTTTTTGGATTTGTTTTTTAGATTTTGGAATATTTGCATATGCATAATGAGATTACATACCATTCTTTCAACACTATTCCTCTTGCCTTCTTCCTTAGAGAACATGGGGGAATTCCGAACGCACATTTCGGACCATGCACCCTGCTTGCAAAATCTCTTAGTCAGTTTGGCAACCTTTTTCCCCTTTCAGGTACTTCAGGGCCATGCACATGTGCATGCTCCTTGCAGAGCAAACTGAAAGGGGAAAAAAGAAAGACACCAAGCCAACTGAGAGACTTTGCAAGCGTAGTGTTTGTGTATGCAGTCCCAAGCAAGCCTCTGTAATTCTCTCATATTCCCTAGAGGAACAAGACTGGGTTACACTTTTCAAAAGTTTCAGATTTTGGATTTTTCGGATTCTCAACCTGTAAACCAGTCTCTGTAAGCCACTGCAATAACAACTTGAGATATCACTAATACAAAAACAACAGAATACAGCATATTATAATACACAAATAACTCCAAGCATACTCTTACTTCTGTAATGAAGACCTCAAGGCAAAGAAAAAAGCAACATCACAATATACATAAATCAAGAACTTCATGTGGGTTTATTTTACACTTGAGAAAACAGTGGATTTAATTGTGTGGACCAAAAAAAATGTACTGTACAATATTAATGATAAAACATCAAAATGTATAATTCATAGTGCATTGCTTGCTTTATTTTTATTTATTTATTTTGTCAGATAGTTCCTTTGAGTACATGCATCTAGGAAGATGCAGGTGCCAGTAAAGTTCCTCTATTTATCTCAAGCTGCAGGAACTAAATTTTATTCAAAAAAATGTGGTTTTACATTATATACACAGAAATTGAATATAAAATGACAATATAAAAAGTTAAAAGAGAAAGCATACAGCCAGAAGGTAGAAAGGAAGTTGAACAGTTTAAAATGGTACGATATGTAACATGTACTTCTTTTTTTCTATGCTGATGCTGGCAATTTACAAGGAACTGAATCCAACACTTGCCTCATTTTTCTGTTTGTTTCATTTTCATGTACCAGTGCAGCACACTATAGAAAGGTCAGCTTGTACCAAAGCTTACATTTGTAAATAACTATAAACTGCAGTATTTTACAGGAAAAAGAAATAGCATTTTTACATTTTTTTTAAAATAACTTGCATACTTTTTTTTTTTTTTTTTTGCCAACCACATGGCAATTTTCAGCATCCAGAGGGTTTGGGCATAGTGGCAACATGGTTTATTATTTCTATTTTCTTAAACACGGTTGTGGTTTTCTAATCCCTTGAGCACTTGATAGATTTTTATCATTGTTAAAGAGCTGCATGCATCTTTTCTTCACAAATCAGACTGCATTTTAAAGTCTTTTCTGACATTTTAAAAATTACTACATGTAAGTTTTGTTTTTCACCCAGCTCTATTAGGATAAAATGCCTTTAAAAAAACTTCTTTTGAGAAAGGCATAGAAATGCTATTACCGTCCTCAGAGGGTTAAAAACTGACACTACGGGGTTCTGTGACCTTTATTGTCATGGCAACTTTGTAATTTTAGGATGTCTTTTTGTTATTGTTCTTTGTGCCTTTCTTTACGGCTAAATTAACGTCTCTCAATAGTGTCTCCCACTATATTCTACAAAAGATAGCTTAACATCAAGGACAGATGTTGAAAATAAAGGTCAGACTTTGACTCACAGAAAAGGAAAAGGAAAAGGAAAAGGAAAAGGAAAAGGAAAGGAAAGGAAAGGAAAGGAAAGGAAAGGAAAGGAAAGGAAAGGAAAGGAAAGGAAAGGAAAGGAAAGGAAAGGAAAGGGGTTTAAAAAAAACATGCACAGATCAGACAAAGAGCATATAAATATAACTACAAAATGTATGTTAAGAAAAACCAAGGTCCAGATAGGCAGTTCAGCAACAAAAGTAAGACTGATTTCAGAGGCTCAGGTCCGGCCTAGTGCAGTACTATGAAGAAGTTTAGTGCAATGTTCCTGTGGTCGCTTGCATACCTGGCTGCTTACCTGGACGCTAATGTTTTTCTAACTCAGTTACATAGATCAGATGGTCCTCAGGAGACTTGCCATGTGTTTTACTAAGGTGCAGTTTTACTGCGTGTTTGCTTGCAAAAGTTCGGTTACATAGCTTACACTGGAATGTAGAGCCTGAGTCCTCCTCAGCAATTCCAAGTGCGCCTAAAGTCTTATTTGAGAGGACTTTTGAAACATTCTGCTGTTCTTGAATCTGATTTAGTGGCAATTTGGACAGGTCCTTTAAACTGAACCCTAAATGAGTCTCCAAGTGACTTATGTATGTAGAAGCAGTCCTGAATTGAGAGGCACAATCATTGCAAAAGAAAACAGGATGACCTGTATCCAAATTCTTTAAAAACTTAGTTCCACCTGTCCTTCTTAATTGATATTTCACATTGGCCAGCCAGTGGCTAATTGTGGTCATGGAAAGACCAGTAAACTTAGAGATATGTACCCGCTCCTGAGGGCCTAGGTCCGACATAATGTATTTGCCTTCAGGAGTCTCCCTCAAGCTAGAAGCAAACTGGGCTTGAAGGATCAGAAGATGCTGAGGATTCCAGTTGGATTGCCTACCTTTCCTCTTGTGTACTGGGGACAGTTCATCCAGAGCCTCCTCAAAACTACTCCCATCTGCATCAGATTTTTCTGAAACAGAAGATGGAGTTGAAGACTTGGGAGTCAAACGCCCTGTGAGGTTCTTCACCATGTCCGAAATATCCATTAGGGCACTTTCTCTTAAAGGAGATGAGACAGAATCAGTCACACTGGAAACCAGAGGCTTGTTTTTGGACTTTGTTAAATCAATAGGCTGATCACTGTTCTCATAATAGTACCTGTCAATAGCATCAGCTTGCTTGGCTGGAGTTGTTGGGTAAATGGGTTTGTCCAACATGCTGTTGCTAATTTTATACAACATGGCCAATGGGTCCAAAGAAGGACTTGCAGGATTAGAAACTTTGCCTAAATGGGTATTCATGATGGACTGTAAAGCACTCAGGGGGTTAATGAAAGATGGCTCAGGTGAATGGTCTGTGATAATACCCAAGTTATTACAGCCATTGGTGACTTTTGCTTTAGGTGGCTCAGTACCATTAAGTGCATGAGAATCTGCTGGGCCATCCTTTTTGACCTTCTGAACCTCTGTTTCAGGACTCTTTTTCTGCTGCTGCTGCTGCTGCTGCTGCTTGGGTTCCTCTGATTTAGGGAAGTCTTTGTTCTCTTTAGCAGCAGGAGACAATGGCTTGACCGGAGAACATTTCTCTTTCTCTGAAGTTTTTTCTTCTTTTTTTATACTGATTTTGCCTGTGACCTTCTCTACTAGCTCCTCCATCGCAGAGACGTTGCTTTTGTGAGGTGGAGGTGACAGGTTCCCTGGTGAATGGATCAGTGCACTGTGTTCTGAAGACAGTGATTTTACACTGCTAGCATAAGATGGCTGCATCTGAACACTCTGCACAGCTGGCTGGATAGGTTTAACAGTCCCTGGAAGCTGATAAGCTGCATGGATACTAGGATACCCTCCCCAGGAAGGGGCCCCATTCTGAGCCTTGCTTATAGCTGTTGTCACTGTATTTTCCAAGGATTTCAAGATGTCTATCCCACCTTTCGGACTTTCATCTAGATCTTCTTCTCTGAGGTACTGATAGACAGTTGTTGGTTCAAATTTTTCTGCAGAGTCTTCATTCTCTTCTTTAATCTTTTTCTCTGTTTCAGCAACAACTACTTTTTCCTTTTCTGGCTCCTTCTTTTCTTCAGATGTTGTAGATCCAGCGGGAGAATCAGGCTGCTTTTTAACACTTGCAGCTGGCAATCTCGTGTGGGTGGTCGGTGGCAAAGGTATGGATTGTATCTTTTCTTCTACCACTGGATCCAGTACCAGCTGTTTTCCTTTTTTGGAAGCAGAATTAGTTACCTTCAAAAAATGTCCTGTGACCATCATGTGAGCTGTAAGCTGCTGCAAAGTGTCATGAGAACTGCCACATTCCATGCATTTTAGTATCTGGGCTTTGCGGGCTTCAAACTGCCAAGTGTAGCTAGCACCATTTTGATAGCCATAGCGGTTGTTTGGAGTCACATACGGGTTGGCAGTTTTCTGATCCTTTGCAGCCTCACTAAGTGTGGTCTCTGAAGTGACTGCTGTTGGCTCAGGTGAGCAAGGTGAAGCTAAGTCCTGAAGTGCTCGCTTTTTGGTAGAAGGCACCAGTTTGGTGATGGCTGGTACTGGTTCCTTCAGAGGCACTTTCTGGTAATGCTTTGTTTTTATCATATGGACACTCAAGTCTTGCAAAGATTCAAAAGAATGGCCACAGTACATGCACTTAAGCACTTTCTGGGCATCCTCTTTGCCTTCCATTTCCATAAGTGATCGCTTTCTGGGCTTTGACCATCGTTTGGTCTTTTCAGCGTCTTTATCTTGGTTGTCATCTCGGTAATGTCCAGTTTCATTCATGTGCACTGTTAGCTCCACCAGTGTGTCATATGCTGCACTGCAGTCTTTGCACCGAAACTTACTGGCACCAGTAAACACAGAACCATACAGTTTATTGTTTTGCCGGTAAAGCTGCACTGTGCTGAAGAGACTAGGTTCTGGGAGAAGTCCGTATGATGAGGTCTGCTGCAGCGTTTTGGCCAATGCCGCCTGATGCCAGTCATAACCTGAGCCACCACTGTTACTGTTACTAGTACTACTGATACTTGTAGTGGTACTAGTGTTGGTACTGGTACATGTACTTGGGGTATTGTTACTAGAGCTGCTGCTGTTAGTGGTATTTTCCTTCTGGCTGTTTTCATTACTCTTTGATTTTTTTAAATCCAAAGCCAAACTAGACCAGCAAGACTCTGACAGTAAATTTGCATATACAGCTTTTATTTGTGCCAAGCTGTCCTGTGGATAGGAAGCATTGTCCGAGCACTGGTGATCTTCCTTCTCTTCTTTGGAAGAAGTGCTTTTGAAAAGGGCCAGCTGGTCACTGTTTTCACTAAATGGCGAGCCATAGCCAGCGTCTTGGTTTGTTGCTGTGCTGACGGGGGAGTTCTGGTAACTCTGGGCCTCTTTGATCTCTGTTTCATCATTGCACATGTACTCCGGTTCCTGAATGTCCAGAGGAAGCCCATCGTCCTCTGCACTCTCTTCATCAATTTCTGCTGCTTTCAGTTCTTCCTCGGGAACATAAGCTAAAAATTGGAAGAAAAAATGGGGAAAAAAATTACAAAATGTACAGATTTCATTACACTGCAACATTATTTCTTTTATATTCAAGAGCACAATTCCTTGTGTTTCTTAATTCATTATGTATATACACATCCTGTCAATTCAAGCATGGCATTCTGATTACAACTAAAAAGTCTACTATAACATATAAGGAGGATTAATGTTTCACTGATAGAATAACCAGGTCTGTATAAAGCTAAGAATACATTTTTCAGCCACATATCCTGGCACAGGGTCATTCTAACTAATTGGGTTGTTCTTGTATAACTGATCGGAGGATTACGTCTTCCATTTATTTACTTATTTATCACATTTCTAAGCTGAAGAGTTATGTCATTTTATTATCACAACAGCCAACTAGTTGGGTGCTACTTATTCCTTTTTGTATAGTTGTGGTTTTAATTATGTTTGGTTTCATGCTTCAGTTGTAATTCTACTTTCATCTAAATTTGCTATGCTTAGCTGCCTTGGGAACCATCTTTTGGGTAGAAAGCATGATATGCATTAAATAAATAAATATTAAAATAAAGCCACTAAGTCAAAGATGTTAAGATTTGAATGCAAATCTTCCCAGTCCCAGTCTAACATGTTTATCCCTTACAGAAGTGTAGACCACAAGTTCAGAAGAATCATAAAGTTCTGTTTAAATGAATTAGGGTAGAATTAAAACGAATTGCTTTTGGAGTTTAAAGTGTTATTATTAATTATATATCCTTAATATGTATACTGATTTATAGTATTTTTGCTGTAACTACTTTTATGCTGGAGTCATTACGATTCCTGTTTTATAAAAGTGTACTGTGGCTTAGTAATACCAGACTGACTAATGGCAATTCTACACTAACATATACTAATTTTGGTATCAGTTATAAGGAAATTAACTTTCCTTCTTTTACAGTGAGTGACAAAAATGTATGGTAACTGATAAAAGATTATTTTTACAGTATACATGTTAATAAGAAGCACAAATACAAGAAGTATTAAGATTTCTTTGTTGGAAAAGAATGTTAATGCAGGGTCAAATAAAACTGCATTAAAACTGCACCCCCTCTAGCTTTGTGATATTGTTAATACAGCAAACTAGAAAATAATGAAATTAGGAAAAAAGTGATAACAGACGTTAGAAAGAATAATGACAAAGCAATATCATTTTATTATTATTCCAGTGATTATTACCACTGAATATTGTGAAACTAGAGAAAAATGGGTAGAAGAGACATGAGGATCTATTGGAAGATATCTGGGAGGTAGTAAATAAGCAAAGATTTCTGAGTCCCAAAATTTTAACAATGACAGTCACAAAATCACTTCCATCTTGTAAATTGTAGTGTGACTGAAATAAAGTGTGTGGGGGGGTTGGTTATGGGGGTGTCCAGGTGTGGATTTGTGTGGAAAGAGGTCAGTTCAGTCCTAGCACAAAATTCTGGATACCTTATTTGTGCCAGCTCCAATGGGGAGCTCTAGAGATTCTAGTAAAAAGCAAGTAGATCCTACAATTATGTCAACTGCCTCTGAACTGGAGTACTGAGTACAACAAAGGCGAGGGTACCAAAAAAGAAGTTTTAAGCTTTAATGGGCATGAAAAGGCTGACGGAACATCTGATAGGAGTAGCTGATGATGAGTAGAGTGTCAGATGGTGGGCTCACAGTGCAATCACTCAGCGGGACTTACTCTACATAGATGTGTATAGGACTTCAGTCTGTGGACTGAGTGATGGACTATGACTTTGAGGACCAGGGTTCAAATCCTTGCCCAGCCATGGGACCTTGGGAAAGTCACATTCTCTCAGCCTCAGAGGACAGCAAAGGCAACCGCCCTCCGAATCTTGTGAAGAAAACCTTGTGACAGGTTCACCCTAGGATCACCATAAGTCAAAAACAACTTAAAAGGCACACAGCAACAACAATTAGCATAGATCAAGAGGGAGGAGAGTGAAGTCTGAAGCCCCATGTGGTCTACAGAATTGTTTTTGCAGCCCAATAGCCCATCCCGTTCTCTCACCCCATAGGCTTTCCTACCAATATCTCCCCACTCAACCATTGTATGAGATAGACATATTTTCGGTGATATTTTTTAAACAATTCCATGGTTGGATGGATTCACAGTGGGGAAGCTGTGCAGCAGCACAGGTACAACCTCTCAAGATCAGTGAGGCCACCCAATCCCTGGCACTTACCCATCCTGGTATAGATGGTACAGATGACCAGAAACTATTTGAAGCTTTTGCATGTCCTTCCATGGCTTGCTTATATCTCCAGAACTACCAAATTGCTAGCAGTCAAACACTGCACATCAGTGTTGACACCACTGGGCTAGATGGACCAATGATCTGATTCAGCATAAGGCTGCTTTCTGACGGTGCTTAACCTTAATTATCCTTTGTATAAGGAAATAAAAACAACTTCAGACCTTGCGTGAATCTTGAAAATTTCAAACGTTGTTTGACATCTGTCTCAAACAAACCATAGTTAAGATTACACTAGTGCAGTGTAATGATTTGAGCATTGGTCTACAACTCTGAAGACCAGAGCTAAGATCCCCATTCAGCCATGGAGACCCACTGGATGATCTTGGGCAAGTCACACTCTCTCAGCCCCAGAGGAAGGCAAAAGCAAACTCACTCTGAACAAATCGTGCCAAGAAAACTCCATGATAGGTTCACCTTAAGATCACCTACTTCCTTTTATATACTGCCATCTTTGCCTGCCCCCTTTTCTCAGCATTCCAAGAGGCATGATTGGCTGACTTCACTGAGCCCATGCAGACTTATATTCTAATCATCTTCACAATGAATAATACGAAGTGAATTTAAAGGCTCACATTTCTGTGGCTTACTTCTATCATGATGCACAATGGTTTATTATGATATCCAAACCTGTCCTATGCATGTGCCAAACAGCTTTTGCATACTTTCTGCTTATTTTATTTTACCAAAAGTCACTAAGCTAGTTTCAAACCATGTTTTACTATTTTTCTCTTCACTTGTAAAGTAAGTGAAGAGAAAAAACAGTCAGACATACATTGTAAATGTACATACACAGGATACAGGATATTATTCTAAGGATATAGATACATGAAAAGAGGTAATTCCTTACATCTTTTCATGTATCTATACCCTTAGAATAATTGAGACTGCAGTCCTATTACTGAGGTTGCAATCCACTGATACTGCACTTTCCTGGAAGAACGTTCCCTTGAAAAGAATGAGAATCACTTCAGAGTAGATACGGACAGGATTATTCTGCAAATGGACATACTCAGTTTAGTCAAAACATCTTGGTTAACAACACCAAATGGATAAAAACCTCTGATAAAGAAGGTCATTTTCACAATGTCTTTTTATGCTTGCTCAGCCCTGCACCTTTCCTCCTAGTCCCCTAGTCTAGCCGGGAGATTTTTGGCAGCATCAGCATTGAAAGGATGATGAAGGAGGGCTGGAAAAACAGACTTTTGGTGTCAGGTTACAACAGTGTCCTTACAGTAATCAATGCAAAAAAGCTTGAGCTGAGAAAGAGTGAGATTTACCTCTAGCCAGTCCTACTGCAGCTATGTACCTGCCTACAACATGCAGGTAAAAAAGCACCTTCCTCCAGAATCTCTTACTGGGCATGCATGAACAGGAAAACAAGAAAAAGAAAAAAAGAAAAAAAAGGAGAAAGATCTTCCTCTCCAGGCATCCCCCAGCACATTAAAAGACGCATAGGCTTATATGTTTGGACATCAAAACAGAAATAATAATAATAATTTAAAAAGTGGAGGTTGGTGAAAGCAAGTCATCCCTGGTTGCATTTTGGAAGAAGCCTTCAGAAGTCTCCAGAAGAGACGGCCTTCACAGTGACTGCCTAGACTCTGGAACTCCCTTCCCAGGGAGGCCAGAATGTCCTCCTCCTCGTTATTCTTCCAGCCGCAGGCAGACTTTTTTATTCAGGCAGGCATTTTAATACAGAAAGTTTTTAAAGAATGGGCTAAGGGGTACTGTGAAGTTTTAATTTTAACTGCTTTTTAAACTTTTTTTAAAAATATTTTAATTCTTTTATAGTTTAATTCTGTTTCAATAGATACTATTTATATGTTTTTAAATTGTATCATTTTAATACGTAAGATGCTTTGAGGCCCAATACTGGGCATAAAGCAGGATACAAATAAAGATGATGATGATGACAACAGCAACAATGATGATGATAATAATTCAACATGTTTTTGGTTTACTTATGAAAGGCTCGCCTGACATGGTTGTTTCAATTCATATGTGCATAGTTTCAAATGAAAAGTGTGCTGGAACATGTTGAACTGCATGTTATTTCTTCCTCTGGTACTATGTTGAAATCATTAAACTGATTTTTCAGCTCTTAATTTCAAACACACACACACACACACACACACACACTTTATTTTGAAAACCCTTGAAGTTTACATGCTCAGGTACATTTAAATTATGTAGAGATTGTAAAACAAAGTATGACAGTTGGCTGTGGAATTTTGCTTCCTTGTTGGTCTATAGGATTTTGCCTCTTAGCAAGCTATGACACAGAGGTCACATAACAATTCTGCCAAAAGTAGTTGGCACCTAAAACTAAATGAGAATGAGAGATGAATATTTAAAAGTAACATGCATAAAGCAGGCAATGGTATATCCAATTTGATTACTGGCTCACAGCAAACATCAAACTTTGCTATTGTGATGCCACCTGGTAAAATGACATAATCTTACCAAATTACGTGTTCATTACAATCAAACTATTTTTTAAACTAACAAATGGGATATTCATGAGCAGATGGCCACTAGATCAAAATACATTTGTTCTAAGGGCCCAATTCACAGAAGTGCCTTACATGTACCTAAGTGATAAATGTAAATTTTTCACACGGTAGTCAAAATCATTTTTGCACACCGTGAGCTCAGTTTCTCTAAAAAACTGTACTTTGCTAGCAAAGTCACCGTAGCTGAGTAGGTGAGTCTAAGGCCCTTTCCACATGTGGGGGGGGAAATGGGCGAAAACGCCCAAAAACGGAGCTTATCGGCAGCCGGGTGAGTCCGTCACTATGCGGAGCAGCGCGAGCTCGCTGCTCCGCAGTCCTCCAGTGTCCCAAATGGGGGCTTCCGGTTGGTGGAGGCTCTCCACCAACCGGAGAAGCTCGCCAGCTGGAAGCCCGCCTCCAGCAGATCTGCAGGCACGCACTTGTACGCGCCTGCAAATCCGCTTCGGAGCCGGGCGACGGAGCAGCACGGGGCTGCGCGCTCCGTGCTTTTTAAAAACCTCGAAAAAGAGGTTTTTAAAAAACACGCAGCGCGGCTAGTTCCGGCCACTCCTGAGTGGATTCTGGTGTGGAACTACAAAAAGTAGTCCATGCCAGTCCACTCTAGGGTGTAGGACCTCCGTAAGAGGTCGCTCTGCACCATTTCAGAAGCCCAGTATGGAAATGGCCTAAGTCAAGGAACTTGAGGATACAGAAAATATTTTACTTACATTCGCAATTTACCGAAAATGGGGAAAATATTTCAAAAGAATATTTGTTCACACACAAAATATAATTCTGACCCAAATGAACACACGAAGAGCAGCTGGAACTGCACATTTAGAGCTCTTTCAATATCTACAAAGAAAGGGGGAGCAGAAGGGATTGAACTGCATGTCCTGTTTCCCACCAGTTAAGTCATCAAAATTCTGTCTTCTTTCTTTTTTTTTTCAGTGCAGCCACAGCTGTTGGATAGAAAATGGGAACCACGCAAGAAACACCTATTTGATCATACAATTACTATCCAGCTGAGAAAACATACTAGAATCTTCTTTTGAGCACCTATTAACCCTAGCTAGATCAAGAACCACCAATTTTGGTATCATTGTCAGTGGAACTGTGACTTTGTTTTTCCACTATACAGCCCTCCATCAGCTAAAAACCTCTTCTAGAATGTTCCCCAGCCCTCCAGAGAAGGTTTACTGAATATACAGATAGCTGCAGGTCTGGCTGATGAACAATCAATTCTGTCAGATGAACTAGAATCCAGCAGAAGTCAACTATCAGGTCTGCCATTGGCCTAGCAGCACTGCATGTTTTCATTTAGAAATAAAACTCAGAAGAAAGCTATAACACACAGTGGAATACATTTTCCTACCCACATACACACACTTACTTTTGTAGTTCTTAATTTGATAGCTAGTCCCAATCATAATAAATCAACTGAATCAAGTACTGAAAGGTAAATCAAGACTTACATTCTTCCTGCCAAATCAACAGGTATAGTCTAGTTGGAACAAACAGCTGCAACTAAGCCAAAAGGTCTTATTTTTCCAAAACAAAATTTTGATTGCTTACTTTATATATGTCTTGCTTTAAACAGCATTCTTAACAGGGCTATAAGCCCTACTGAGTCCAGTTGATGCACTTCTACACAACTTACCTGTGAGAAAAGTCCCACTAAGCTCAAAGGAACTTACATCTGATTAGGCATGTACAGGATTAGATTCTTTTTCAGAAACATTTATTCTTAGAAACATATGCTAAGATATTCCCTTCTGTCCCATAAATCAACAGCAGTCAACATTTCTAAAATCTTCATGCCAAAAATAGGAGGCCTGCTTATCCCTTTCACCTACCACTATAGTACAGTGCTCTCACTCTCTCTCGCTCTCTTTCCTTCCCTTGGAATTTCCCCTTCCTTATCATTTTCTTTTACTAAAATGGATAAGTTATTGAATTACTATTAATACTATTTATTTAAAGAATTTCTGTATCACCTCCCAGCCCATGAGGGCTCCCGAGATGATGAACAAATAACAAACAAGTAGAACTACATAGATATAAACACATTAAAACACTTTTTACAAAACCTCCTAAAAGCAGCCTAAAAACAATCCTACAATCCGGTTTTAAAACAGTTAAAACAGCAATTTCAAAGGCTGGATGCCATGCAGAATAGCATGTGATTCTCCTGCTAACTGATGTAAAAGTCCTTTGAAGAAATAATGGTATCATGGCTCAGGAGACAAAGATGCAGGAAAAGAAAAGAAAACTCAAAAAAGTATTTTTTTTTTTTGCAGGGAAGTCCTAGAAAAAGGCAGGAGTAAGTATCCCTGATGGGACAAATGGATAGATCGATACTGCCATTTGTTAATATGTTATGTGTGTGTCATACAAATGTATTCATAATACAAAGGTCTCTCTCATATATTAAAAAAAAAACCCTCAGTAATTCAGTATTTCACCTAAAATGGTCATGTGAATGCCATTTACCCCATTATCCCTTTCTACATTTTTAAGTTTCCACTGTAACACTTCCCATAATGTTCTGCATAGAAGAAGAGAAGAGCTTGATTGTATTTGCTTCTGAAGATATGGAAGAAGTCTTCTTGCAAACCTTCTTGCAAACTCAGGAGTGGAAAGTACAAGAGTTCAATAGAGAATCGTGCTCATACTTCTAGTCCTATTTTTAACAATAAATTCTTGAGGAAGGAGACATAAGGATACCATATGTACGATACTCTACTAACTCTGATCAGCACCAGCACCACACTAAGCCATCAGTTTACACAGGATTTTTAAGGCACTGATGAAGTCCTCTTAATCTTAGGGTTGTCCTCTCAATTAAAGTGAATGGGACAATGGGCCTCCATTGCCACACATGCACTCCAAGAATGCATTTGACTATACATGGTCTTACATTCAGCATACGTGTACATTATTGCAAGCTAGCATCATAATATTTCATTCTATTTTTAAAAAAAAATTCTTTTTTTTTAAATCATATACACTTCTAGCATGAGTGCAGCAAAAAATGCTCTGACTTTTTAAAAAAAGTTCTGTATTAAGCATAGTGTGGCAAATACATATGATTCTATCTCTAAAATGTCATGTACAGTTAAAGCCCACTCTTCAATGGGACACAATTTATGAGCAAACTGCAATGTATCAACAAATTAAAACCAGAAAAATCACCAAAGGCAGTTAGACTGACTTCTCAACAACCATACATAAGATTGCACCAGGAGAATAATAAAGTATGATTTTTCAAGAACATTTATTATGAAAAGGAAGAAAGGAAGAGGAGAAAAAAAGAAATGTGGCAATACTTTGAGACTGTTTTTTGTTTTAGGATGAGCTTTTGTGGATATAAACCCACTTCATCAGATGCAGTACAGGGTGACATTAAAAGCCTCACGATATAAAGTATATTTATACAGTTGTGGGAGTGGGATAGAATGCAACAGGATCAGAAGGATGCAAATCAGATCCCTTGCCCTATATTTTCAAAGGTCTTTCAGATCTTTACAGTGGTCAGTTAGTGCTAACGTATGAAAGCAACATGGCTGCTTCTTCAAAATTTCTTATTAAAGGCAATACATAATCTACAATTCACATTGCCTAGAAAAAAACCCACTTCATTAATTTCTTGTCACTACTGCAATATACGGATGGAGAACACCAAACACTCTTCTCGCATAGGCTGTACAGATATCAATGGGACTTGTAAGTTATTATCTTATTCTGCTTATCTTTCTTGCAATCGCATACCTTCCAACATTTCACAGATGAAAACCACACATGTGGCCAGGCAACATCAAAGTGGTAAAGATGGGGAAACTTATTAATGAGGAAGAACATACAAACTTGGAAAGCCTGGTTCACTTGCTTTTGCCTGAGTCTATAGGTAAAGGCAAGATTCCACCACTTCCTCTCCTCTTCCCCCTACGGAGTTAACTGAGTGCAAACTACTTTTGCACTTTGAACTCAGTTAGCAGCAGCTGCAGTAAGCTGAGGACAAAGAAGGAAAGTGGGAGGACAATAAAGAAACTGGGCCATTGTAAAAGTTGCGGAAAATGTGGGGTGACAGAGGATTAATTGGGACTGTTCCTGCCAGATCAGGACAAATGGAGGGTATGAATTACAATGGGTCTGTGCTACAGTATCCTTCAATGTATGAGCTCCCCTTGCCACATGAATGCTTTTGTATCTATTAGGTGTTAGTCTTTAATAAGGTGAGCCCTGCTCCCTTACTAAAAGCCATCGGCTTCTTCCTGTTGAATGTATAAATGTGAAGCAAATGTGGGGTGACAGAGAATTAATGGGGACTGTCCCTGCCCAAATTAAAACAGCTGGATTATAGGCAATTGTGAACTGTACTGTTAAAGTCATACATTTCTGCTTTGCATTAAGATTTTCCCCTGACATTTGTAAAACAAAATTCATCCACAAACTAGGGTATAAAGTCTACCTAGCATCTCATGTGCACACACAAACTGGTAAAAAGTCTAGGCATCAAAATACTGTATTTCATTTTAACTTAGGTTGTTAGTACTCCCATAAAAAAGAGAATATATATTTTATTCAGATTATAGGACTTACTTACAAAGCCTTATCATAAACTAGGGCTTATATGAGGGAAAAAATAATAATTATAGGCCATTTTTATGTTGTCTGCTATGACAGAACAAAACTAGTTTGCACTGATGCACACAATATGGGCACATACTGGATTGTGTTACAGGGGTACACAAAGCTATTTAGAATGCTTTCTGCCTTGATTGTCACTGTCATTAAAAAAATCCATATGTCAACCGAATGCTGTATTACACCAACATCTCACACACACGTATGTATTCTCACTAATGTTCATCGTGGTTTAAATATTACAGAATTGGCTTGAAAAATCATTTCAGTGAAATACTCCTGGTAATGTTGTAGTATTCTGTTCAGAATGTTAGCACAAATAATATACAGTATTTCAGGAACTCGATGCATTTTTAAACCTAAATAGTTACTGGAAGAGAAGATACAGGAAAATTTTACACACACATACACACATCTCTAAAAGCTATTTATTCAAAATAAGGCTGAGAAATTTTGTCCTTAGCAGTCAGATGGCACGATATCATATATCAAATAAAGTAAAGGCTTTCCTTTAATTGCTACTATATGAAACTGCCAGGGAGGTCAACTAATTATATAATATTCTGATGAAGAATTTTCCAGTGAATTTCTTCCTTTAACTCCTTTGTCTGTATAGATCTTTATAAACAGTGTAATGCAGGGCTACATGCATGGCCTGTAATGAGACAGAAGCGTTTAGACCGAGCTTTACATTCTTACTTTAAGATACCTAAATATGCATTCACAATGACCTATTATTATAGTATATAATACCACCAAGCCCTTCTTTTTCTCTGTCTCTTTATAATTCTGCAGTATGGAAATTCTACAAATTACAGTTAAAGGAAGAAAAATAACCAGAGACTGAGAATATCTGGCTTTTTTCTTTTTCTATTACTACATCTTGTTAAAAATCTGTGCCCATATGATATGCCTTCTGGATGCCAATGTCTCCCCAAAGATGTGCTGTCATCTTTGAACAGCATTAAAATTTGTGCATTCTAATGTAAGTCGACATGAGGCGCTATATATTGTATGTGTTAGTGGTATAGCACATTGTGTTTGCTTCAGTGAGGTGTGCATTGTAAATAAGTCAGACCATTGTCTGAAAAGCCAAAAGGCAACTGAATAGATAATGATAATACCTTGTTTTGGGGCTGGGATTCCAGTTCTCTGATATTATATATCAAATGTACTAGCATTGTTTATTAGTCTCAGTTTTATAAAATAACTTTATTGTATTATTTCAATTCCTTTCCATAAATAAAATAAAAATGGGTTTCCCAAAATTATTATGTTAAGAAGAACATAAATGACCACTATAGCGTTGCAATGATAAAAACAGTGAGACAATTGCCATTGACTTCAATGGATTCCACAGTTTCTAATTGCTTCTCAGTATGAGCCTCACAAAGTATCACATATGTGGTGCCAAATAACTGGTTACTGGAAGCAAGTTTTTAAAGCTAAATTTCAGTATTGTTAAATAAGCATACGCTTCAGTATTCTTTTGTTGCCCAGTCACTGCAACCCTGATGAAGCAAACCAGGAAAGAAGTTTTGTTGATCACCTATGTGCAGTTCTGAAGTACATGTACATATTGGTTTAAAGATAAAGAAGCGGAATCCTAATGTGTCAGGGGTAAATACAAATACAACAGCTGCCTTGGAAGATGTCTTATGTGCTACATAGTCCAAGGGAAACCTATTATTATTATTGTTGTTGTTGTTGTTGTTGTTGTTGTGTGCCTTCAAGTTCTTTCTGGTTTATGGTGTCCCTAAGGTGAACCTATCATAGGATTTCCTTGGTAACATTTGTTCAGAGAGATGTTGCCTTGGAGTCATACTCCAGTGCTCAAACTTCTATACCATGTGGCTCTCACTCTTAGTCCTACCCATTTTTACATGTTCACTCAGTTACATTCATTTCAATGTTATTTACTTCTTGGTAAATTGGGTCTATGGCCAGGATCCATCACTTTTGCTTGATTCTACTACTTCCCTCAATAGTTTTCCCCTCCTCTCTATACCCTTTAATGTGCCTGTGAATCTGACCTCAAGGGCTTGTCATGACATTAGCAGTTTTGCTACTGCTTCCAGTTCTTCTACCTGCAACTCGGAGCAGATTTTGGCTCCATGGACGGCAACAAAGAAAGGGAAAGGAAGTGCCAAGCCGTTGGCACTGGCTACCAAAGTATACCTTGGATCATGGTCCATGTTTAGGAAATATGGCAATTAATGAAATAGATCTGCTTATGGATTTTGCTGGAGCAAATTTTTTTATTTGGCATGAACACACAAAAAATGTCATGAATATTTATTCCTACATAACTAGAGAAAAGAAAGCTAGTAAAAAACAGTTAATATACTTAGTTAATTATTAATGTGAAAAATCTAATCCAGATACATTTATATTTGGAGGATTTTAATTAGTTAGATAATGATAAATCATCATCTAAACTTAAGTTAGATACCTGAACTAAAAGACTTTGCAAAACTGGAGCTCAAAAATGCCATCCATAATTTTATTCCTATATCTTTTCCTATCCATGTCTTGAGCTTCAGTAAGAAGGAAACAGATGCATAAATTTTTGAAAACCCATTTTTCATACACCCCACAAAAACCCTTCCCTCTTCCCTGCTCCCTTCTCCTTCCTATACAATCTCATTCCTTGCCCTCCTTCTTTCTGAGGGCCTCTAGATTTCATAAATAAAAAAGAAATGTCTAGTTTCAGTAATATGTACTCTATAATTTTTAGAAATGGGTACGGATGGGATAGGATGAATTGATGAAATTGCTAACTGCAATACCCTTGATACAATTAACCCTGCTGGAACTACTCTTGAGAAAGTCTTTCGAATCTTGCAACCTAAAATTAGCAATTTGTCCATCATGCACTAACAAAAAAACAAGAAGCAATTTTTCAATATTCAAGAGAATTCGGCCCATAGTAAAGACCAGGTGGGAAATGTAAAATTTGTTGTCTCCTTAGGTCAGTCTCTCATTTAATTAATAATTAATGATTTAATCAATAACTTACTTGTGGAATTAAGTTAATGCTGAAATTCCAACTTAAGTCAATCAATTGAGTAAAAAAAATTAATTAAGTTGTCTCTTTCCATCAGAAAATATTGATTTTAACTGGGTAGTACCTATCTCTGCACAAAATACATACAATTTCTCCTTTCTTCAAGTAGCATTCCAAATAATGTCCAGAATAAGTCAGTGTCAGCTAATAATATCAGAATCCAAGCTGAAATGCAGTTATCCACTATCAGAAAACACTTCACTTGTTCATTCATTGGTTTCATTTGCCAAAAGTATAATGAATTTATACTTTAAGATATAACTTTTTAAAATTAATAAAATTAAACAATAACATGCTTAAATATGAGTACATACTATGAACATGTGTACACATGTGTACAAAGAAATTTGTACAACAGTCAAGTCCATTCACACAAAATCTAAAATCACAAGCTCTGTGAAAAGCAAGTTACTGCACATTGGCCAATTTAACTACATTGACCTCAAGGTTAATAAACTGGCTTAAACTCAAGTATTTCACATTCAAGAACCTCACAGCTGTGGATCTTGCTCAAATTATGATCTGAGAAATTTTGTGCTTTCAGAGTAAATATATGTATAAAATGGTTTCCATATCAAGTTCAAACACAAAGTGCAACAAAAAAGAGGCATGTAAAGAAGCCAGTGACTTTGTCTCCACAAGTGCTGAGAATAATAATGAGGCTCAAAAAAAAAAAAAAAACTAGAGGTGCAATGTGTGTGTGAACAGATCATATATCCATATTTGATATGATAAATACACCATATACGTTACGTAAGTATTCAAGGGTAGTCATGTTGGCCATACAACAAAATACAACAAATTCCAAAATCCACAGAACAGTGATATCTCTATTGGGCCAACTGAAAAGCACAAAATACATCATGCAAGCTTTTGCAGCTCCACTGGCTTCTTCATCAGGCAAAGGTGTTAAAAGTCGTACAGGAGAAAAAAGCAAAAAATGACAATGCTAGAGTCGCAGACCTACATTTTGTCATCATATGTTGCTTTTGTTGTTAGTTAAGATGATCTGGGGGGATATTAATGCAGGCAGAGGCCACTCCTCTCATTGGCCATGGACGAATGGGGAAACAAAGAGCCGTAAAATCCAAACAGTAAAATTTCAACTCCATTTGCAAGAGAAAAAGTAATTTCCCTTGAGACCCAGGCTACTTCTGTCCTGCAATTTTCCTGCATTTACACCAAAATGATCTTTGTCTCAGAGCCAGACTTAGCACAGATCCATTAAAACCAATGGTATTTAATGTTGTTGCTGCTGCTGTTGTTGTTGTGTGCCTTCAAGTCATTTCCAACTTACTTTAGCCCTAAGGTGAACCTATCATGGGTTTTCTGGGGCTGACTGTGTGTGGCGCATCCACGGCCATCCGCTGGGTTTCCATGGCCAGGATTGTAATCCAACACTCAAACCACTATATGATGCTTGTTCCAGGATTAAATTTAGTGACGAGTATTTTAAATCTCATCTATTTAAATGGATCTGCTTAAAATGTGACTATGTGTGGGTCTCACCCATTCTCTGTGTATATACATAATTGCTCCCCCCTCCACTGTATGTACATGTGTGTCACATACATGGATAAATTACTGTAGAACAAAAGGCAACTGTAATGAATAAAATAGAATACAACAGTACATAACCACTGTAATCCAGATGTTAAAAAGAGTAGGAAAATATAAAGCCTAGATCCTATAATTTCTAGGACCATGTAAATATGCAGCAGCACAGTATGCTGAACACAAGTACCAACTTAGTTGTGCCCCAACTTCCAAGACCTTGAGTTCATCCACTGTGCAACAATCAGACAGCTCTCCAGCCAGCTGCTCAAACGCATGTTAGAGAAAGCTGTTTGTGTGCTTATGGATTGACTGCACTATCAACCGCACTCACGCAACCTCTGAGAAAGCACAATCAGTTGCACACATACTTTTACGTATAAGACTGATAGGTAAGGAGCATCCCAGGCCCAAGACTCCAGAACCATAACTTCAGACCTTGATATGATCCCCTTGTGATCTCATGGTAATGACAGGTCCCGGTAATGTTACAAAACTGATGTCACAGGAGACGATACATTAAGCATCAGCTATAGTTACATAGAGTATGGCATGCAAATGCAAAACACCAAGTCTAACAAACTAAGACAATATGTCCATTACAACTTTCAAGGCATTCTTGTTGCCTGATATACCTGCCCCTCCCCTCGCAGACCAGAAAAGAGGTATCAGGCCCTGAAATGGAGGACCAGGACCAAAGACCTGGCAACCCTAGCAATGTATCCTTAGGATTCCAGTTTGCATGTTGCTTTTTGTTATACTATGAAAATTCTCACAGTAACTTAAAGGGCCTGCGGGAACACAAGCTATTCATCTCCACAATGAGCTAAATATGAACACTTAAAATTAGGAGTTGGGTATCTGTGGCTATTTCTGCACTACGCTGTTATAGTGCTATTATTCCACTTTCAACATCCTGTGGAATTCTGGAGTTTGTCATTTACTGAGGCCAAAGTGCTCTCTGGCTGAGAATTCTAAATGCCCGTCCCTAAACTGTAAACCCCAGGATTCCATAGGATGTTAAAAGTAGGATAATAGCATTATAACAGTGTAGTGCAGAAATGGCCTGTACCCTTTCTGAAGCCCCTGAAGTACAACTCCCATCTTCTTGACCACCAGCCCATGCTGGTATGAATGTCTATGGGAAAGGTGGCATTTGGAGCACAATTGCATCTGGAGGGACACATCTGTTTCTTTAAAAAACACAGTTTGAGAGTTTTTCACCTCGCTTCCTTCCACCCACATACACTCTAAATCCTTTAGAGCTAGTAGGAACCACTTTCACAAACAAAGGCAAGCAGCTTTCACAAAGATTCTAATGGGAGAAACGCGCTGTCCTTCTGCTGTTGGATAAACCACACTTTCAAGTGTTTCCTTTTGTGTCTGGCTCTCCAAGGAGAGCTGCAGACAAATCAGTCCATCTACCACCTTACTCTGTCAAGAACATTTCACTGAATGCTCATTTTCATCTACATTAGACTGGAAGCATTTAACCTGTTTCCATTACTTATACAAATTACCATTATAGGATAGGACAGATGTTAGAAGCATGCCACATAACTGACTGCCACACATTCTTTATAAGGATAATAACAAGAGCAAAAGCTGTTAGAGCATGTTATCCAGCATCAACAGCACTCTCTCTCCTACTTGATTCATTAATTTCTACCATCAGCATTAAACTTTCTGTGTTTTGTCTCATATCAAATTTATTTGATTTGGAAACAGCCTTTTTCAGAAATAATTTGGGGGTGGGGGTGGATGATGTGCTCAAAAAGGTTGAACAAAAGAGGGGTGAAAGAGAGAAATAAAACCCAAGAGCTTGTCAAAAATGTTATTTCTCTAACAGTGATGATGAAAGAGAAGTCACTTAAGATGCTGGTACTCAAAGACAGCTGTCACTTCAG